>PVIU01001276.1:0-107460 GCA_004026605.1 Ondatra zibethicus | reverse complement strand
CGTGAATAATGTAATTGGTTATTATGGAAAGATGTTAAATTTTGATGACAATGCTCTCTCCTTTAGTCTCAAAGACAAGGTTCCTGTGAGTGAGATTCAGCATTGCCCCATGGACTGTAACTGCTCTTCTGGCACTGAGGGTTGTTGAGCAAGTGGCATGGACTTTCCTGGGGCAAATCCAGAGACTGAGGATTTTCCTTATCTTTCCATTCTCTAGCCTTACAGCTTCTGCCCACCTCACTCTCGTTTTCCTGCCACTACATTCAAACACCCATTCTGTGACTTGAACTGAGAAGTTGCTAAATTGGAAATTATGCCTTATTAAATCATAATAAGAACATAGATGCCATTTCCATTTTACTCCAGAGCTCTGGAGATCCAAAAGTTCATTGAACTCCAATAGCACATCTTGCTGATGCAGAAAGAGGTGTTCAGTTGAGAGTGGACTTACCTGGGCTCCTTAAACAAGCAGATGAGGACCTTGGTTCTGGGACATATTGATGTGTCGTGATCACTTGCAATGTGTGCCACATGAAATTTGACTCTAGGTAATTCATATACTGAAATTTTACACAAAGTTTATTGGATATTTAATTAGATCAGATTCAAGGTCATGAATGATATGACATTACACCTGTATTGTCTCATAGGATTGTGCCTTGTGTGAGCACAGGTTGGTTGTACAAAGAAAGAAAGAAAGAAAGAAAGAAAGAAAGAAAGAAAGAAAGAAAGAAAGAAAGAAAGAAAGAAAGAGAGAGGAAGGAAGGGAAGGAAGGAAGGATGGAAAAGAAAAGAAAGGAAAAGAAAAGAAAGAACTCCAAGTTCCTCAGTGCTAGTAATGTCTGATCATTTTTGTACAGCTTGAGAAGCTGAATTGTGATCAGTTTCTTTGTATCAGGTGATGACAAGAAGAGAAATATAGGAGAGCTTCCCTCTTAAAATGCAGTCTATTAATATGATGGGAAAGGGGTAGGATCACAGAATAGAAAGAACCAAAGGAATCTCACAGTTCAGTTAGTAGGCTGGGTGACCTTGAATGTGACACTCAACCACTCCAAGCTTAGGTATTCTCATTTATATATTGGAGGGGAAAACCAACCTCCCTTTTCTTGAGGATAAGAACCAAGACGAATGAAGGTTCTAATGCGAAGCCAGGTACCCAGCGGCATCCAGTTAATATGAAAGCTATGTAATTACCATTGTTGCTCTGATTTTGCATCTCTCGTAAGCACTTGCTAAGAGTATATGTTTCTATTTTTTGAGAATACAGGCCCAGCATCTAATTGTACACAGGAGACCACTTTGCCTCCTGCACAGCTGGCATTTAAAGCATCAAAGAGAATCTACAGTCACAGTACTTGTTAGAGCATTCAGTCACAGTCCGTTGTAGTCCAGCATCTGCCAGAGGTTTGCCCAAGGCACCTAGTATTTATTTTCATTTAATGCATGTTCACAGAATAACTCTTACAGAGCTTTTAACAACCGTGTGCGTTGTTAAAAGAATACTAACTCATTTAATCCCCACGATGATTTTATAAGCACTCCCACCCTCGCCTATAGAAGACAAGACTGCGGAACAGAGACACTAAGTAACTTTCCCAACATTATAGAACTAGCAGTTGGTACAGCAAGATTTGATCCAACCAGTGTGGTTCTGGAGTTGGGAAACATCACTACTGTAGGAGGTGACCTCAAGTTCACCATCTATATTTCTAGACTCCTCAAGTTCTCCTGAGTTTCATGGAGTTGTCAGAAATCAAAAGACTCAAATATGTGACTTCAGAGCCCTCTTTCTCTTTCCTACTTAATGTTCAACTCTCCATTTCTAAGTCACTTACTCAGATAATTTGTGTCTTAGCCAGAATCCTGGGCAAGCATTGTCCACCATGATCCCTAACAGTCCTAACATGAAAATCCAAGTAATCAATAGAGTATGTCCACAAAGGATCCTCTCTGTTTACTTAGCATGAAACGAGAGTTCTGAAGTTTATAGCTCTCTGTCCACTATTAGGGGTATTCAACCTGATGCAATTGTAACATGACTTTGTTGGGTGACATTCATAGCTAGCCTGTGATGCGTTGTCTTGAGGCTGTGGGTTGCACATATCTAGAACTCTACTAATGTTTGTGAGTCTGAGCAAAGTTCTAGGCCCCGATTAAGTCATCATATCTTCCCAGCTCTCTGCCAAAATGACCCTTTGCTTTCTTTAGAAGGATGGTATCTGTTTCTACCAGGATTATTCTTTGTTATTGATTAATTATATTTATCCTTTGGCTGTATGGAGGGTATAAACCATGTATAAGCCAATGTGAGACATATGATGATTTTCTTACTATGTAAAATATTTAATGTGTATGAGCTACAAAAGAAAAGGGATGAATGGTTACCATTTTCTCATTGCTTTCTCTGTAACAGCATCTCACATATATTATTTTTTTCTTAATTTATGTAGACCTGGCTGATAAGTAAGAAGGCTCTGGTTCTAAATGGAGGTTTTCCTGATGTCAGCTCGTATCTTTCATACCACAATACCTTATTGTGTATGAATTTGGTTTAGTCACATATCCCACATTTTGTTCAATGGAGTAACACATCTTTTCACCCTTTGACCTTAGGTAAAGAGAGCTGGACATAAACCTTTCTGTTTATAGCCCCCCATCATCAGCAATCTAAGGCCTCCCAGGTTTGATTTAAATTTCTCCCTTTAACCTTAATCACAATACTTTGTATTTCTCCTTCTCCAAGGATATCCATTATGATATATAGGGTATATATGCATGCTTAAATATGCATATTTTGTTTTTGAAAAATGATCAATATATGTGTTGTTAAGCATTTAAAATTTCTATTGACAATATCATGTAATATATTTTGATGCAGTTCTTACTTTCCCCTCATCCTTGTACTTGTACAGTTTTTTTCTTGTTACCAGACTTTTATTCAATATGTTCTTTGTAACTGTGCACAGTGTTTCATTTTTGCACCTGCCCCTATAAAGCACTCTTCTCCAGCTGTGCCAATAGAGTGTGCATGGGCCGGGATGGGATTTCTCAGGGCTACACTATCAAGAGTGGTGCTGCTGGCTCTTGATATAGGGCATATGCAGGCTCAGTTACTTCAGATACTCCCAAACTGCTCTGTAGGAGGATTATGCCATCTTAGTTCCCACCAACCATGCACAAGGACATGGCGCGACCTGTCCTCACTCTTGACAGTGCTTGACATTATCCATCCTGCTGCCATTGCTGTTTGATATATCTAGAACTGAATGCTGTAAAGTTTGGAAAGCATTTATTTGATCTCATGTGTATCTCTGAGGCTCCTTATGACAGGATGATGAGTTTGTGGATACAGGGGCAGGTGTGCAGGAGGCTTTTCTCTGTGCCCTCTACACAACTGGTATACATGTCTCCTATGACACCTAATATTGCCGTGCCTTATGCAATAGTTATTTGTGTATTTGTCTCCAGAGAGCATCATATGGCTTGCAGACTGTGCCTTTTCTCATCACCTCTATACACCTTGCACTGCTACATTTAGGGAAAGACCCAGTGTTTTCTGACATGAGCTGTCTGTGTGGCTTCTAGAAGGTTCTTGCTGCCAATAAGAGGCCATTGGTTGCAAAAAAAAAAAAAAAAGGCTTGGAGCTTGGATTAGAAAGCCACAGTTGGCCCTTTTCCTTTCTAATTGGATGATTCAGTGCTTTTCCTTCTCTTAGCTATTGTCTTTAGCTAGAGTTCCTTCTAGTAGGATAGAGATGCCATATGAAATGCTCTAGTCTAATCAGATTTGTGAACCCACATATTTTTTTCACCAGTGAATTCATGCCTGAATGTTATGTCAGGCTATTGATTTGTTGTCTTCTCTGGTAACCTCCTGCCCAGACCTGGGAAAGGAATCCCCGGAGGCCGTAAACACGTGTTTATCAGAAAAGGACTCAGGTCCTAACCTTGCTAGGCAGAATGGTTGATGAATTTCATAATGCATGAGTGTTTATTTAGCAAACAGGAACTCTTCTAATTAAAGCCTCGTTAGAGATACAGAATTGTAACCTTTCTCTCAGAGCCAGTTTCCTGCTGGTCCATAGACCCCTGGGGTAGCACATGCTGTGAGGATTATTAAGAGTGGCCATTTTTATTAACCATTCAGAAGCTAATGTCCAAAATTTCTGTTGCAAAATTTGGCATCCTTAACCAGACCTTTTTTTTTTTTTTAATTTCCCTCATTATACCAAAGTGTATGGAATACAGGCATATCTGGAGACATTCACCCTGAAATCTGGGGTGGAGGACTGTTCAAGGTAATGTCCGAGAAGAGACTACCTACCATTTATAGCTTTAAGAAGGAAACAGGATTCTTACATGTATCTCCAATCACTCCTAATCTGAGGTCCAGCTACAATAGTTCTAGGCCTTCATTTAGAGACCCGAGTCTATTAAAGATTAGACACCTTCTGGGCATATTTTAGCATGCTTTTCCCCTTGTGGTGATTGTGTTATTTGGTTTTAGATAGATTATACTGAAGTAACAAGTTAACTCCCAAATCTTGCTGTCTTAAAACATCTTTTTCATTCATTGCATGTTTAACGCAAGTAAATATGGAAATATGATGATCATAGACATCCAGGTCCCAGGTAGTGGGAAGCTCCACAATGCGTTAACATGACCATCACAGCATGGGTCTTCAGGGTGTGCTAAAGCTAAGAAAAAGAACAAGAAGTCTTTCCTGTTGAATGTTTCCATCATTTTCACTGGCCAAAGCAGTGCCTGTTTTTCATGACTAGAGAACTTGTCTTCCCAGAGATAATGGAAGACTGGGACTAACAAATAATATTAGTAAAAATCTACCATAAACCTTGGAAAATAACAGACCCAATGAACATCATATATGTACCTTTGAAGGAAGTAGAACTGTAGAGTTTTACAATGTAAATATCTTAGTGGGAATCTGGGTCCAGATTCAAGCCATACACCTGAGAGCTTTGTTATTTCCACAAGGTTTGTGGTGAGGAACAGGTAGGGAGTTAAGATGAGACGGTGTCCACTTCTCTGTCAAGTGAGCAGCATTTTTTTTTTACAGAATATCTTTCTAAAAGGATGTGATTTCCAACTTTATGCCATCCTGAACGCTCAATCTAAGAACATAGTTCAGTTCTTCACTGTTCCTTCTTAAAGTCATCACTGAGCCATGAATATCCTCCCATGTTGTGTGGTCCCATCAGCATACGCCTTGGAAGATGTTTTTGTCTTCCTTGCTTTGAATTCTTTATGTCGACGAGTGACATTTCATTAGTTTTTCTGACACTCATGTTTGTATTTTTGGTTCATTTTGAGCCTCATGATGGTTCCTGTAATACAGGGAGACATGCCTATTAAAAGAAGGGTAGTTGGCTGGAATATTGTGTTGTTCTGGGATAGTAGCATTTACAATTGTTTATGCCATGCTTTCTCTCCTGCAGTGTATCCCTGATACTCTTGCATCAAGATCAGCAGATATAATGAACACGCCCTCCATGTGTTTGTGTGTGTATCTGTTCTTAACTCTAAATAGGGCTAGTATGGCTTTTACCAATGGAATGTGTTTGTTTAATACTGACAAAATTTTATGCGTAGTCCTTAACTGGCCTGGCAGCTTTTACTTTTTGGTTCCCTAGAGCCTGTTGCCATGTAAGATAATAATTGCTAAGAGATTGCCATGCTACAAGAAGCCGAAGCATGATGGACAGTCTCTGCTAATGAGAAGCAACAAGGAGAAATAAGGAAGCAAAGGAGATCTGAGTCATATGGGAAGAGAAGTCATCTTGGACATCCTGTTCAACTGAGTCTTCACCTGGCACTAGCCCTCCTGTGCTTCGCTGTAACCTTGAGATACTGTGAATTTAAACTGCCCAATTGACTCCACCAGTTACAGAGCCATGGTTTTAAAGCATACACTTTGGGATAGCGCCTAATGACCTAATGACAGATGATCACAATAGAACTTTGTATGAGAAGCAAACCTCTAGGATTCTGCTTTTTAATTTTTTATTGTCTGTCAGTTTTAGCCATTCCTATAATGAATTTACTTTCCTCCAACCCTCATTCTCAACAAGTCTCACCTTTCAACCCTGCATTTGTGTCTTCGTTTGGAGTGTAGTGCACTGAGTTGAATCAGAATTTCTAGCCTGAGCATGGGTGGCAGGAAATTTATAGGAGTAAGGGCAACTTCTCAGTGGCTAGACCACTGAAGAAAATGACACCCTTCCTCCAACAACTGTTGATTGACAATAGTCTCTTAGGGAGGGGTGAGGAGATTCTCAAGTTACTCCATCTAACAAGGAGTATGGCTATGATTTGACTTTACATTCTAAGTTGTTTTTCTATCTGAATGTTTCTTTAAGGAATCGTCTTCATCTCTATTTGGTCCTGAGAAAGTTTCTTGGGTCATATCTTTAATCTGTATATAATTCTTCAGGCTACATTTCATAACAATGTTCTCCATGCCGCCTGTACCATGTACCCACTTCTTATTTGATCAATTTTTTGTTGCCTAGAAAGATGGAAGTGAAAAGGATTTCTGTTTTCAAACACATCAAGTACTGACTCCTACACTTTCCTTAAATTTCTTTGGGGATCAGGGTAATTCCTTCTTCTTAGCTCATGCCTTATCATCAGGAGATTAATTAGTTAGCACTTTTGAAAATCTACCTGGAGATGTTCTTAGCTCCACCAGGATGCAGGGTAAATTTCTTATATGACATGTGACAGTCTTTCTAAATTCCTGCCACTCCACAGCACACACCATCTTTCCTCTGTACTAAGTAATACTCCTCTCACTGTTACTAGGTTTTGCTCATATGTTTACTTGCAGGTCCTCCAATTTTCTCTTCTTCCTCAATTCTGTGACTGGACTGCAAACTTTAGATTTCTGCTTTGGCAGCATTCCACTTTTAAAAGATTTTTTTCTCATTTCATATGAAAGTTTTTTATTCATTTGGAATTATTTGTGCAGGACAGATGATATGATTATAATGATGATATAGCTATATACTTTCTTTATGGTTATAGTTCAAGAAGATGTAGATATCTAGTTTTCCAGCACCACTGGTTGAAGATGCTGTCTTTTCTCCAGTGTATTTTGGTATATTTATCAAATATCAGTTGGTTGTAGTTATGTGTTCTCACATTTGGGTCTTCTTTTTGTTCCATTGGTCTACATGTTTGGTTTTGTCTAAATACCAGTTGTTTTTATTACCATAGTTCTGTAATATAGCTTGAAATCTGCTACAATAATCTTTCCAGAATTCTTCTTTTGCTCTGAATTACTTTTGCTATCCAGGATCTTTTTGTGATTCCACATGAATTTTAGGATATTTTTCTAATTCTCTAAAGAATATTTCATGGAGATATTTTTTGGTATTGTATTCAATCTGTAAATTGCCCTTTGTGGGATAATCATTTTCACAATATTAATTATACCAACCCATAAACATGGGAGATCGTTCTCTTCTAGTGTCTTCCTCAGTCTCTTTCTTCATAGATGTAAAATTTTCAGTTACTTGGTTAGGCTTATTCCTACATATTTTTTTGAGGCTATTGTGAGTGGCAGTATTTCCATGATCTCTTTCTCAACTTATTTATTATTGGTTTATAGAAAGGCTACTGTTTAACAATCTTTTTGTTTACTTAAAAACACACATGTAATATATATGAATATATTTATGTGTATGTATATCTATAAATTCATTTTCTGTCATGTTTACTTTTTGTAGTGTAAAACATGGCCCCAAACTTAGTGGCTTCAATACAGTAGGTTTTTTTATTGTGTTTTAATTCTGTAAATCAACTGTGATAAGATGAGTCCAAGGTACCTACCTTGTTTTCATGTATGATTGACAGATGATGGAAGAACTCAACGGAAGGAACCTTCACATGATCCCTTCATGTAGCTCACAGTGCTCACTACACTGTGGCTAGATTATAGGAGGAGCCAACATGAGAAGGAACATTCTTAGAGATACAGTTGGAAGCTATGAGACTTTTGATGGCCTAGTTTCAGAAATCATTCAATATTACTTTTACTCTGTTGTGTGGATCACAAGAAAGTTACCAGGTAGACCAATGACTACAATGGAATTGTGGCTCGTTGGCAGGATCTTTTCAAACCAGCTTCCTATGTGAATAGAGCTATGATAGAAACAAGATTAGTGAAATGCAATTAATTTCAGCTACTCTGGATCTTATTATTTGCCAGTGCATTGTCTCTATTCTAAAGCTTAGAACAAAGGGAATGAAGGGGTTTTTGGAGGCCTAGAAAGAAAACCCAGTCAGAACCTGGGTTGTACAACCTGAGAACCTGAGTTCAAGTCCCAGAACATGCATAAAACAACAGGCATGATGGTGCATGCAAGCGTCCCAGGATTGGGAAGGTAAAGATGGTTAGAAGGCTGGAGCTTGCTGGCAAGCTGGCCTGACCTAATCAATGAGCCCCAGGCCTCAGTGAGAGAAAACCAAGGTCCCTATCACAAAAACAAAGGGGAAAGTTCCTAAAAATGACCTCAGAAGATGACCTCTGGCTTTTATGTGCATATTCATATGCAAATGTGCACACACATTCATATGCAAGCACGCATGCAAATGCATACATGTGCATGAATACACATGCATACAATTTTTGTTTTGCTGTTTTAAAAACCATTATCTAGACCCTGCGTTGAGAAGTAACTCTATCCCAGTTTCAATAAACAAGGCTTTGCTGGTTATTAAGCCCAGGTAATGTGCTTTGATCTCATACCATGCTTTCTTTCCACTGGCGTAAAGCAGGACTTACGAAGATGCACTGACCGATCTTTTCCCTTCCTTTGCTGTCTGGCCCATCTGACTTCACAGAAGGCCTTATCCAGCAATATGACCCCAGAATTTCGGGAAGAGTACAGAAGAGCAAAGAGAACCAGAACGACTGCCTTCTCTTTCTTTTATCTACCCTTTGGTGTTCTCAGTACCAACAGGGAGGGCTACCATAGAATGGGGGTAGCTGCTGGTCATAGGGGGTGGAAGAGTGTCAGCACAGAATGGGGGTGGCCTGTGTGGGCAGGGGCTCAGAGGCTGGGAAGAGGGAGGAAGCTGAGCTGCAGGGCATTTCCATCTGTGAAAGTGGCTTCTGTCTTTGAGGCAGCGACAGCAATATTTCATGCCTTCCATGGTGTCTCTGACCATTAAATGTCAGTCTCTGCATCCGTCTTATCTCCTGTACCACATTTCAATTAGGTATTCCAAATCACACTTCTTTCTTCAGGACAAATATGCCGGAGGTGATATTTACTCTTGCAGCAGCATTTTAAGTACTCATGGGGGAAGGACCTAGTGAACATCAGCTTCCTTTTTCTAATAAGACACAACCATCATGGGCGAGGATGTCAGTTCTGGCTGGGATGACAGCAACTGGCTGTGAGTGGCCAACTTTGGTCTCTACGCCCCTTCTTGTCCTCCTACTGTTCTTGCCTCCCAGAGACAGTTGTAACATTTGTCAAAATCAGTCTCCCATGTCTTCATTGGAGGTTCCAAAATGTATAGCAGGTTTTCTTGGACTACATACCCCCCAAATCATGACATGGAGACATATTATTGATTATGAATGCTTGCCCTTAGCTTAGGCTTGTTTCTAGCTAGTTCTTTTTCAACTTAAATTAACCCATTTCTATTAATCTATGTACTACTCTGGGGCTTGTTTACCTCATCTACATACTGTTCATCTTGCTTTCCTGCTTCCTCTGGCTGGCTCCCCTTTCTCTTTGCCTGCCAGCCCACCCCCCACTCCTCCTCTGCCTAGCTATTATCCATTCAGCTTTTTATTAGACCAATCAGGGGCCTCAGGCAGGCAAGGTGAAATAACAATACACCTTTATAGAGTTAAACAAATGAAGCTTAAACAAATACAGCCCATCTTTACATAGTTAAAGAAATATTGTATTTCACAACAAAAAGGCCTTGCAGAAAGTTTATTTTTTTTTTTTTGTCTTGAGACACCTGGTACCTATCAGTACCAGTTTTCTCCCCTTTGAAGGATGTGTTTACTTTTCTCACAACTTACTGTATTCCATATAGCTCTCCTTATTTCCCCCCACTGGCACATTTCAGCTTTCAATGGAATGCTACTTCCTCACTTCTAGGAGACAGCTGGTTGAGAAACCCATGCAGTGCTGGCTGCTTCTTGTAGCTGAGCTCTAGTTTTCTTAGCCAGGTGTTGAGGGTCCTTCAGTCAACAATGCTTTCCTCAGCTCCCCTCCTGCTGCTCCTGGCATCCTTTTGTTCACTGGACTGTAGCTCTCATTGTTTTGCTAGTAGATTGTGTGTATTCTTCTGACCAAATAATGTGTGAGCCTACCACTGTACTTGGTAGATAGGGATGGTGGGAGGAGGGGGTCTCTGTCAATAATTTCCATATTTACAATCCTTCCACTGAATTTCTTCTCATAAGTCCAATTATGTGCCAGTTCTCTATTATCCTTCTCTGATGAACTGCATATGTAATGTTTTCCCCTTGCTAGATGTCTAAGATACTTACTATCAGTACTCTTCTAGTGTTTGAAATATGCTGTCTTATGCTGCTTTGTATATTTATATGATGTATACTAGATAGATTGCTACCACCTTATGGGCAGTGAAAATGATCTTGTGTTCTTTTCATCTATTCTCCAAAATGACCCTTTAAATATAGTAGAGTCTCGGTTAGCATTCATTGATGAAGTACAATGCTCAAGCCTTAACATTCATTGATTAAGTACAAAGATAAGGAGCATGCCTCATGTTGCTACTCTCCCCAGTGTGGAAATCATTAACTTGCTTTTTATTTTCCTATATAAATGTAGTTCTTCTACAAGAATTCCTTGGAGGCGAAGGCTTTTTTCCCTTGTCCCCTAAAACTGATGGCTTGGGAAACAGCTTTTTTTTCTATTGTAAAAGAAGTTTGAAAGCATCTAAACATCGCCACATGCAGTGGTTGGACAATCAAAGTCTCTTAGTGATTCGAGCGAAGGGGTTTGGATTCTGAAGTTAGAGATGGTAACAGACTGCTGTTGAATCCCACAAAGCTTCTACTCACTTGTTAGATAATCTGTGTGCCTTGGTTTATTTAGCTGTGAAATAGGTCTAATAATGGCATTCTGATGGAGTTGTGGTGAAGTTCTGCTGTGGTAAGAAATGCCAACTGTCAGACTTTGTAAAACACTGTGTAAATGCCAAGGATGAGGTTCGCAGTGACTTGTGATCACGAAGCTGGACTTGATGGGGGGTTGATATCTCTGCATGAGGTCTAGACAGAGCCCTGGGCAACATAGCTGACTCACTGAGGAATCTGAGATTTGGCATGGCCTCAACTGTGACCTACAGATAGACAAAAACCGGAAAAAAAAGAATTATAGCTCAGTGGTCATGTGTGAGTTCAGCATCAATAATTAAGCAAAATGGGCTGTGGAATGCATGCCAAAAATTTGAGCCTGGGGATGCTTGCAACACTAAATTTCAGGAGTGTGTGTTGCTTAAATAGCTAGAACTTCTTTCACAGGCACCTTCTACTCACCTACAGCTCTCTTCTTCTCTGCATCCTTTGTGGCATGTTTGATTGCTCTCGGCCTTCTAAAGGAATCCTGGCATCCCATGCTAAGCTTGCTGCCCTCCAAAGGACACTCTGAAAGCCAGATTCTCTGATTGCTCTGACGTTGCTGCTGGCTTTGGCTGAAGCCCAGGTAAAGATAAGTAGTGGCTATACATTCACCAAGTGGACCCTCATCAGCCCTGTCTTTGCATAAATGCCGCTGCTCAAAGAGATGCGGGAAAGGACTGTGGAAGCAGAACTACCTCTTCTTCAAAGTTGGACCTTTCCTCGCCTTTCCTTTCTCTTCAACTTTTCCATGTGGCGTCAGCAGCTGAGTAAGGGAAAGAAAGCTAAGAGGTTTAAATGTGCTTTGGCTCCATGGGTCAGATTAATAACCCAAAGCCTTTCACACTGGCAGTTCAGGGTGAGGCAGACCAGCCAGAACGCACTGGGCTATGGGGGCAGTGGCTGGGAAGCCAGGCCGCACCAGAGGTGACAGCTGACTACAAATGATGAAGTGGCAAACCCAGTCTGCTGGCTTCCAGCCCCCACCTGCCTTCCTTCTGCCTCCGTCCTTTTATTCCGAGATGGCCACACCATGCTCCAGCCTCTGGCAGCTGCTGCCCTCTACTGGGAAGAAAGCTTCACTTGGTGCGGATGCCTTGAGCACTGTACATCCTAGGAAACTGGTCTCTGCACAAGCTAAGCATCGCTGGAAGCACAGGAACCTGCACACGGGGGAGGGCAAAGGGGTCCCACAAATCTTTCTATCAAAGTGTTTGTAACTGGTCTTTGGAATGTAGCTATTAGGAGTTCATTGTTTGGACCCTTCATGTCCCTGGGGGGCAGGGTGGGATGGGGAGTGGGAGATGTGATTTGTTCTTCTTCCTTACCTGATTTGGGTGTTGTATATTGTGACCCTCCACAGATGATCCTTAAACATCACTGGTGGCTTTGATAAGTGAGTTACTTAGCTCTAACCTTTTCTTGAGAGAAGGTGACAGAGGGAAATTGAGTCTTGAGGGGCAGTAGGTTGGTGGGTTTGACAGTCTTATGATTCAAAGGAAGATTCATAGAGTGGGGGTTCTCAGTGGCCTAGAAAGAGCAGAACAAGAAGAGCCAGAGCTAGATCTAGGAAAGAGGAATTGGAGGGTAGGTAGTGAATTGATTTTATTATTTCCTGGCTTTTCCAAGAATTGCCCATGCCAATGGAGCAGGCCCAGCTGGCTCTAGAAGGTAGAGGGACAGGAAGATTCCTGTCTCCAGGATTGCTGCAAGGTGACCCTGGTCATTCTAAAATGAAGCCTAGACAAGACAGAATCTGTGACCTCACTGACCACACAGTAATTCTACTTGAGGGATTTATTTTCCTTCCTTTGGCTCCTGCCAAGTCTGCGTTAGAGCAAATGGGGCTCTCCCAGCCAGCAAATGTCTCCTGGTGATGCGTATAAACAGTACCAGGCATGAAATAGGTTTCCTATTCTTAATGGGCTTGTTAAACCTCTTACCGAGTGGGGTTTAAATGGATTTATTATGAATAATAATGATAGTAAGTAAGTATTGTTACTAGTAGTACTAGTAGTAGTAGTAGGAGAATGATGTTGACTGATCTTTCTTATTTTATTCTTACTATCTTGGAGGTCGTTTGGCTCAAGGATGAATGGAGAATGAGGCTGGGACCAGTACTCCAGGAAGGTGGCACATGCTGTCATTGTGGCCTGCAGATTCCCCATCTTGAGCTTTTCTTTACTCTTACATCTTAAGGTCTCTCCTCCTGATCCCTTTCTCTATTCTCCCAAGGTTCCTCTCCTGCATCCCTTTCTCCTCCTGATCCATTTAACTATTCTCCCAAGGTTCCTCCACCTGCGTCCCTTTGTTTGGGGATTTCAAGTTTCCTCCCATCCTGTCCTTTTCATTTTTATTAAGCCTGAAAGTCGTGGACAAGATGCTAAGATTATATTTTGACATGAGGTGGAGTTTTTAGAGAGCAGTGAGGGGCTTGAGAGCTCTCAGAGAAGTGGGGGCTCATGGTTTCATCTCTAGGGTCTTTGTGTCGCATAAACATTGACAAGGTGAAACCTGGCTACTAATGTGATGATCTGGGACTTGGAGAGGCCAGAGGTGATTAGGTGACACGGGCAGATAACTCAGGATTAGGATTATTTCCCTTGTGAAAGAGGCCTAGATTTTCCTTCTCCGTGTGAGATCCCAGCAACCAGGCAGCATCTGGGAAGCATGAAGTCTGTCCCTAAGATGATACTGATTCTGAGGGCACACTAAGGTTGTGTTGAGGCTGAGGAATGGAACGGAGTGTTTCTAGCTACGCTAGTCATTTTCTGAGAGATGGTGAGACAAAGAGGAATTTACATGTTGACTGAATGATTACGTTTATGAGTTTTAGAAAGGTTCTCAGCGCTGCAGTCTCTTTCTGGGTCTGTGAATCTGACACGCTGTAACTGAACTCCAAAGCCTGGTTTCATTTTGCCAAAACTCACAACCACTTGAGTCAGATTTGGCACATGGGAGGGGGAATTTACACAGATGATTAGGTATGTGAGCACCAACATTCTGGAGTCCAGCAGGAAGGTCCCAGCAGCAGAGAGACACTGGCATGCTCATCTTTTATCTCTGTCCTTATCCTTTGGTCATCAGCCTGGTATTTTCTTCTTCTTCTTTTTTTTTTTTTAATTGAGGGATAAAGGGCAGTGTTTGGGATGGTTTCCTGTATCTCGAGCTTCCTTCAAACTCATCGTGTAGATGAGGATGACTGTGAACTTCTGATCTTTTTACCTCCATCTCCTAAATGCTGAGATTGTAGGCATGCACCTCCACATTTGATTTATGTGATATTTCAGATCAAGCCCTCCGCATCACACACACTAGGCAAGCGCACTCAGAAGTGCTAAGCTCCACCTCCCATTTGGCATTTTCTTACTTGTGAATCTTCCCTGAGTGGGTCTCAAGCGCTCTTTCATCAAACAGTCATAAATTAGTGATGGTGTTTAAACAGAAATGTTGCAAAATCAATCACAAATTACGTTCAGGCTAACTGACCTCTGAGTGCAGTATGGGTTGAAGGGTGAGTGCTTCGAGGAAGACCGACACATCTGGGATAGACTGACAGACACATCTGGTGATGGTGAAAGTGGAAATTGGGGGGGGGGCGGGAAGAAATATTTAGAAAGCAAACAATTTAAGGCTCAATTTTCTTCCTAAACTTAAGAGACGGCATACATCTGTGTGTTTGTTGTAGTCTGCTTTGTTTTTGCAGGGTGGGTACCTATTATTATTATTATTATTATTATTGGTTGAAGTGGATGGCTGCAAAGGGGTCAGAGAACCAATGTAATGAGTCAGAAATGGAATTGGACTGTGTATGAGTACATCTTTGCGATAGTCTTTATGTTGTGACTGCTCAACTCAATAAACATTGGCCAGTTACCAGATGTCAGATATCTATGGGCATTTAGAAATACTATTTTAATTAATTTTACCATGGGGAAATGGTGGCACTGTAGCTGGGGAAATAGCACATGTTCTTACACACAAACCCCAGCCCCGACAAAGCACATGGACTAATTAGCCCTAAAATTCCCTGTGTGTTCAGACTGCACCAGAACTGGGTGTCTGCTATGGTTCTCAGTTGTCCTTTGTTACCCTCCTATGTTCTTGGCACAGAGATATCACCTTCCAAGCCCTGTGATTTGATGGGTTCCCAGTAAAGTGTTTTTTTATGCTGAATGAACCAACACTCTGCCGAGACCGTTCCTGCTCCCTGATGTGTGCACACTGAGAAGCTGCCACCTTCGGCTCCACTCTTTGAAAAAGATAGATCCACGGCGCCCGCTATTTACATACCTCACTTCTGCCTGCGTTTTCAAGGCTCTTTGTTCAAGTGTCAGTACTGGTTTGTAAAACACGAACAGAGTTGGGGGGGAAAAGTAATTACAGTTCCCATCTGGTGTTTCTGCTGACACGCTGCGGAACTGCCTCACTGCACCTCTTCCCTAGGCCTTCTCTCATTCTGTCTTCTCGGTGGCAGATTGTTTGTTCTCCCGGCCCTTTCTTTCAGCTCACCTAACCTCACTCTTCCTCTCTTGCTAGAGCTCCGTGTCAGAGAGGTGCATATATGAATAGTAACCAACTTTTCTGTGACCCCTTTCTCCCCAGCCTGAGGGCCCCTTCCCTCATTGAATGTATCATGATGCCAGGACCTTGAAATGTTTAAGAAATCCCTAGTCTGTTCAGTTTCCAGAGGTCTCAGAGTATAGCCCAATGGTAAGAATTTCCCTTGGAGAAGACAAGTTCAGGACTACAACACAGCTGTGTTCAGTTGCAGAGATCTCTAGTGTCTCCAGCCCAGATTATCCTAATTTCTACCTTTAGAGTTAAAGGCTTACTATATTAGAACATGATTACAATCCACATCTGTATCTTAGCTTTTCCTTCAGTAGGCAGCTTTTCCTATAGTTGGTTGTAGACAGAGGTTTCTGTCCTGCCCGGTCCCACAGTCGTTCAGTCCCAAAGAAGCACATAGAGGCTTACATTAATTATAAACTGGTTGGCCTATTAGTGCCATAATTAATAATAATTAATCAGGCTCATTATTAACTAACTCTTACAACTTAAATTAACCCATAATTCTTGTCTGTGTTAGCCACATGGCTTAGTACTTTTTCTCAGTGTGGCTTTCTCATCTTGCTGCCCCCTGCGTCTGGATGACAACTGCAGACTGAGCCTTTTCTCTTCCCAGAATTCTCCTAGTTTGGTTGCCCCACCTATACTTCCTGTTTGGCTACTGGCCAAATCAGTGTTTTATTAAACCAATATGAGTGACAAATCTTTCAAGAGCATTTCCTACAGTCTAGAGTAGTAGCTCTCATATTTTTGGGTTAAAAGGTGATCTTTTAAAGTTATTATAGGGCTGTGAATGAAACTCAGTTGGTAGGACACTTGCTTAGCACTCCCAATGCACCTGGTTCGATCCTGGCACTGCAAAAGAGAATAAAATTAGTCATGGGACCAATAGGGGAATGGTACTAAGAATCTAATTTTTTCTTTGCTGCCTTATTAATCATCATTACCTATGTATAATAAAGGAGACAGTTTAAAATGAAGGAAAGATATTCTTTCAACATATAGGAAAGTTCTTGCCCACTATTCCCACTCCAATGCTGGGAAGAAATTGAACTGAAAGCCATGTGCACGCTAGGCATATCCTCTACACACAATGTTTAATTTTCTTGATTTCTTTGTTGATAGAAATATTACGTTTTTATAGTTGTGAGGATGATAATCAATGCGATCACCAATAAAATGCTACTTGCTAAGTAATAATGAGTCATTTTATTAATTTATTGGATGTGCTAGCCTGCCCATAGTCTTCATGGTCAAAAGCTAGGGAAGAAAGTTGGGCGGATGGATTTGAGTGGCTATGGCAAGTGTGAAACTAAGGAAGAAATTTAAGATGACCTGATATCCAGAGTTTTCTTTTCTCCCGCTGCATGTGGTGTTTCTGCCACCAGAGGCTGAGCTTTTGCCTCTCTGCTCAGCAACAAACACACAGTAGGTTGTGAATAAATACTGTTTAAGGATCTATGAAAACACATGTTGGAGAAAATTTCCATACAACATGGCAGGTGGAAATTACTGGGTTAGGGGTGGCTGCCGGATGGTAGTGTAATTGACATGTGGCAGCAGCAAGTCAAGGGATGGCATTGATGGTTTTCAGGAGCAAATATGACATTGGAGGTTGGCAATGAGCATATGAGTGCAGAAACTTAAGAAATGTCAGTTTGTGTGTCTGTGACCAATTAACATTCAAAATGATCATCGCCTGATGCAATGAGGTAAAATTTGAGGCTAGAATATGTCTTCATTTCTGAAGATCCCCCAAACTTTGCACTTGAAAAGCGATTTGTTCAGTAAGTATTTAGCAGATACCAAATCTCTGCTATGCTAGGTAATGGGTAGAATGCAGTCCATAAAGCAAAATTCTTGTCATCGCAGAGATTCTATTTCAGTGGTGAGTGGTGGCGAATTTATAAAATACATAAATTACATAGGATTGTAAGTGCTTGGATGTGCGAGCTCGGTTGGCGACAGTGATTTCAAGTGTAAGTAGGAGAAGGAAGACATGGGCAGACAGTCAGTCTGGCTGCAGCATAGGCTTGCAGGGGTCTAAGCAAGAGTTGTTCTAGATGCCAGAAGGCTCACATTCTCCAAGTGCAATTCGACTTTGCATCCAATTAAGAGCGATAGGAGGCTGCTTTAAAATAGGAAATACCGTGGAAGGAAAGCAAACGCTTGATAGTTGACCTGACATTCACTGCTGCAAGATTGGAAACGTACAATAAATGTCACTGATGGAGCAATATTCATGAAGCAAAAATGTCAGTTTTCAATTTGGCATGAGGATGGTTTGACATGTATTAGTCGCGCATAGAATATTATCATAATTAATGCATTAATAATGTAACCGTCCTTTCCCCTCCTGATCCTGAGTTAAAGAGGAGGAAATGGAGAGAGGCAGGTGAAAGAGCAGCCCTTGCTCTAATCAGACCTTTTCTGCCAACCTTTTTCTCAGCCTTTGCCCTGACATAGCTATGGCATTGGATTCCAGTTGGTATTGGTTCAGACTTATCTGTCGTAATTTTTCCTTCATGTTTCCCAGAGCAATGGTAGTAGCCTTGTCTGCTGTGAGTTGTCTCATTAATGTCCACCAGTACGTTAAAATATATTTTTAAGGATACACATGTTTATTGCAATATACACAATACTAAAACTGCAGGAAAATTTATATGCTTATCACCCAGAGAAAAATGACCATTACTATTTTAGTGTTTATGCTTTGATCTTTTCATATAATCATACATATTTATATTCAAAAAATGAGATTAGTCTCCATATACCTCCATAGTCAGTTTCATTCATGTTGACATTCATCCTGATTTTTTTTAGCACCTTACTAATGCTTTTCTATAATATCTAATACTTGAATGATATTTCAATAATACAGATATAACGTGAAATCTTTAAGCTGTATCTGATACCTTCTTATTGTCACATAAGCTGTGTTTATGTCTGTTTACTAAAAAATATTGTGATAAACACATTTGTAGCTAAATCTTTGTATGTATTTATAGTGGTTGTTTGTATTAGATCAACTTTAGATGGAGATGCAGTATTAGTTACCCAGTGTAATAACAACCCTTAAAACCAAAGTCCTGAGACAAAAGCAATAGGCACATTGTTCAGGTAACTGCTCATCCTTGCCATGCACATTAAGTCTGTACTTCTATCCCATTTATGGTCAACACAAAGCAAGTCATGTGACAGCTCAGAATTGATGTCCTACTCACAGATAGAAGGTACCCCAAGGTCATACAGCAATGGGGCCTGCTGAGTGGCTCTGCCGATCTTAGCTAGGTCTGATTTCATACATGGGCATCAAATGGCTGGGTATTCATTGAAGCAGGCTAGCTTGGGCTACAGTGCATCTGTAGACTGACTCAACCCCTCTGTTTCTCATGTTCCAGGAAACCTTTCCTGGTCATGCCATTGGCAGAGGCATGGACACACTCATCCTTTCCATGCACATTAAGTCTGTACTTCTGTCACATTTATGGTCAACATGAAACAAGTCATGTGATGAATCAGAGTTAATGTCCTACTCACGGATATAAGGTATTACAAGGACACATAGCAAAGATCATGGATTCAGGAAAAGATGAAAAATTGGGGCCAAACTATCAAACTTCCTTTAGTGGGTTAAAAGGTACCTTTATTCTCAAGGTCTATGATAGATGTCTAGATTGTTCTCTAGAAAACTAAAGTAACTCGCAGTTTTCCAATTTTATTTATTCTTTATATTTTAATTGCCACTTCTACGTCCCTTTGGGATCATGGCATAAAGACCTGAGTCTTTATTTCCCATTACCCACATTAAAATAAAAACAAAATCAAGAAAAACAAAAACAAAAAAAAAACCAGAGATATAGCTGTATATGCTCATAACCCTAACATTTGGAGTAGAAATAAGCAGATTCTGGGAGCTCTGTGGACTTCTGACATAGCCAAATTAGTAAGCTTTTGGTTCACTGTCACCAGGTGGAGAGCAATAGAGAAGGACACCCATTGTCTCCTGTGGCCCATTATGCACATGCATGACTGTGTTCACCCTCACACTCACAGACAAGCACCATGCATACCTATGCCACACAACACACACACACACACACACACACACACACACACACACACACACACCAAAATGGAGCTTTACTTGGTCTTAGTCCTGGTTAGTCTCAGAATATTAGAAATTTAATCCAAAAAAGCTTAGAATTTATCTCATTTTTATAAAATGTTGTTTTGACGACATAACTATTGGTTTGGGTATGGATATAGATGAAGAAAAGGATCTAGACAGGGATTTGCTGGGAGAAATTTTGGAAAGAACTTATCACTATGTATCTTAGTATATCATAGAAGAATTATGGATGGATTTTTCAGCATCTTTAAGATTACACAGAGTGTGAACACCGGAGAAGTTAAATGACTTTGCTTTATATTCTTCAAATATATAACACAGGAGCTGTGACTATGACCCAGCTCTCCTCGTTCCTGTCTTAATGGTCCTTTGAGACAAATTTGTCAAGCAACCTCAGAGGCCCAGCTGTCTCTTGTTGGATTGTTTGTATCCAAGCGGCATTGGCAGTTTGGTTTGATTTGACTTTGCAAGAGTCCTTTGCCTTTCATTGGTTCAAAGGGAAATAAAGACTGTTTTGAAAAATCATTGCCTCATCACACTCAGCAGCTATGCGAATGTGGTGTGAGCATACATATAAAGTCTGTGTGCACAAATTATCATGGCTTCAAAATTTGAGAAATGATTCATGTAAATAGTGACTTTATCTGGTCACATTAAAGCGCTCAGAAGGATGTATCTTGAGTTCTAGATACATAATTTATCACAGATACCCCATGGTTTCTATGTAACTATATGAATTATTTAATATATACAAAGGTAAGCTCTGCAGATTTAAAATAGAATCAGTTAAACGTTTCAAGGGCATCTAAATTGGTTGGATTGATTAAATTTCTTGCTATGAGCCAGTTAATGTGGGTCATTACGATGGTGAGTTCTTCACCAAGCTAATATTCAGTATAGCTGTTCTGAAAAACTAAGGATGGTTTACGAAGCCAGCAAACTAGCATCTGTTTCTGGAAACCAATGCATTGTCTACCTGCAAATGAGTCTTTGATATGTTTCTTGAGTCTCCTGTTTCTCATTTTCTTTTTACCCTGGCACTATTTCTAGGATACTAGAAAAGAAAAGGCAAATATTAGACAATCCTCTAGAGAGTGGGGATTGACATAAGTGTTACCATGGTGATAATAAATCAGGAAACATACTTTGAAGGACCCGTGACCTGCTGTACTCCAAAAAGATGTTGCAATCATCAACGTATTGTTCTGAGCCAAAGTCATATGTTAAATTGAGGCATTTAACTGAGAATATGTAGCTGGGAACATGTAGCTAAATTAGCACCTTTTGCCTAGAGCTAGCTTTCTGAAAGCTGTCCTGGATCACAAAGAAAACAGACTCAGAACTGGTCACAAGTGGGGCTGAAGAGATGGTTCAGCAGTTATGAGCATGTACTAGTTTCACAGAGGACCCATCCACTTTGGTACCCAGCACCCACATCAGGTAGCTCATCCCCACTGATAACTCCAGCTCCAGGGAATCCTAAGTCATCCTCTAGCCTATATGGGTGCCTGTACACATGTTCACAAATACACACATAAATATATGAATAATATTTTTAAAGCATAAATCAATGGTCACAAGGCAGGTACAGAGAGGCTGGGACCTGAGCCTACTTCGCCAATTCAGAGTTCCTAATAAATAAGTATCCTTAGTGAGAGTCTTCTTACTTAGACCATCCATGGAGTTTGTTTTTCATGCTACCCATGGCTTACAGAGACTATAACAAGCTTTCTTGGACCAACAGCCCCCAAATCATGACATGGAGACTTATTAATTATGAATGCTTGGTCTTATCTCATGTTTGTTCCACTAGCTCTTATAATTTAATTTAACCTGTTTCACTTCATCTGTGTTTTGACTTGGGGCTTTTTACCTTTCTTTCATTCTGTATGTCCTACTCCGTGTCTGACTGGCAGCTGTCTGGCTGGCTAGCCTGGGGAATCTCCCTTTCTTTCTCCATTGTTCTCTGTTTTCTCTTGTTCTCTAGAGCCTAGAGTCCTCCTCCTTCTTATTCTCTCTACCTGCCAGCCTGCCTATCCCTCTACTGCCTAGCTATTGGCCATTCAGCTTTTTATTGAGCCAATGAGGTGCCTTAGGCAGGCAAGGCAAAACAGCAACACATCTTTACATAATTAAACAAATGCAGCATAAACAAATGTAAAACATCTTTATATAGTTAAAGTAATATTCTACAACATAAACAAATGTAACACATCTTTACATAGTTAAAAAATATTCTGCAACAGAGAACTGCTCTGATGGCTGGGTTTATGCAAGTGCAAATTGCCAACCAATTATAGAATTCAAATGGAAACTTGTAGTCAATCAGAGAAGGTAGAAACATCACATCACCAGATGGACACCAGGGATCCCTACCTGATCGTCTCCAGGTATCAATACAACAGTCACTGTTGGTACAGGATCCTTATGTTACCTACACAAGTGCTTTTTTTTTTAAAGATGGACATTTTTATTTAAAAAAACCTTTTTATTTTGCAAAACAACCCCAGTTCCCCATTCCTCCTTTTCTTCCACCTCCTCTTCCCTCCATTCCATTCCCCATCCACTCCTCAGAGGGGGGTAGGGCCTCCCTTGGGGAGTCAACAAAGTCCGACATACCAAAGTGAGTCAGCACCAAGCCCCTCCCCCATGTATCAAGGCTGAGCAAGGTATCCCAACATAGGGAATGGACTCTAAAAAGCCAGTTCATCCACCCTGGATAAGCCCTGCTCCCACTGCCAGCCCCCCCAACAAATCAAGCCACGTAACGGTCACCCACATTTAGAGGGCCTAGTTTGGTCCCATTTAGGTTCCCCAGCTGTCAGTCAAGAGTCCATGAGTTCCCACTAGTTCGGGTCAACTGTCTCTATGGTTTTCCCCCCACCTTGTTCATATCATCCCTCCTCCCTCTCTTCAACTGAATTCCAGGAGCTTAGTTCAGTGTTTGGCTGTGGATCATTGCATCTGCTTCCATCAATTACTGGAAGTAGGGTCTATGATGACAGTTAGGGTAGTGGGAACATGAGGGTTTGAGATGCCCAAATTGGGGGAGGGACAGAGAGGAACAGCAATGAAAGGGGTATCCTGATAGAGGGAGCCATTGTTTCTGTCACCAAGGAAGCCAATGGTCCTACTAACAAGTGTTGGGAGGTAGGGACATGATGATAACCTCTAAAATGTACCCATGCCAGCTTTTCCAAATTGACTAGTATCAAGGGATTCAAATCCATTAAGCACTAGTTTTCATAACTATCCTTAACTTACCCATTTCCCACTGAGGCTTAGTACTTATCCTAAATAATTGTTGGCTCTGTTTTAGAATGGTCTATAATGTATTCTCGCTCTCTCTCCCCTCTCTCATTCTCTCTCTCTCATTCTCTCTCTTTCTCTTTCTCTCTCTCCATAATAAAAAATCAATTTCTTTGACCTTGAATGTTTACTCCCTCCCCCCACCCTGTATCCTTAGGAATTTGATCTCAATTTGTTTTGTAGTAATTAATGTCTTATTCACTTCTGGGTTTCCCTTAGTGCTCAGTGCTGACCCACTGAAGGTGTGACTATGGAAAACATTTGTGGAAAGGAATCTCCAATAGTACCTTTCTGCCTGAGTTCTTCCTTAAGTCCCTTTCACTGTGAGCATGGCTCATAATGGCAGCTCTGGTCACAGTGCTGAGATGGTAGCCATTTATGCCTTGTATCCAGGCCTATGCTGGTTAAGGGCTCAGTGACCTATTCATTCTCACTGGGTGAAAGCTACCCACCCGTTACAGTAGACTGCTTTCAATCTCTTGTCCTTTAAAAAGGAAAGACTTATGCTTATCTTCTAGCACCATGACATTCTCATATCCTGTTCTACAAACACAATAATAATGCATTTTATACACGAGCATATATAAGCCATCTGTTGTATTCTGGATGCTTCCCAAAAGAAGGTGTCTTGCATAAGTTTTCATTGATCTTGGGAGTTCAGTATAATTTACTCCATTTTTAAACTTAAATAAACTGAAGCTAAGGGAACTGCTTAAATACTCCCCCAAATCAACTGGAATAAATCATCGATATAACATAAACATATTATAAAATGGCCTTGTTTTTTACTTCATACCTCACAGCCTTTGTTGTGCTGTAACCAAATTTGATGGACAGGGCTACTCATAAACAATAGTTGAAGGTTTAGCAGTCCAAGGTAAGTGCTGACAGGTTCATTGTCTTCTTGAGGCTACTCTCATTCCAAGATAGTTGTTTATGACTGTCTTTTCCAGAAAGGATAGAAATCGTGTCCTCCATCACATATGGCAGAAGCAACAAAGGAAATATTGTTAGCGCTCTTCAAACATTGTATAGATGTGCTAGTCTCATTCATAAGTATTCTTCTCTCTTTATTTGGTCACCTCCTAAAGACTGCAACCCTTAATACTATATAACATTGGCAATTAAGCTCCAACACCTGAATTTGGGCCATATTTAGACTATAACACTTCTCTGCCGGCTTATAGAAATACCCTTCCACATACCCTAATAATCTTTTAACTATTTTTCTACATGTTCTTATGTTTTCTTCTTTGTAGTTATGGATCCACATATTGACACTACTTCTTTCTGATAATTTTATTTCATTTATTTGTGATGAAAATGTACAGTACTAGGTTTTCCCACCCTATGTTGTAGCTTATTGAGTATTCCATAGCAGGAGAAATTGAAAATAAGTGGGAATCATTTTTAAATATCCACACATCTCAGAACTCACCTTTGGGGACTAGCTCTAGCAGTGTCTAAATACCTTGAGCATTAGCATTTCTTGACGTTTCTTTGATCTAGTATTTGTCCTTCATAAAGTACTTATTAATTTCCACCTCATCTCATTTGATGTTGTGATGCCCATGACCTGTAAGACTGGGGTATATAGAAAACAAGTGTGCCTTAACCAGCGAGAGACAGCTCATATTTGTGCATGATCCCATGGTTCCATGGATTGGTCTCGAGGGAGGTCCCTAAGCAGCTGTCATTTAGCTTCTGCTGCATTTTAAAAAGCACACCTGCAATTTCATGCTGTGCTCTCCTCTCCTGTTTCCATCCTTTCCCTCCCTTCCTGCTTCAGTTGCTTCCCTGGGGGAGAAGCAGCCATGCTGATCTTTAGCACTAGGAAGTGCCTTCATCCAAATTGTTGTTATTGAGAGAAGATCCATCACTGTGATGTTACATATACTACGGGAAAGGAAGTAAATGTCTTTTGGATACATAAGGCCAGTGAAAAGCAGGTATTGCTCATCACCAATACTCAGACCTCATCAGAAAAGTTAACAGCCATCATAAATTTCTTCCAGAGAATTCCAAATATATCTAGCCATGTGTGTTCCACTTTATTTAGCCTTCACACATGGAGCTAGCTGGACTATTGGTAAAATGTTGTGACCTTGTTGCAACATGCCCCGTGGCTCTTATGGGCACTTCTGGTATACTTCCATCCAACGTATTTTCTCTTCCTACCACCCCTGGGCCCAGCCAGGGCCACTGAGCAGAACCATCCATGTTTAAGAGAGCAGTCCTTCCCAAGGCCTAGAGCTATGGTGTATAGTCTTCTCTGGGAGATAAAAGAAGAAATGGAATGTAGAGGTGAGACCACAAAGTCTGGATACCAGTAATATTTGAACAGGTAGGGCTCAGGGAGGGAAGAAACCATGGATGATTATAATTTTCTTTTTATATCCTTATAACTGTTATTGAGGATCAGGAGTTTATAATGAAATATACCTGTTGACAAAGGGTTCTTTTCTGCCCGTTTCTGCAGCTATTCAGTCTCAAAGAAATACACAGAGGTCTACATTAATTATAAACTGGTTGGCCTAGTAACTCAGGCTTTCTTATTAACTAATTCTTACATCTTAAAGTAGCCCCTAATTCTGTGTCAGCCATGTGGCTTGGTACCTTTATCAGTGAGGCGTTCTCATCCTGCTCCCTTTGTGTCTGGATGACGACTGCAGACTGAGCTTTCCTCTTCCCAGAATTCTCTTGTTCTGGTCACCCTGCCTATACTTTCTGCCTGGCTACTGGCCAATCAGCATTTTATTAAAGCAATACAACAGACAAATATTTACAGGGTACAAGATCATTGTCCCACAGCATATACCAAACCACTTGGAAAAAAAAAGCCTGCCAGTTTCTACGAAGTGTAGTCTTAACATTTCTTTAAAACTATACTAAAAGCTGTCTATAGGGAGTACCCAGCAGACAGTGCCGTTGTTTGTTGTGGTAGAGTTCAGGTCTAATGAATATGGTGGTAGAAATCATGGATTTAAGAAACAGAGTAAGATCAAGTTGGTAGAATGGGGCCTTGGTACATCTGCTGCGAGGTAGCAGTGTCTTGAAAGCCCTCGAGGGCCGGGATATACAGTGTGGAACAGGCTTCTCCAAAGCAATTGCATTTAAAATCACTGCCCTAGGGTAGTGTTCCCCATGCTGCAGTCTTTTGCCTCACTGGAGCTAGAAGAAGACTGCAGGTGGGCTGGAGACTTCAAAATAACCTATCATATGCCCTGTTAATGGACTATCTGCTATGAGCCAGGCACTGTTCTAAGAACCTTGCACTTATTCAATTCAGTAACCCAATTCTGCCAGTAGCATGCTAATTTTCATGTACATAAGGAGAATGGAGAGACAGCACTGGTAGCAGCTGTCTCGGGGCTCCCTATGGGTGAAGCAGAGCTATGGTTAAAATCCATGACGGTTGGCTGCGGGGCTAACCCACTGCACCACACTACTCAGAAGTAGATGATGTTTCTGAGTACCAGCTTGGGGGCTGTGGCTATGCCCATGATGCAGGGATTCTGTCTGACTTTGCTTTGTTTTACAGATATTGTTTTAGATGCTATTGGCACTGGTCACGCAGAAGGACATGTAAGAGTGGCACGGTGTTTTGTCTATGAGTTTGTATATGAGTGGATTTAAAGAGTCACTTATTTCCTGAGGTGGCCCTCTAGATCTTTAAATGGTCTTCAGAGATTATGTTCCCAAAGGCTACAGATTGTTCATTAGACAGAGGAGGTGGGAATCAAACACCTACTCTCTGTGCTTCTTTCCCAGTCAGCTCCTATTGAATTCTCTTTATTTTTCTTGATCTCAACCAGGACCAAGTGGCACATTCTCCTACCCCCACCTCTGTGATGTGGACAGGCTCGTGAAACAAACTGATAAACCCTGCACTAGGAGTCATTTGCTAAGTTACAAAAAGAGTTAGAAAGCAGTTCCTGATCCTTGCAAAACAATTGCCGGAGGGTAGTTATGAATTTTGCATCCTGTGGGAGTGACAAACTGGATCTCCAATCAGAAAGACAATGCTTTGGTATCATAGCATCTATAATATGTGTCGCTTTCAGCAAGTCATTCCACTCTGTCACAACTCCTCCATCAGCACCACTGCCTTGCATGTTTGGAAAGCAACTGCAGAATTAAACGAGATGACAGTTCTTTGCCTTGTGGCCTTTTGTTTTGATATAGTCATCTACTTATTTTGAAGAGTGTTAGATGTCTCTTCTGTAACTGGCCTATCTCTAGTTTCAGGGATTCCAACAGTGTGCCGAACAGATAAAGCTTGACCCTCATGGGCCAGGTATTCTCTTCTAACGAACGGACACAAAAAAGAAAGAAAGAAAATCAACAATTAGATGATTGGGTGCTTACTGATACAGAGAAATGAGGCAGAATAAGGTGGATAATGAGCAGGATGAGTAATTCATGTGAACGCTCAAGAAAGACCACAACGTTGAAATTATGTTTGGCCTCACACTTATCAGAGATTTAGCCAA
The DNA here is from genome assembly GCA_004026605.1 of Ondatra zibethicus. NCBI lineage: Eukaryota > Metazoa > Chordata > Mammalia > Rodentia > Cricetidae > Ondatra > Ondatra zibethicus. The sequence continues at coordinate 79,816 of PVIU01001276.1, read as the reverse complement.
AGGACTCTCAAGGGAGATGATGTCATAGCCAATGCAAAGACGCTGAAGAAGGAATGTCAGTGGTTAGCTGGAGGCTCAGGAAGAAACCTGTGGTTGAGGTAGAGTCTGGAAGGCTAAGAAGAGAGATAAGGTCAGAGTTTTAATGGAACTGAAGAACACAGGGACTGAACGACAGATGGAGTTTTGAGCATCTCTGAGCAGGGTGATATACTCTATTATTGTCAAAGGAGCAAGAGTTTAAAGTTAGGGCTTACCTTTGTATTTGTAAGGGTTTTAATGTTTATGAGATCACCAAGAAGAAACATGAAGTAGGCTGTTTAAGAGGAAGTCTGAGCTGGAGTTAAGAACTTAAAAGTTATTACCATACCTGCTACTTAGAAGCCAGAATACAATACTGAATACAAGCCTACAGAAACTAACTACAGAGAACAGGAGATAAAAGGGCGAATGCCTTCTCTGCCAGGGCTGAGGGACCTATATTTAGAACAGGGGTTGACAGAGGCTGGACTTTTGCCTCTATGTAAGATAAGGTTTTATTGGAACAGTCCCCCTGGCATTTCTCTGTCTATTATCTATGACTGCTAGCGTTTTGCACCTGTAAAACTGAGTAGTCCTGACACAGACTTATGGCCATTCAAGTCAACAATACTGCCATTATGCTTTGTACTGACAAGATTGGCTGACCTCTGCTTTGGAGATTAACGAGACTATATCAGGTTATAAGTTTAAGCCATGTATTTCTGTGTGTATGTGTGTGTGCATGTGTATGTATGAGTGTCTGTCTATATACACATGCACGTATATACATACCTATATGCACATGAACACACACATATAACACAAGTATTCATGATATACAGTAGGTACTCAGTAGATGCTCTCATTATAACCACTTCTACGTTCATGGCCTAAAGTATGTATTAGAGACAAGATTCAATATATATGGCAATTTTTGCCAAGTCCCTTGACCAATAAAGCCCAACCATCTCCCTGAGGGAGGAGGGATGAAGGTGAGCCATGGAGCCTACCTGGCTATTTCTTCACATCCTGTACCAAGGATGACCTTGAAGGAGAATCCTGACCTGCCAGTGTCTGCTTTTACATTCTGTCTTTGACAGTCTACAGCTTTTGAGCAAACAGCAAATCCATCTTTATGCGATTACTAATGTCAACACATTCCGTGTTATGAGGATTTTAGAGGCTTCTGCAGGCCTATGTCTGTGACAACACTGGTTGGCAGAGCTTGCCAGAGGAATTACACAACATGCCCCTGATTCAGGAGCAGGATCACGACATCACTGTGACCTGGGATATTTCCTCCCGGCAGAATTATGGCTGAGAAGCTCTAAGGGGTAGATTGGTCTTTGGAGCAGCTGATTTGTGTAGAAAAAGGAAGGCTGCATATCAAGACAAGATTTAAGACAACAAGTTTACTTCTCCTTTAAAAAGAAAAGAAGAGTCTCAGGAACCCAGACAAGTGTTTGCATTTTGTAAGAAACTCTGGCCTTTCCCATGAGCCTGGCCATGTGTCGCTGATTGGCCCCTTCCTCTATTGCTAGTTTCCCTACTTGGCTTCTAGAATGTCACTGTAAACCAGCAACTTCAGCATCACACAAAAATGTGTTAGAGATAAAATTTCATATACCCAGCCTCAGCCCAGAGACCCAGCAGCTTTTGATGTGTAAACCTGTTCAAGCCAGTTACCCTCTCTAAAACCTAGCTTTCTCCTATGGAATTTGGGAATTATAAGAGCACAGAATCATTGTTAAGAATAATTACAATGAACAGTTTACCAGTTCAACAAGTCTTCCATGTTGAAATTTGACAACCACACCCCCAAGGATCCTTCTAGAAGATCCCCATTTTTGGATAATTAGAAATTCCTGCTAAGAAACTTTATTCCAGATTTTGTCATTTTCATATTTCAAGCTATTTTTAACTTGAACTAATCTGCCAATCATCTTTCCCAAATGAATTAATGCTTAGACACTTCTTTAAAAGTCTTAAAGGACATCAAACAAAGTTTAACCTTTTCTCAAAAGCTGAATGCAGAATCATGAATGTAATTATGACCATGTTGTATATAGAGATTAGGCATATTTCAATTCTGTGTTGTTTACTAGCTCTAAATTTTTGTTTATGTGTTATTTTCTTCATTGTCTGGATGGGGTTATTACCATAAGCATACCTAGCATGAATCTTGCCCTTTGCAATATTTTTTTTTATTTATTCTTCAACATTTTAATGCATTTATGCAATATTTTTTTCTTCATTTTCAATCCCATTGCCTTTTTCATTTCTCCCCTTTCCCTCATCTGATAAAACCCCTTCTCTCCCCAAGAAATCCCTTCCCTATCTTGGTGTCATTGTATGTGTATGACCTCTTGAGTTTGATTATGGTTTCTTGCATGAGCATGCGTGGGAAGTTTTTTACTGGTGTCTAGGCAACTTACCACTGGCTACACCTCTGGAGAAAATGATACCCTCTCCTCCAGTATCCATAGACAGCTAACAGTCCTAAGGGAAGGATGAAGATTCCAAAGCTCCTCCCTCTTATAGGATGGAGTGTTGACTAGCCCCATCTTGTACAGATTCTGTCATGCTTTTGAGAGTGTCATGTTAACTCAGATTATAAAGTCACAAAGAAAAAGCCTATAATTACCATAGAAAAGTTTGGAGAGAAATATAAAAGTACTGAATGATAACTCCACAAACAGCCGTTATCATGGCTATGGAAGGCACACTAGTATGTGGAATGCAATATGTCGACTGTTCCTGCTGCTGGGGAATATGGTGCATTTATGCCGAGTATTTAGACAAAGTGTTAGTTTGGTGCTTGCAGGTTCCCAGAAGGGAACAGGGTCTCCATTTTAGGCTGTAGTTAGGAGCCTCAGTTAGGCAGAGGTGTGCACGCCACTGTTGAAAACCACTATGGGACTCAGTGGGGAAATAGACCCAGGAGTCCTTGAGAAGCCCCCCATGGCTTAGATCCAGAGAGACATCCATTCTCCTAGGATGATTGCTCCGTCAGACTATTATGGTATGTCCTCTACCCAAGAGAGATACCAACAGCTGTTGCTGGAGCACAAACGAGAAGACTTTTACGCCCTTTTGCCCTCCTGCCCTTCTGGAATGACTAATAGATGTCACCACTTTTCAATCTGGGTCCTACTATGCTGTAAAAAAAAATTGTTGGATCTGACTTTGCTTGTGAAGTTATTGAAGGCTCAGGCTGCATGATCTCACCCACTTTTGACCTCTGCTAGCACTTCCTGCCCATGATTATCACTCTCTCCCTTGTTAAATTTATTCTGAATATGTCTTATCTTCTTTCTTCTACTAGACTATCAACATCTTGGGAGAAGTGTGGCATCTTAAAATATTGGTCTGCTCCTGAATACATTCACAGTAGAAGTGTTTTTCCCAACTTGGGCTTTTTGTAATGGTCTCTTTCTGTTTCAAAAATAAGCTTTATATGATGAGAGATGAGAGCCACATGTACCTGTGGGTATAAAAATAATTTTGTGGCTGTTGTTGCTGTTTTCAAGACAGGGTTTCTCTGTGTAACAGCCCTAACTGTCCTGGAGCTAGCTCTTATAGACCAGGCTGAGCCTTGAACTCACAGAGATCCACCTGCTTCTGCCTCCTGAGTGCTAGAATTAAAGACATGTGCCACCATTACCTGGCTAAAAATAAATTTTAAGAATACAGTTAGATATCATATTGGTTTGGAAAAGTGGCCATAGTAGGTTTTCTCTCTAGATTCCATGGCCTCACCAGCCTCAAGTAGTTGACTAGGCTGACAGTAAGTACCAGGCATAAAGTTTATTCCTATTGAATGGGCCTTACGTCCAATTAGACAGCTGTTGATTAACACCAGAATACAAGGGCCACTATTGCACCTTTAGGGATATCTTTCCTTGCTGGTCATTGTTGTTGTTCATAAACATTACATCTGGGTAGGACTGTTGGTTGCTTCCGCCCCCCCCCAGCTTGCATTGCAACTTCTGGTACTAGGAAAGCTAGCCTTCAGGGAGGAGGCACCTGGGTCAGATCTAGCTGTGCTCTTCCAAGTCATATGCTTGAATTTTAATCATTTCTTCTTTGAAGATGAAAACTTTATGTGATAAGAACAGAAACAAAAATTTGCATAGATTGGGGATAGAGGATGGGCTTGTTTCCTTTAGAAAGAATGAATTTTAGTAGATTAAAAAGTAGGGGAGGGAAACCATGGTGATTAGAGAAGTCACTGTGAGAAGTCAATGTGAGAAATGCAAGCAAACGAGGTGACGAGAAGTGTCACAATTGACAGGTAACTTGAAGGGACAGCGATGTGATTGATAGCTGGCTTTAATCATCTGGTGCTTTTGCAAAGCTGGTGATAGAGAAATCTGCTCGTTGGTGAAGAGCTTTGATTTGGGGGTAGGGAGCTACCTCATCTTCTCAAGAGCATTCTAGAGGCCAGCTCCAAGCATGCGGGCCTCTGAGTGGCCAGTTGTCATCGTGAGCATCAATCCTTTACTGATAAGTTGCCCCTGATGTACAGAGAGAGTATAGGATAGAGTTCTGACTTTCAGACTTTAATGCGCCTACTATTGCCTGGGGATGTTGGTGACCTCTAAGTTCTGATCCCATAGCACTGGGCTCCAGGAATCTAGACTAGATTTCTTATGTGTTTCTCAGTGCTGTCCCTGTTGCCGGGTCCGAGGGCTGCATTCTGAGTAGGATGGTATTGTAGATAGCAAGGAAAGCAAACATAGATCTGAGTCCCAGCTTTGGCTCACTTCCTGTGTGCCCATGATAAATCACTGACTTTGAATTTCCTCAATGGTAGCCAAAGGGGAAATGGACCAGGAAGTCCCTGTCCAGTTGTATGACAGTTCTTGAGAGGATTTAGACCACTGTCTTGGTTTCATCTGTATAACCTATTGTCCTTGGACTTCGGTGTAAAGGTCTTGAAACATGAGTGTTTGCTTAGTTCCTTAAGCATGGATGTGTGAAGATGCACCAGCCAGAGTCTGTGGAGCAGTGGTTCTCAACCTTCCTAATACTGTGACCCTTTACAGTTCCTCATGTTGTGGTGACCCCCAACTATAAAACTATTTCATTGTTACTTCATTGCTGTAATTTTGCTACTGTTATGAATCAGTGTAAATATCTGATAAGTAGGATGTCTGATCTGCATTCCCAAAGGGGTCACAGCCCACAGGTTGAGAACTGCTATTGAAGCATGAATGCCAGATTCTATTGCTATGGCATTGGGAACAGAGGGGAAGAAGAGAAACAAGTCAGAGGCTCCTGCCCATGCCCATTTCTCTGATATTTGAGAAGTAACTTTCCCCAAATCCTCTGTGGAATATGAGTATTCATACCTTTAGCCTCTAGTGTTTTCTGTGCTTCCTAGATAGGAAGCTGACAATCCTGCCCACCCTAAGAGAACGCCTAGGCCATAGACCTCCAAATCCATTTCTCGGAGACTAGATGTCCAGTTTGTCCATTACAACAATAGCTGCCAGACTTATTACAGTTATGTAATAGGTTTCTTTTTTTAACCGGGTCTTGAAAATGTGTGCATTATCCTTTAGGTAATAAATGAAATAAAACAGGCTGAAAATAAATCAGCTTTGCAAAGCGAGGCCGAAGCTTTCCTACTAACTGCACCATTAAAAATACTTCTCACTGCTTTTGAAGGAGATCATGGCAAGTGGCTTCTTTTAACCCTTTGTGAGTGCCCAGCTCATTTTGCAACAGTGTCTACTGAGAGTTTGGCTTGATAAAGATGAGGTCTAGAGAGTTACTCTGAGCACGGCACATGTCCGAGGGAGGGTGACCAAAGAACACATTACCACCCAATCTCTAATATGATGGGGTCACTTCTGCTTTCTGAGTTCTAATCCCTCCCCTGTTTCCTTCCCAAAGTGCCACTCTCCCTTCTTAGAGAGTCACTTTCCAATTGACATGGTGATATTAAAGAAGGACCTGTCTTGATCTGGCCCTGATGCATTAACTGAGTACTGGAGGTAAGAGGTAGTCTTGATCGTCTAAGGCAAACGCCACCATCAATTTCCTTTGTGTGCTCTAAAGTCACTACCTCTCTTGGTTTTTCTTTCTCTGTAAAGTTTTATTAACAATTGAAAGACAGAATTTTGTCTGAAGTGTCCATGGGTCTGCACCATGTGCAATGGGGCCATAGGTCTGCTAATTAACTGTTTTTTTTTTTTATTTTTTGGCAATGTATTTAGGATACCACCCCTGGGAACAGTGTATGGCAAAGAGATAACTGGACACAACCCAAATATGAAATCCACCTATATGATTCATGATCAGGGTTCTGTGTGATGTGGTAAGATATTTTCTAGGTTCTCAAGGGGTAAAGGTAGTATGTGTTGGGTGGCTGAGGTCAGATGTCAGCAAGAAATGACCCCACATCTTGTACAAATACATGGGCATTGAACAAAGGGAGTCTTGAGTCACCTGAACTGTTTCACCATGCAGTATTTTCTCTGTGTTCCCTAGTTACTCTCCTCCTTGGCACACCGAGAACTATTACTAATACATGCACGTGACACATCTGTGAAGCCATTATTGCTGCTGGATAGCTGTGTTTGTGTAAAATATTGAGCACCCTGTGAGTATGTCTAATGGTTTCCCACCCTGTCCACTGCCACCTCCTCCTCCATTTAAAGATGTATTAACATCTCTTGTTCTACCTGGAGGGAAAGCTCTTTGATGCGAGACCGTGTAAAAATAAAGTGCTCTCCTCGGAAAGTCTCTCATGAGACTGAGCATGGGTGCCTCAGAGAAAAATGGAGCTACCTGCAGCCAGGGGAGGGGCAGACCTGAGAGCAGAAGTGGAGTCCTTCACTGAGATCTCTGTTCTGATTATAAGGCAGCTCTCTGGATCATGGACTGACCTGACATCTTGCCAATGCCTTCCTTAAGATCCAACTGAGACTTTACCTTTATTTATTTATTTTTTAACAATGTATAGATGCTTTGGTCCTGAGAGATGCTCCGAGTTGTTTAAATATTAGTCTCAGCTCTTCGAGTTTATCAGCAGAGAGGCCAGAGACTGCAATTTCGCCTCTGCAAGGCATGGGCAGGGGCTGAAGCAGGCCATAGGAGGCTGTTGTCTGTTCGGCACCAAGCTTTCAGGAAGGGGCCTGGTGTGAGGAGATGTGACAGATCACTGAAATCACAGTGCTCCTCCAACTGGGATGCAGCACTCATTTCTTCAAGGCTGTTGAAATCTCTCCGTGGCCCTGTTGTATTGTCTTGCTGCCCACCTACCCATTGTGTCTTGGGGGGTTGCGCATGTGAACAGAACACACATTCTTGACATGCTAGACTCCTGTGGGATGTGTGGAGAAGGACCTTCCGGGAAAGACTCCTGTTGCCTGTGGCTTTGATATCCATCCAGCTTCTTATGCCCACCTCCCCGTGCTACCCCCTCCCACACCTGAGTGGGTTCTTGGTTGCAGCAGCAGAGGCTCCCGGGGCAGAGAGTGACAGGAGGCAATGTCTGTGGCAAAAGGGGGGGGGCGTGTGTGCTGAGGCTCAGGAGGCACTGATTGGCTAGTAGTGAGGTAATGCAGTGCAGTCTAAATGTGGCCACAGCAGAGCCGGCATCCAGGGTGTGCCTCCCCACAAGCTTCAGTTGTCTGCAGCTGTCTGAAGGACAAGGTACCTGGGGCGTTCTGAGACCCAGCAGAGCTGTCTGGCTCACAGGGTCTGGTTTGTATTGATGATATCTGAGGTCTGTATTGTCATTACTGTTCCCTGTCCCTCTATCTTTTAAATGCACCACAGTTCTGCCCCTGGCTCCTGAGCCAGGCTTTCCTAAAGGAAGCTTAACAATACAGGCTTAGGTGTTAGGATCACTCTCTGCCCTGGTCATGATAAATGACAGTCTAGACAGGTGCTGAGTACAGGTACTGCTCTCAAGATAGCTTATTTAATGGCATGCACCGCTCCACGGGTTCTTCCAAGGACAATTTTACCTTCATAATTGGGCAATGAGTCCATTTCTTTCTCCCCATTCCATACAGTTTGGTTGTTTTTGAATAAAGAATCGAAGAGTTCAAAAGTGCACCATGGGTTACACTACCCTCCCATTAATAAGACACCTCTACACAGACAGAGTTGGCTTCTCAGGATGAGTCTTTAGAGGGTTAGCAGCTTCTAGGGACCATAGTTAGTGCTGAGAGAAGATGCTATATCAATTAAATCAACAGTAATTGAGTACCTATGTCTGTTAGTGTCAGAGGTCATGGGAATGAGGCCACATTGTGAAAGAGGTCATTTTTTAAAATTTTATTCAACAAATATATGGTTCTAGGGGGTAATCAGAGAGAGCCCTGATTCTAGTCTCCTGTAGGTAGTATTTCAGAGAAATATATACAGATGAAAAGCAAGAGAGCCATGCAGGAAAAAAAATGTGTGAGTAACACAATAGAGGGTGACTTTCGGGATGAAGCTACTTCAGTTAAGTGGTCAGGGACAACTTCTTCAGGGAGATGACATGTTAGGCGAGCACTCAGTGTGAGAAATAAGAAGGCCATGGGATGGTATAGGAGAAATTGCCCCTGCAGAGGTGGCTGCAGGGCCAAAACCCTAAGTCAGATTAAGCCTAAAAGTTCCTGGAGAGAAAAGAGCAGCCAACCAGGAGCCCTGATGATAACAGAAGTACGGCTGGATGTTGTAACCCTAGCACTTGGTAGGTAAAGGTAGAGGAATCAGGAGTTGAATGCTTGAATGCTATTTTTTAGCCTGGGCTACATGAGATCCTGTCTCTAAAAACAAAACAGAAAAAAAGTTTTTTCTTTCCTGCAGAAGGAGCAGCAATGGGCTCCTGAGAAAGCACACATGATATTAAGCCTTAGGGCAGAATTTCTCAGGCCCAGCGGCAGATGGTTACTTCTGTTCAATCTCCCAAAGGGAATCTGAGTTTGGTGATGGCCTAGTACAATACTCTGTACCTCAGAGGTGAGAGTACTCCTCTTCTTTGGCACCCACTGATTCTTCTGGGTACTGAGTAGAGAGACCCCCCAGTAGCTGATATGAAGATGGAGTAAGGAGGTGCCTGATGCAAATCCTTCATGAAACAGAGCATCCATGGCTATCTGTTCTCAATTACTGCAAGCTGTATGTCACTGGATACTTACTTTAGTCAGATCTTTAGCTCCACTCCTGAGTACACTACCATACTAGACTCACCTTGGATGAGGCAGCCAGGATGGTAAACGATAGAATTAGCTTTTGAACAACTAGGATACTGAAGTTCTGAGAGTTAACTTCCACAATGGTTCATCTGGAAAGAGATAGAACAGAGGTTCAAACTCACAAGGGAGATAGACTTTCAACTATCCTGGTGGTAGACAAATAGCAAGTTCTTCCTTCAAGGTGGCTTCCATAGGGCAGGCTAAATATCATATTGTGGGCTATAAGTTTGCATAATATTTTATGTCAAGGGACTGTGGGCAAAACCTTTTCTTATACCATTGGCGATGCATGAGGGTGTGCCTGGTAGCTAGCAAGTGAAGGTCAGAGATAGGTGCCCAGATGGCACAACAAACGATTTGTCCCCGAGTGTTATACTATTGAGCTGAGGAAACACTGGCTTGAAGTTCTATGGTACAAACAACTTTTGGTTTCTGTCTTTCTTAGATTGGAGTCCTAGAGGTTACTGTATCTCTAGGCAAAGATTCAAGAACAAAATGGATAGCTGAGGTTCTATCAGAACACACCCCAACGTGTTCTTTTTGCTATTAGTGAAGGGAGATGCATAGCTTGATCTGGGAGCATGTGTGTTCCTTGGGGAGGCAGGAGATCATATTCAGTACCGCATTAGCCCTGTGACCTAGTGAGGGTATTTATTAACTGTGTTGTGATTGGTCCACCTGTACAGTGAATGAGGCAATACCTCCTTCAGCTACGGCTTGAATTCCATGAAATAAGAGATTTATCATACTATGTAAACGTGTTATTACTAACCCTTCCACAACAGATAAAACAGAACCATCATTATTCTTCCCCTGACAATACCAATTTGCTGAGCCATTAGAATTCTGTAAATTATGGTATTAAATAGACAGACTAAAGGGCCTATAAAGGTCACCTACAGAAAACAACCTGGAAATTATAAAATGGAGATAAGATACATGACTCCTCACTCAAGTCCATGGAGTCCCTTAGCTCACAGATTTGTACCATTGTCACCTTTAGAGGGCTTATAATAGGTTCATTAGTAAAGTTGCTACCCTCCTACCTTTGCCAAGGCTTTGAGAGCACAGTGTAATTCTGTTTACACAATAGTTAATGAATGGCATTTGTAAGAAAATAGCTCGAGAGGTGACTACAGAAAAAATAACAAGAAGGAAGTGGGCCCAAATTTGACTAGTGTTTAAACTGGGATGTACAAAATTGGATTCTGGATCAACAGGCAGAGAAATTGTAGAATAGCGGTTCTCAATATATGGGTCCCGACCCCTTCAGTGTTTCCATATCAGATATCTTGCATATCAGATATTTATATTACTATTCATAGCAGTAGTAAAATTACAGTACCAACAAAATAATTTTATGGTCACCACAACTTGAGGAACTGTATTAGGTCGAGCATTAGGAAGGGTGAGAACCACTGCTCTAGAACATTATCCCAGTACTTTCCTTTCTTTTCCCTTCATTTCTCTTCTTCTCTTTCCTTCCCTCCCTCCCCTCCCCTCCTTTGTCTATCCTTCACCACAAAGGTTCTAAGACACGCCGAGGGCAACACTTCAATGGCTGCTCCAATATTTCCTTATTGAGGTTGAGGATAGCGAGGCCGTCTGGGATGCCTGGATGCAGAGATCAGCCTTCTTATGTGTGTGTGAGGAGTGGCTATCTTAGTAGTCTGACTTTAGAAGTTTGGAAATGAGCCCCTTGAATAAATTTTCAAACTGTCCACTAACACTCCCGTAAGAGAAGTATTTTATGTCTAAAATGCAAAGTAAAAGCCTCTTTCTTCCAAGAAGCAATGTTTTCTCAAGTTTCTCCTATATGACATAATTAGAAAAACTGAAAAATTTCTCTCCCCAGTTCCTTGGGCTAAATATGGGGTTGTAAATTAGACCTAACAGGTCACTCAAAAGAATCAGAGCCAGTAGCACACCTGGGAATCATTAACGTGAGGTATAAGGTACATGGTTCATCCTCCAAGCCCTCTGATGATCTTACGACATCTTTGCATCATTTTTACCCAAACAAGCCATATAGTAACTGCATGTCTTTGCCTCAGACTCCGTATTTACTGACTAGTGGGACCTGTAACCCAAACTTTCTCCTTGTGTCACTGGATCACACTGTTCTTGTGACCCAAAGATACTTTCACAGATACCTGATTCTCACTGGGTATGTATTGACACAACTCTTCTCTGAGGTTTTGTTTTTCCTGGTTTCTACCTCTATTCTCCCTTGTCATGGCAAAAGAAGAGCCCCTTGGAAGTTCCATGGGGAACAGGAATGGATATAACAAGATCCCAGGGAAACTCAGATCTTCCTCCTACGCTACATTGTTGGACCTTGAACAAACAATTGCAATCTAATCCCTCTAAGCTTGGTTCCTTCTTCTGAGAAATAGTGTTGGGTTGGATGTTACCAAAATCCTTTTACATAGAATTGGGGGGGGGGTTACATATAGTGTTCTGTCCACCAATTTTGGTCAAAGAAGCTTTGTTTCATCACCAATGTCTCACCTAGTATATTATGAATATCCCAATCCTCTGAGTACTTTTAGAGGATATGCAAAGGGGGTAGCTCTTGGTCCTGGGTTCTTTCGCATTTCAACCGAGCCTGGGCCAAAATGATAGCAACGGCAGCTGCAGTTGATGTCCTTCGCCATATTGGTGCCATCTCAGAAAAAAATAGCAGTTGCATCTTTTGACTGCCTGGTTCCGTAGAATTAGAAGGAGGGGAAGATTTTTAAACTCACCCTTAAAGTCACAGGACTCAAAAGGTCATACTGGTTTACAGCTGTGGACCATCTTGAATGCATTCGTTGACAAGATAAACCAAAGACCACACAACCTTATGGAGTAGCAGATTTTAATTTCTAATTTTCATAGATAATTACCATAGCCTTCAATTTTAGGAACATGGCCCAATTTACTCCTTTCTGGTGAGGGAACCTGGCTGAGGAACTCATTCAAGGCATATGACTCTGTTGCCCTCTAGTGGTTGGAAGGAAGCAGGTTTTGCAGTGAGTCCTGTGCCCCTTTCCACCCCCAAACACACCAAACCCTAGGAAATGTTCTTAAAGTAATAGTCCAAAGACTCCTTTCAGCACAGCTCTTCATGAAGGGTTATTTAGAAGGAAAAAGGGTTCATCTTGCAAAATACCACAATGTTCTGTTTTGTTCACAGGGTCCCCAGCTTTGGAGCTGGGAGGCACCGCCTTCTTTGAAAGTGAGATGTCCATGTCTGGGGGTAGCTCAGGTACCCGAGACCTGCATTCACACATGCACAGTTGCTGTGCCACTTCTGCCTCAACTAAATGTTGTCTTTAGTAAACAGATATCATAATGTGGTTCTCCAATTAACACTTCCCAAGGGGAGCTGGTTAATATGGATGAGGCTTTTTAACATTTGGCTCTGAATTCAGAGAGGGTTATGTGCAGTTGTAACAGAAGGAGCCAACATCTTGGTAATTGGCTGAGGTTTGCAGAGGAGCAAGGCAGTCTGGGGAACTCGCCATATCTGGGACACAGGGTCTTTGCTGGATGTTGTATTGGGGCAATCTAAGTGATTCCTTGGGCAAACTGCAAGTCGGGGCTACATCACTCCAAGGTTATAGTTCTGGATGTGAGCTGAAGCAAAGAGGCGACCTTTAGAAGATCACTTGTGTGCTATTGATCTTGGGTTCAAATAGGTAGTTCTTGGTAGGGTTCTTTTACTTTGAATGTTATCCTCTCAATAGGCAAAGGTAGATGATGCTCAAAATGAGGAGATATGCCTCATACTCTATAGCGTTGGGAGCAAGTCTAAAAGTCTAGGAAGTGGGGACAAGACTCAATTTAACATATCAGTCCCTTACCCTTCATGCTAAAAACCTCCAACTTATCCAACAGGACCTCTCTTTTCTTACTCTCCCTTCAACAGTTTAACCAGGGGAGAGGAAATGGGAAATATGACATTTCATCACTTTGAAAAAGGATTCGTCTTTGAAGGCACAGTGCCTTTCTGTCTATGGACATTTGGGATGCACCTTCTGCTGGCAAAGCTACTGAGGGCTTAAATGATTTTCTCTTGTAATGTGCTGCATTTATTCTTCCGAAAATGAGGAGCTTGAATTACCTTTCTTGCTTTTTATTAGAAATGTCATCCTACTTCTTAGCATATAGTTAACACAGAGCAATCTGGTGCTTTCCAGTGGCAGTTTGCCTAGGAGTAAGCATGGTACAGATATTTCACATAACCTGAGTTTATGCTCTCTTTTTGCACACTTCCTGATCCCAGGCTTTATGATCATCTTTGATTCCGCTCTCATTTTCTCTCTAGCCAGCCCCCATCCCTACTCCTGATGCTGCCAATCTTCACGTTAGTTTGTGCCAAACCTGACAGATTTTAGACAGATCCTACCCACCCCCACACAGATATCTCTTTAGTCTTGAGAGACCCTTTTAAGCCAGTGATGTCTGGAAGTGACTCCGTGTTACATGTTGGGATGTGATTCAACCGACAGGAAAGAGGTTCTGTTCTTGGCTATCCTCGTTCTGACACCCTCTTCTGGACAATCTCAGGTATGATTTTGATCCTTGTGAGCCTGAGATTTAAATCACCAGCCCAGGTTATACCCATGGACTCTAGACTGTTTTCAAGCGTCCTACATCTCCACAAATCTAATCCCACACCCAATCTCTGATCCACATGCCATGGCTCAGTTTCCCAGAAGAGTACAATTGAATGGTGATAACAGGAGAGATTCACGTGCTTCATCAATTGCTGAATTCCATACTTCTTCCCTTTTCCCATTTTATCTCTCCGTCTACCTCTTTACCTCTACTCTGTCACTGAATCTTGCATCATGATTATGACTTCATCTTGTTCTCTGTGCCAATGTCACTGCCCTTGTTCAGGATCCATCGTTCTTCTCTGGCCTCTGACATTTGGGTCCACGTGTTCAGGGACTATGTTAGTTGTGTTAGTCTTGAAACAATATCTGGCTGTAGTTTCTCTGCTAAATTTTATTTTAATGATAGTCACTGGAGAATCTTCAAAACAGAGCGTTGTGATAATATTGATGGAAATAGGAAAAGCCACAAATATCTTTTTGTGGGTTCATAGGTTAAAGAATCCATCTGAAATCTCATTTTCTGGAGTTTTTAACCAATGTCCAGAGCTATTGTTTTTGGTCACAGGCAACACTGTGGGAAAACTATAGGGTTCCTGGGTGGCAGCAATGCCCTATGGTGGCCGGTTTCTGAGGGTTTGTCATGCAAATTTCTTAACTTAAGATAAACAGAAATATTGTACACTTTAAAAACAAATTCTTCTTGGCACTGCCATCTTCTGCAACCTTGGTCCATTATGTCCAACAGCGAAGGTGCAGCTGGTTAATAACTGTTTTATCCCATCTTCCTCCCGCTGGGTTTATGCCATGCGAGGTTCAAATTCTTCCTTTGGCTTCTCTTCAGAGATTAGAATCATACAATAAAAACATGACCATTCCAAAAGCAGGGCAAGTGCCACCTTTGCCTGCCTTAGGCTGGCATGCTAGGGTAGACACAAGTTTAGGATGTTCTGTTCTCTGTGCAACAAAATAAAGTCAGCTAAGAAGGGCATTGCCCATCGCTCACAGGGACTCTAAAGAACTTCTGACATACTGCTTCCAAATAGCCATGACAGATGGTCCATTCTATAGAGGTTGCTCCGTGTTATGTCACCTTCAGAAAACATTTTTTTCCTTTAGAATGCAAGTGGAGTGTAAAAGCATCTCACTGGTAGAAAGTTGGATTTGCTTTCAATATTAGCTCTTATTTTAAATCCCAAAGAAATCAGCTTCCATGGACATGAATCATTTCTTGCTTCCAAGTGTCCTGTGCCCTGAGTGTAAGGGCCCATATCATTGTTTCATCCTGTGCTCTCCCTTTCTATGTGGCCTACCATCCAGAAGACTTTGGTTCCATTCTCATGACCACTGTGCAGTGAGAACTGACTTCAAGAGAGGAGAGTAAGTTCTTCTTCATAGTCCATGTGTCATTGTGAAGTAGTAGTCACCTGTGTAGGTTCAGAAAACTGTAGTTCTCATCCATAAAAGCCAGAAGTCTGGGTCCTGGAAAAGGATCCAGAAAAGCATTCCTTTTTCCGACGTTTGCAGTCCAGATAGAACCTCATCTCTACTTAAATTTCCAATGACCACCAAGTCTCCAAGAAGTGCCGGGAAAGGTGTTTGGCTTTGCAAGCCATCTAGCAGTCCTGAGAGTCATTAATCAGAGATAATTAAGAGCAAATCATGTCTCATAAAGTCGTCGTGCTAGGGCTGGAGCTGGGGAAGGGGTGGCACTGTGACTTCCCTTTATCTACTGCTCTGTGGTGGGAGAGTTAGGGTTTGGGGCAGTTCTGCTATTCTGCCCTCAGCAAGCTGACAGTCTGGTCACTTCCAAATGACATGCAGCCATGAGCCATTAGTTTTTGTTGTGGCTAGTTGTTTTTGTTGTTGTTGTTGGTTGGCTTAGAAATAATAGAGAGATCATTTTGGGAAACATAGCAGCAGCAACAACCAAAAGAAACATTCTTTCTCACACAGTGGTTAGACACTCCGAGTCCTCTGCCTGGGCCTGAATGCTCAGGATGCCCAGAAGTAACACTACTGCCCTCCGTTTCTCTGTTTCTCTCCTGTTTGCTCCAGTGTAGTCCAAGGGTCTGCCTGCTTACTTCATAAGGCCCTTTACTTCTTAACCAAGCACATTTTAAATTTCAGGCTTGAGGTTTGCAATCATGAGCCCTTTAGCTGCAATCCTGGGCTGCCTGCAGCATCTGTAGGGTTTTCTAGCCAACTGCCTTGTCCTCTGAGGAATGCATTCGCTTTGACAGTGCCACTTAAGAAAGGCCGAGCAACTAGAGAGCATCTTACAGATAATTCAGGGAGAGAAAAGAGTTGTTGTTGGTGGGGGGGGTGAGGGGGACATAGAAGATGGATTAATAGTTTTTCTTTATCACTTGGCATGTTAAATTTAATTATATTTCTTGAGAGACCTCTAAACAGTCATAATTATGAATTATGGTAATAGCTACTGTTGCCTTGTATGTGTTCATTTTACTCTTGCCTCTTTGAATGTGGACTGTGATTAATACCAATCGGCATTAACTAGGACAAGACTTCCCTGTCCATGGGGACCCTTTTGACTTTGGATGGATGGCATCCGGGATCAAGGGCAAATTGGCAATCTCCGTGAGCTAAGAAAACTATCTTAGACTGGTCAGCGTCGTTGGAAATGAAGCTGTTGGAAATATGAGTCACAGCCACGAAAATCAGAATTTGGCTCTCGGAATTTCTATTTCTTCTTCAGTCTTTTCACCATCTTAAAAAATGTTTGCACAAGTATTTTATTCTTTTATTTCTATATGTGAGAGACAAGAAGCTCACAGGAAGATCCCCAAATGCTTATGCCATCAAAACAGGGCATAACCCCAAGATGGATGTGAAAAGGGAGGAGGCTTTAATCAAGGCTACCTTTGAATACCAATGAGAAGCATGGAATTCAGTTAAGTTACAGTGAAATCTTCATGAACATTATGAGACCCAGCTCCTCTGATAGTACTACTATCAGAAGTGAGAAGCTACTGCTTTCTGATAGGGCAGATCAGCCCTCAGATGGCTTTGGAACAGCATCCTTATTCTGTTTATTTTTGTTGGAATCTATAGAAGCTCAGATGTTGCCTGGGCAGAGGGCAGGGGCACTTCCATTAGGACCTGCAGTTGTGGTCGCCATGTGGGAATGCCAAAAGAAACCCTATTAATCCTCAAAATTATTCACCCTGAGACACTCCTAAGATTCCACTTGGTAGTCCAGTTTTGAAGGATAACAGCAGAACTCCACACTCCAAGTACTGAGAGCACCCCTCCCCGGCAATCCTTACATTATGAGTGTACCACAGATCAGAGGCTAAAATACCTAGTCCTAACTCCCAACACAGCCTCCAAGGACATTCATGATCACATTAAGAAAAATGGTACTTGGGAGCTTAGGGGATCTATAGTCAGAGATTTTTTTTCCCCTCGGGTTACTTTCCTAAAGGCATAGTAAGATATATTGCAGGCAAACGACTTTGATTTTTCAACATTAGCATCTCACCCCACCCCACCCCCACACACTGACTTGGGGTTGTCTTTGGAGTTTCAAGTCCTAATCCCCCCTCAGGCCCCAGACAATGCCTGCTGTATTTTGATGAGACATGTCACCTTTAATGTCACAGTCCCCCTCCTCCAAGAACAAGGAATCATTAGTATCTTGACATCTAACTGTATAAGTTAAAACACTTCTTTGGAGCACCAAGTGGATTGGTGAACCTTTCACTCCCAGCTTCTCCTGGCAGTAAATGATTGTGCCCTGTGAAAAGACCGAAGGAGACTGTCTGAGTGAGGTTGCTGGAATGTTAAAGGGAATTCAGAGGGGAGAAAATATTGCAGTGAGTAATAGATATCGGTGTCTAGCCCCTAATTTGACATTCAGGTCAGATCAAAACTAACCTTGTAAAATCTTGAAATTTAATGTCATATAAAAAAATGCTACTGGGCAAGGATCTTTATTACATCCAATCATGAAAGCTGTGTGAGGCATCAACTCTGGATATTTTTCTCTATCAACTCTTACTCATTTCACACCCTTTCCAAACAGAAGCCAAGAGTGCTATATTTGAACATCTATATCTGTTCTAATTTATTTTGAAAATCCAACAAACAGAAGCATCTCATTTCCCATGCATTCCTTGGTAAAATAGTAAACCATATTTAACAAGTTGGGAGAGGCGTCAGTTCTCATTGGTGCACAAAATGTCTATGTGTAACTATGGGAGCTGTGTTTTCAATGTAGATGGAAAAATCAGTTTCTTTTAATAATAAAAATGATTGTGGAGTTTAGCATATAAAGTTATCATGCTGTGTAAATGTGTGAGTATGTGTCTGTTGTTTTTTCATTTTTTTTTCCATTTGTGCTTGGACCTTGCACTATATGTACATCGTGTGCTTGCAAAGCATCTTTCCCCCACATTAGATGCACTAGGTTGGCCATATTCTAGACTGGCACACAGAGGTTCATGAAAGCTCAAGTCTCATCCTACAACATTGCTCTATTCAGCAACACATGGGCTCCTCAGTGGGAGTAGCAGTTACTGGCTTTTCTCTTGATTGGAATGACTAATTACCAGCATGTCCAGAAAATAGGCCTAGCATTTATTCTGCAATTAGAAGTGAAATATTACAAAACTTAAAAAAATGTGACACATCATCGAGAAGTAGGAGGTTTTTGATTTGCCCAAGTCCACAGCATTTTTATTCTGACATGTTGTCCAAGGCGCTCTGAGAATATTTGAAAGTAAAGACTTGCTACAGGATTAATGTTTCTGATCCCCCTGGAGCCAGGGGTTCCTTTCTGAGGACACAATCAACTTGGTAGATGTTTCTTCTTTAGCATTAGACAGAACTTTTTTTGATAACACTGCATATAAAATATTGCAGAGCCAAATTATGCCTTTTTTTCTACGAGTGGAGTTGTCTTTCTTAAATAGTAAATTGCATAATGTTTGCAAGTAATATATATGTCCAAGTGTCTAGACGGTGTGATATCTTCTTTATATGAGAAACATTTTCTTTAGCATCCATTGTTTTTGGTTGTCTATCGTTTCTCTGCTTCTTCTTCCCATCAGATGGTTTCCGGAAATTCTGGTTAGCACGCCTATAATTTTCATAACAACAATCCTCTCTCTGTTGTACCTCAGGCTGTCCTAAACTTTAGATAAGTTTGAGAGGTGTGAAGCAAGTCCTCCATCTTGACTTTAGAAGAACACTTTGGAATATCTGGTAATATGTATACATTGAGAAACATTCACTCCAAGAGCATGGCTTTTGTACAAAATGAGGAGTTTGTGGATTCAGAGCCAAATACTATAATATGGATTTATTTCCCTCTGAGCTTCCATGGGAAAAACACTATTGTCCGCAGATCACCTCTTTTGAGCTGTCTGGCTCTGCTCGTGTGTGTGTGTGGGGGGGGAGGATTCATCTAGTTGTGGGTTATGAACGTAAAGACCAGAGATAAACCATGAGTGACATTTCTCAGATGCTATACACCTTGATTTTTTTTGTAAGATAGGGCATCTCATGGGACTTGCCAATTATTTTAGACTAGCGGCTGGCCAGTAATCCCAAGAGATCCCCTTTTCTCCATCTACCACAGTGTTAGAATTAGAAAGCGCATGTCACTGTGCTTGGCATTTTACTTAGGTTCTGTGGATCAAACTCACATACTCATGCTTGTGTGGCAAATACTTTACAAATGGAGCTATTTCCCCAGATCTTACTTTCTTTATTAATATCAAGGAACCAAAATCCAAGAAACCAAACAGGAGCACCACTTTGACGTTGTCTTCTTTGGTCATCACTATGAGGAATCAAAGTGTGCAAGATCCATGATTTAGGACAGTTCCACTCTCATGAACTTGCTGTGGTCCTGGATGTATGACTGAGGGTCCAAACGTGTAGAGGGCAGGTGCTTGTTCTTGGTGACCTTTTCATGGAGAGCTCTTAGATTAGATTTATTCCTATGACAGTTTTCATTTAAGTTATAGTTACTAGTTCCATTCTGGTAGGTAATGGAAGAACCAATCATGATACCTTGCCATGCTCCTTTAAAACCATTGTTTGTAATATACTTTCTGTGAATATGTTAATTTAAGAAAATGGCAACCTCTTACACATAAACTCCAGTATCCACAAGGCCCTTGACTTCTAGAGATGCTTGTTGATAGGGCTTTTAAGATAGTAGAAAAGAAGAGCTGCCAAGCAAACATTCTCAAGTGCTCTTCTGGGTACCAGGGAGCCAGAGAATGATGATCATCAAGAGACCTGAAGGCTTTGGTTAGTGTGTAAATGATGTGGGGGAGATTCTAAGCTTTGGGAATAAAAATATAAAAAGGAGGCTGGAAGGAAAGAGATGTTTTCTAGAAGAAAAAAATTAAATCATGAAGAGATCCAGGGATATAAAGCAGACAGTAGGCTACAGGAACCTTGGTGGAAGTAGTTTGGGTCAGTATATATCTTAGATATATAAGCTACTAACCACTAACTCCAGAGGAAACAATGCAGCCTTCTACGTGGGTCTCAAATGTCACAGTTTCCCATCCCTTCAAGGACACATGGATGGGTACAGAGGTTATCTATTGTGTTCTGAACATCCTAACTAGGAAAGCCCTCATCCAAGACAAAGACATAGTAACAGTGCATCTTCTAACACTGCTCTAGAGAATGACCGTATCCCAGAGGGCTCTGTATTATAGCACTTCTCTCTATTGTTTCTATATAAATAAATCTACTCCCTTATCTATGTATGCTTTCAGGTACATGCTCATTTCTATTCTGGTTACACCTGTACTAGTTGGGCATGCTTATGGAAAAGTACTGTTTGGAAGCTGCTATATGGTACACGATGGTATGGACACAGAAAACCTTATCCCTTTGTCACTTGGTCTGTTGTACTTAATGTTTATGCTGATTTATAAAAATATATCTTTGTCAACTAAAATAGAAAACATTTTCAGTAATCACTTAATGACAGCCCACAGTGTGCCAGAATGCAGGATTGAGTGGTCCCGGCTCAGTCCCTGTCCTGAAAAAAAAAAGCTCACTGTGAAATGATAATTACTGCCATACTGATACATTTTGGGTAGAGAACACTCAGTTAAGGAACACATGGCATAGACTCAGGCATCACAAAAGCATCCTGGAGAAAAATAAGGCTTGAACTACAGTTTAAACAGTGACTAAGACCTAGAAAGGGGGTGGGATGGGTGCATTCTAGGAAAAGGGCTTCGCTTGTGGAGGCCTGTGGCAGATTGCCACAGCTGGAGCGGTAGGTGGATCAATAGGTACCTGGCAACATGAGGCAATATCATTACCCCAGGTATCAAGGATGCTTTGTCAGGCAGGGATGGGGATGAGGATATTGAGAGCAGCATAGGCCAGATCACAAGGGAAGTCAGATTATAAAGTGTTCCAGTGTGGCTTGGCTAGGATGGCAATAGGATGATGACTTTGATTTGCCAATGGAAACGTCACCCTGCCTGTAATTTTACGACAGAAATGCGGATGGGTAAGATGGAGTTAGGTAGATCCCAGAAATTAACCTCAGGGAGAAGGACGAGTTGAAGTGGTGATGAAAGTAATCCCTAAGTCAAGGTTCTAATAAACGATGCTATTAATTAAACTTATTGCTTAGTGTGTGGTGCTGTAAAGCATGCTCTGTAGCAGGCACACCGAAGGCTGAGGTCAAAATGGAGGTAGTAGGATATCATGAGCATAGGCATTGAGTTGTTTGTTATATGTTCTGTATGGGGTTAATGTAATGCAGCGGCTAGGCACTTGAGGTTTGACAGACATGGGTATGGTCCCCAGCCTGGCTCTCTTACTAGTTGTATGATCTAGTGCATTGTTATTGATCTTCAGTTTTACTACCTGCTAGAGAGGATATTAATAACCAGAATTAGATAGTGTTTGTGCAACTTCAGTTAGAAAGTATCTACTAAGCACATTTACTTTAAAAAAAATTTTTTTTGTAAGTGGTTAATTAGGAGTACAAAAGAGGCTGCCCTTATAGAAGAGGATTGGCATGGGCAGAGTACTAATTGGTCTTGTTGTGTTGGGAAATCAATGGGTGGTCTCCTGGCAGCTGGCTCACAATGATCAGGATTCTTGGGACGCATTTTTCCACAAGCAAGAATATGCTTATGATGTAAAGTAGGAGTGAAACAGGGAGGCCTAGGGAAGGGGGATTAAAACAGGGGATGAGAGCATGGAAAAATGAATCCACAGCAAAGGAGAAGAGTAGGAAGACAAGAAGGGGAGAGATTGCCATGTAGGGAGTTATATTTGGGCAATTAAGGAGCTTCGTCAATTTTTCAGTCTTCCTGTGCTTTGTTTTTAACTGTATTAGATTAAGCCAATTTCCAACCAAAGTCTGTGTAACTACCATTTAGAAATATTTTTAAGTTGAGCCAATGTTTATAGTGTAGAATTTTATCCAAACATAAATTTCTGGATTCTGAAGAAAAAAAAATCGAAAGATTGAACCACCAGCTTCCCCTAGGATGCAAGGTTGCTGTTTCTGTTGAGTGAGAATATAGTTTATCAAGTTCTCTTGAGAACACAACACTCCAGGCTCTGAGCTGGTCACTTGCTCTAGTTCTACTGCTCAGTAACCTAACAATCTAGCTCTGTTTTCCGTTAAAACTTGCCATATTGGGATAGTCAGTGGTTTCTGAAACTACGCATTTGATAATTCTTTTTAAAAAGAATATATTATATAAAAGAGATTGTGAGTTGAGCCGAGGCCTGAAAGCCATGTATTTAGAGAAATGAGACTTCTTTCTCCTGTATGCCAATCAGAGATCCAGCATGTTCTTTGAGGCTGGCATCAGGGCGGAAGCAGCGAAGAGAGGGAGTTTGGTGTTTGAGTGAAAGGAGGGAAACTGGATGACCTGGGAATTCACATCCAGTGAGCTCCGGGAGAGTCGGGGCTGAGAGGCACTGCAGAGGAGAATCTGCCGCTGGAATATAGATGGTGTTTGCGAAATGGCTGATTTATCAGGAACAGGCAGAGTGACAAACCTGTTTTCTGCCGTTCTTTCTTTCTTTCTTTTTTTTTTTTTTATTCCTGTCATGTCCCTTGGCCCTCGGTGCTGGCCTTCTTCTCACTCCACACCCTGACACCCCAACCTCTTATAGCGCTTGCTCCTCTTCTCTCCAACCCTCCTCCTCTTTACAGGCAGGTTCACCAAGAAACAACTGGGTTTCCATGGCAACATGGAGACAGCTGAAAAATGGCAACTAAATGCAGCTGCCCCTCATTTAATATCGACTCTGGCACTGACAGAACAGATAATGGGCAATAACACGCCATTATGTTGTGGGAAAATGAAATGCTTCAGCAGAAGGCTGTCACGCTGGGGGATTTATTTGTTACTGTACCAGCACCGGTCTCTCTCCACAACCCTTCCTTTCTTTTTATTCCTCCTCGCCCGCAGCAGTTTCTCTCTTCTCCTTTTCGCTCCCATTGCTCCTTTCTGTATCTTCTCTTTTTCCTTCTTTCCCTCCTTTGCTTTCCCCCTTCTCCGAAGCAGTTGTGGCTTTGCATATCCACATGCACATATAATAAAAGCAATTATTTGCATAATGACTTACAAGTCACAGAGTACATTCAAACACACTTTCCCCCAATCTGGCTGGTGAGACAACTCTTTGAGACAAGTAGGGCTTGCATGCTGGTAAGTGTTCTGTTGCTTTTTAAAGGGGCTCAGAAATGTTGAACAGTTTGTCCAAATTTACACAAGTAACTGTCAGAACCTTCATTCCAAGTCAGATTTTCTGCTCTGTACACAGGACTCTTAACTATATGAAAACTGTCCTGTTGCCAATGTTCGTTCATATCAGCAGGATCATGTTTTATTAATAACTACTATCAATCTTTAGCACAAGAACAAACCTTTCAAACGTCTAGTCTTCCTAAGGTCTATACTTCTCTTCTTACATTTCCAGACTCTTCTAGATGCTCCCAATAAAATGGCATTAACTTGTTGATAAGAGTAGATTGCTTTTAGTCTTTTAAACCCAACGTACCTATCTACCCAATGCCACCCACGGTATCATCATGAAATCCTGATATACAGAAGGGACATAGCATAGTATGTCTTAAAACTGGGACCTTTTCGTAGCTGAGGATCACCCCCCACCAAAGAACATTGCACCTTGAAGCAAAGGGACATCTTCATTGAACTGAACAGGGAGAGTCCTTCTCCATTGCTGTTGATTAATCCTACTTTGGTAAATCCTTGTGGTTGGATCTTCATAAAAATCTATAGTTGTTCTTAAAATATGGTATCGTGCACTTTCTAGACTGGAGAAATCTGAGATCGAATCCATAGTTCTTTGTAGAAAAGATTGCAAATGAAGTGTGAATGGGTAAATTCCAATAGTGTTTTCATTTCAAGTTGTGATTGCTGAGGGGAAAAAAACCCAAATAACTGAAATTTCCTGTGGACACCTATAGGAGATACCGTATGAGCAATAACTGTAGTGGTTCTTTTTTTAATCATGGAACTGACTTAGGTTGGTAAAGAGAGTAATGTTTGTATTTTACAACAAAGTTTTTTGACCTAGAGTCAGTGAAAATACACACAAAATTTTATATGAACCAGACAGTGCACTGTAACAGTTCAACCCATAGGGTTTGAACACAGTAATCCAGGTTTTCACCCTACTGATTTCCAAGTTTGTAGACTGGAAAAATTACTTCCATTCTCTTGGGCTGTGGTTTTGAAGTGGTGTATATCACATAAGAAATTGTGGTCTGTATCGTTCCTGTTAAGCCTTGAATTCTTTTTATTTTAACCTGTGTAAGAATGAAGACTGTCCTTATTTGTATTTCATTTTGTTTTGTTTTCATTCTTCAAAAATCCCATGCATGTACATAATGTACTTTGATTATTTCACATCCTGGTTCTGCCTCTAATCTAACTGCCACTGAGCCTCTGTTTCCCACCAAGCTGCCCTCTTATATTCAAGTCATTTCTGCTATTGTTTCTGTGACCTACTGTGCTAATTAGGGCTGTTTGCATGAACATAAATGGGGGTTAGTTACTGGATCATGGGCAACTCACTAGTGGCTTCACCACAGAAGAAAATGACTCGCCCTCCCCCTGACAGCCATCAACTGCAAATAGCTCCTCAGCGAAAGGCGGGGCCTCATGAGTCCCTCCCCTATCTGTGAAGGAAGGCTGAGGGCTTCAGTCTTGCCTAGGCCTTATGCAGGAAACCTCTGGTGCTATGTATGCAGGAGGGTGGTGGTGCAATCATATCTAGAAGATTGAACTTTCTAGGACTCTTCCTAATTCTCCAGTTCTTCTATTTCTGATTCTGATCCCAGGACATTGCATGAACCTGGGAGTGGGTGATTGGATATCCCATTTAGAACTAAACATTCAATAGTCATTTATGCTTGGTGCTCTGGTCCATTGCATGTTTCTGCCTTCACTGACCCCTAAGGGAAACAGAAGTTTCTCTGACCAGAGCAGCAGTAACCTGAGTTTAAACACAGATGTTTAGAAATTTAGAAGGCAACATCATACCACGTCCACTTAGCAAAACAGTAATAGGCCTCTACCTCCAGCCTTCAAGAACCTCCAACTTACAGGCTTTTGACCAGGGTATTAGGTAAGAATTTCCATCTGTAGATAAGGTCTCAAATCCAACCAGATATCAGTTGGTTACACCCAAAGCAGTACTACCACTATTGCAAATATGTCTTGGCTGCAGGTTGGTATTGTAGCTGAGAGGGTTCACAACTGAACAAGACCACTGGCGACATTTTCCCAAACTATACAGCACCTTCTGGTATCATGTAAGTTAAACTTGAAGGAAGAAAACTTTCTGCTTAGTTCTAGCTTGACAACTTCCTGTTCTCCAACCAAACTGTGGGATATCTTCATCTGTAGGGGCTTCTTACCAGCTGGTTTTGCTGTCTTTAATTCTTTATGCTAATTTCTGCATCCAATAACACTCATGTTTCATGTTGGAAACTCAAGCAGGCTACTGGGGGAAAAAACATTGTCTGGTGGTAAGAAAGCTTAGGAAGCCAGGCTGTTGAAATGGTAGGATGTTTCTAGTTACTGTTATTTCTGTTTCCTAACCCATCAATGGTTCCCCAGTATGAAATGAATCATGAGGGATATTATCCAACCATGTACTGTTACAATAAGGGGTAACTAAAAATTCTACTTCTAAATTTTCTAGTTCAAATCCTGGTTGAACTGATAGCAAGCCCTTGGTCAAATTCTAACCCTCTTACTATCTTGTCCTATCTCCCCCTTGACTTTCTTGATTTCCTTAAAACTTTCAGTGGTTTTACTGTCATCCTTCAGCTAAGTCTATGACAGGCACACTATGAAGGCTAATGTCCCTGTGTCTGCTCTAAGAGTTCTATTTTATTTTTAACAAACCAAAAGTGACAGACTTGGGAAACAAGTATTCAGAAGCTTGAGAAATATTTTAAAATGTTTTATCATTTTAATAAATTTTGAAAATTGCATTCTAGTATTTAGAAGACTGTTCAGAAACTACCCCATTATCAGATTTTAATTCGTTATTCAAGGAATTAAAAGAATAATAAGTCCTTTATCTAGCTGTTGGAAGTTTAGAAGTTCCAAAGCAACAGTGAATCTAAAGCTAGTCACAGATAAGGAGAACACAGCTTTTAAAACCAAAGAGAAAAATTTTCCATAGTCCATGTACTTTCTTTCCTGGGAAAGGAATGGGATTAGTGAGAAATTTAGAACCACCTTTGAATATCAGATGGAAAGGGCCTCAGCTGGGTGAAGCCAGCAAATGGAACTGATGGAGAATGTTGTTGAAAGGAATGGTAGAAATGCCTTTGGGGCCACAGAAAATACCAGGGCAATAATTTAGGGGTCAGTATATTTTAAGGTATAAACAATGGCATTATGAAAATCAGTTTAAAAGAAAATAGTTCTTAAAAATTTATTTTGTTCTGAACTATTTGTGTGTTGGGGAGTGAGAGGAATGTACACACGAGTGTAGATGCTTACCAAGGCCAGAGAAGGAAGCAGAGTCCCCTGGAGCTGGGGAAATAGACAGTTGTGAATCTGATGTGTGTGCTAGGAATAGAACTCAGTCTGTCTGGAAGAGCAGTTTGCAGTAACTGCTAATCCATCTGTCTAGCCCAAGCATCATCTTAAATCAGAAAACATTGACACCCAGAAATCACAGAGAATGCAATAAGTAGACTTGCAGGGACCATTGTCTCTCCATAATTCTGCGAAAACACCAGGAAGATAACTAAGATCATGAAATTCTTGACTTTTGGACTTAGATCTTAGAAATCATCTTTCTCAGAGTTTTCAAAGTGTTCTCTCTCCATCAGTGCTGTCCTAGTCATCCTGAGGTGTAAATACAAAAAGTGAGAGGGAACAGAGAGCCAACACTGAAACAGGCAGCATTTCGTACCCCCTTTCATTGTGTGTGTGTGTGTACATGTGTATGTATATGTGGCGGCTAGAAGTCAATACTGAAGGATGGCACCCACCTTGATGTTTTTGTTTTTGAGATTGAGTCATAGTCTTGGAACTCATCAATCGTGCTTGGGATGCTCATCAAGACTTGTTTCCTCTTCCACAGTATGGAATTACAAGCACATGCCACTGTGCCCAATTTTAATCATGTGGGCCCTGGAGATACAACGCATGTCCTCATACTTGCATAAAGGAGTGCTTTACCAACTGAGCCATATGAAATGCATTCACAGCAGTCTCATAGGCAGGTACAGTGCACAGGCGGGGAAAGCGTGTTTGGATCTTGTTCAACAGGACATCAAAGAGCTCATTATTCTCATTGCTACCTGGTAAATCGCAGGTAGAATAAACTGTTAGTTCTCCACAACAAGTCATGGGTTGGCCTGAAGGAAGTCGATATTTAAATACCAAACCAAACTAAACTAAACCTTTACTGAAATACTTTGGATACCCTTCTTTAGAAAGAGGGCCTCCCTCCTTGTACAACTGAGAGGCAATGTGGCCTATCCAAAGAAGTCTAGAAATACAGTAGCAGAACCAGGATGATACATTATCAATCAATTTTTATTAATTAACCAAATTATCTCTCACTTACCCTGTTTCTTAACTTAGGGAAAACATGTAACACATTTAAAAATATTTCCTTAAAAGCATCAAATATTTGAAAGCTGTAAACTCTGAAAATAATCATTCCTCTATAGACTTAAAACCTCAAATGAGGTTTTACTATCCTATAACACAAATGTGCCACTTGAAAACAGAAGAAAACAACCGAAACAAAACAAAACCCAGCAATGTATCTTTGCACTTAAAGCTAGCTGATGTCCTGAAGTATTATTTTGTTTCTGGGAATTCTTAAAGACTATAGGGCCATGCTAGATGGTGATTTTCCGGACCAATTTTCCCAAAGTACTCTGCAATCATAAATTAAGTAACGAAAGAACTCTTGTGGGCCTTTACAATGTCTCTTAGTGCAGTAGACTGGTAATTGACTGGCGAGGGGCTCAGCGGTCCAGTGAAACTCTTGGGTCTAAAAGCATAACTAAGCCTTCTTCATTGCCCAATCTTCCACCTTGGAGTGTTATAGCACAACTTAGTTGCACCCTTAAAATTTAACCTGTACCTACTTTTATTAGGACCTTGTTGGATAAGTTGACAAATATAGGGATGCACCAGGTTAGGTAAAGTGTCTTTCCCCTATAGGATAAGATTTTTGAACCAACTAGAAATAGTGACTGGGTGGCCACATAAAATAATAGTGTCTCATGTGTTAATTGCACTTTTATCTCATTGGGATCTTGCTGTGATTCTACAGTGTGGGAAGGACAAATAACTTTTAATCCCTTTGAAAATTAACAAGCTCAGTAAAGGTTCTAATTCATGGGCAGACATTGATTTTGTGCCCGAATTAAAACTCAAATCCACCCACATATCTTCATCTTCACTGTCATGATCGTAGCCAGTTGCCTTCATCCATCACTTAGACAGTCACTGGCGGAGGCTGTCAATAGTTCTCCCTGCTTCTCTCCTGATCCCCCAATTGATAATTTACACAGCAACCAGAGTGATTTCCCTGGGCTCCCAAAAAAGCTTAGTCATTCTAACAACCGTCCAACACTGTGCTAGTTCTCATTTTCCTTAGGATAAAGTCCAAGCTCCTTGACCATCTGCTCCAAGCCCACTGTGATCCAGAGCAGTGGCTCTCCACCTGTAGGTCACAGGGGTCATTGCACATCAGATAGTCTACATATCAGATGTTTACATTATGGTTCATAACGCTAGCAAAATTACTGTTATGAAGTAGAAACAAATCATTTCATGGTTGGGGGTCACCACAATATAAGGGACTGTATTAGAGGAGCGCAGCATTAGGAAGGTTGAGAACCATTAATCTATAGTTTGGCCATCTCCACCATGCTGGCTGAGTTTGCCCTCCAGCTCTTCAGGTATTCTTCTTCTTCTATCCTTACTTTTTTTCCCCCACTCCTTACAGGCCAACTCATGATCATTTGCACACTCTAAATTTAAATGTGGCTAGAGGCCTCCCCTAATCCTTCAGTCTAATTTAGCTTTCTCCTCTTTCTTTTATCTCTCACACCACTCTGATCTTGTCCCCGCAGAGATTCAACATTTCAGAGTTCCGTCTACATATATGTATGTTTGTCTGAGGGCCGTCTCCCTCACTTAGACTGCAAGATTGATGAAATCAAGGAAAACCATGACAGTTTTGCCCACCAGTGAATATCCGGCCCACAGCTCACTGCCTGTAGATATTTGCTAATCATGCAAACAGGAGGACGGCAGACCCAGGAATGCCATTCTGCCCCTGAAATAACTTATGCTTCTTTTGGGTTTGTGTTTACAGAAAATGCAACTAGGGGTTCTTGGAAAAGTACATAGTCTGAAACTTAGAAGCTTGATCAATATTTGGGTAAACGAATTGGTGTATGAGTGAATAATGAGTGGCACCTGCACATAGCTCCACCGCAGCAAAGCCGGGGTCTCTGAGCATGGGTGGTGTTGACATGTCGCTTTCCCACAAATCACAGTAGTGACATCCTTGTTTCTGGTGGGCTACATGTCTCCAAACTCAGCACTGCTGCACTTGTACCCAAACAGCTTCTGACTTGGTGTTCTTCCTTTCTCCTGCCACTACCAAATTCTGTTCTGAGTGAAGGAAGCTGTGTGATTATAAAACAGAAGCTCCGACACTTCCGTCCCCTGAGGAATACCATCAGGACGAAGACTATGATTAATACACATAATTGAAACAAATGGCAGCTAACTGCAGAAACCAATCTCCCATCTGTTGGTAGAAGGAAATTGCTGACAGGAGTTCCCTATTAAGTGGCTACCAAAAGAGAGGACTTAGTAGGAGCAGAAGCGATACAGATCACTGTCCCTCATCATGGGGATGCAGTTTGGGGACAAGAGATGTTCCTTTGGGCTCCATCTCACATGTATGCTTCACCGCAAAATGGCAGATTTTAAAGTTAGGCAGATTTTAAGGTGTAGGGTGAGGGCTTTTCAGAAAGCTTTGTTCTGCAAAATGAGGATTTTGTGTCCCCATGGACCCACTTACAATTACTGCTGACCCCACGTTGACTCTCCTTAAAGGGATAAGCTGCTACTTGATTAAGCAAGTCTCTTCCTTCACCAGTTGCCTTTCTCTATGCTGGTGTGGTGGGGAGCATAGAGAAGAGGAAGAAAACCTGGGTTCCTTCTCTGAGTTAGCTCTGGAACTTGAGATGATCTGAGCTGCCTGAGCCTCAGCCTTTTTAGTCTATCAATGAGGTATCAGAAAGAAAACTGGTCCGTGAACTATGAAAGTTAGTCTTCAAACAAAAACATATAAATAAATGTTCTTGTTATAAATATATACATATGTATTTAGCTATTTCCCACCTATCTATTGCATATCTATCTGCCGCCTGTCATCATCTATCTCTTTATCTGACATGTATCATTATTTGTTCACTTGCTTCACTTCTCAGTCTATTGCTTGCACCCCAAACACCTATATGCCTTGTGTCAGCGTTACTATGCCTCTGCCTTTGCCAGTGCATAGTTCTGGAATCCATCAACATATAAATCAGGAGAAGAAAAACCCATGTAGCAGCCAATGCACACGGCATCTTCAGGCAACCCCATTGGTTATGCATACACTTTTGCTCTGACAGCGGGAGAAACAAAAGAACTCAGATGCCAAACAAGCCAGAAGCAAAACTCAGGCTGAGGTATGCTTTCATTGAGGTTCTTTCCTGAGTCTTCAGGGCTTCCTGATGCATATTCACCCAGCAAACGGATGCAGGCAGTGAGTGCTAAGCCCGAGAGTGCAGAGCTGATTGTGCAGTGCAGCTTTGGAATGAAATACACAGTGTTTGGGGAGTGCTCACTCTGGTGGTGGGTGGGCATGCTGAGCACTGGGGCCTAGAAAAGATGGGGGAGGGAAGAGGATGCTCTCCTAGGAGAACTGGCGTTACCATGCTTCCATCGCGCGTTCATTGTGTGTTTGCATCCTCTAAGCTCATCATCAATCAAACCAAGAAGTGACACTGTCTTCTTGATGTGCAGAGGAAACTGAGGATCAGGGAAATGAGCTGATTTTATCCAAGGTTATGCTTTACGTTGGGGTATGCTAGTAAGATTTTTTTTTTATTGCTTTGGTGCCCAAGAAGAAAAAGCAATTTCTCTCTCCAAATAGAAGGGGACTTCTATAGGAACCACACAAGGAAAAGAAAATTATTAAAACCTGAGAAATTTTTGCCTTTGTCCCTGCCCTCTGATTAGTACTGTGACCTTTTATATGACTTTCTGATGTAAAGGCCATGTTCTACCAGTTGTTTTGGAACATTACACAACTGACCTTCAAACCTTATTACTGTGGCAATTGAGGTCACCTCTTTGATGAATTCCACAAGGAAGGGAGGAACATAATCCAGAAGGCCAGAAGTCTCTGCTTGCAGCTTGCGTGCTCTCTGTAGCTCCTTGTCTACTCTATCCACATGGCAGGTTAGAGAACTGAGAAGCTGCTGAAGGCTGGCAATGTTGGGAAGACCCGCTGTCTGTTACTGCTACCTTTTCGAATGGACCACCCTGATGCTGAAATGTGATGCTGAGTTTTTCTTTACTTTTTTTCTACATGAGCTGAAAATGCATATAGCGAGACCACAATTCCCCAAATGACAGGGCTTTGATTTGGGACCTCTTGGAGCCAATTGGGATTAAATGATCTCATGAGGGTGGAGCTAACATAATGGGATTTTTGTCTTCATCGAAAGAGGAAGAGAGCAGAGCTCTTT
This sequence comes from Ondatra zibethicus, assembly GCA_004026605.1. Classification (NCBI taxonomy): domain Eukaryota; kingdom Metazoa; phylum Chordata; class Mammalia; order Rodentia; family Cricetidae; genus Ondatra; species Ondatra zibethicus. Next base: position 47,684 of record PVIU01001276.1, on the reverse strand, counting down.
CTTATCTAAGCCATATGAGATGATAGAGAAGACTCTGTGCATCCCAGGAAGAGACCCCTTTTCAGATACCAAACCTGCTGCCACCTTGATTGCATACTTTTCAACTTTTAGAATTATACAAAATAAATAATGTTTAAACTGCTCAACACGTGTTATGATAACAGTGTTTATTCAGCTCAACTAGCTAAGCTAAGTCTCTGCTTCATATGGAAAAGAGGGACGGGAGTGATTTTGCAGGCAAAAGGTTACCTCTCTTGACTCCTTTTGGAATTGGATAGCAGTTGGGTACACAGTGGTAGGCTCTGAATAAAGGAGAAAAACACTCACTGCATTTAAAAGCCTTCCAAGTTTTGCATACCATTTTTTGTATCCTTTTAGACAAATGCAGATAGGCTGTTTACCAAGGCACTGCCCTGGCTCTTTATTATAATATTTGGATAGCTCGGTCCTTAGTTGCATGCAGATAACATGTTAAGCAGCTAGAAAAATAACCTGCTAGAACAGCTTCTGATTTATTCCTCCTCCTTCTTGGGTCTTTGCTCACTGTAAACACATCAATATAGAACTGCTAGCAAATAAACAGCTTTTTATTAGAGTTTGTGGTGTGTTCTGGTAGGTGGTACCACATAGAATAGATGATCTGGCTAAAAGGTAGAGTTACTGATGAAGCAGACATATTCTTTCCCATAGTGGATGGTGTGTCTTAGCACTAGGGAGTTGGGGGATGGGCTGGAAGATGAAAGGATGCTTAGCTTATGGTGCTGGAGATGGCATTGGAGACAAAGATGAAGATGAGGTGATGATCATGTATTAAATGTTTATGCTGCACTGGACTCTGCTTAGATGCTTTATGTGCTGGTATTTGATTTAAGCCTTACTGCAAAATAAATAAATAAAAAATTAAAAAAAAAACCCTTACTGCAGTACCACTTGAGAGCTACTGTTAGTTTTTAAATGTCTATTTTATAGGTAAAGTAATGGAACTTTAGAGAATTTAAATAACTTGCCCCAAACCATAAACATAAATAATTCAAATTAAGATAGGAACATTTCTTGAGTCCCCAGGAGATTATAAATAAATTAACAGTTTATATTAGCTTTGGAGAGATTATGACTCTGGAGTTACAATTTTCTTTCAACTTCAGAAGGATTTTCCAGCATTTTTAAGGAACTTTGAACTCTCTGGGCTGTTGAGGTAAGGAAAAACATGGGCTAGGAAGAAGATAGACTGTAAACCAAGTTCAGCCACCTTCTAGATACCACTGAGGGCAGGATAGACCCTTGAATAAAGTTACCCCAACTCCTGTGGCCTAGTAGTTAAACTACTTAGGAAAATTATTTCAGTTTTCTACTTAAGAAGCAGAACTAAGGTAAGGTGACACTTTTCTCTCTCTCTTTAATAATCTTTGTGTTTTCCTAATTTAGTCAGATTAAACTGAGAATTTACCAATGCACAATACAAGTTGAGAAGGAGGGGTTATAAAACAAAAGAAGAAAAATTTAGTCAATGTTTGTGGGGTCAGGTCAGCAGCTTAATGCTTCCACCTCAAGACAATCAATTATGTTCAAGTAACAAATACACCAATTACAAAAGGATATTTTCTCTTCAAATGGCCTGCAAGAATCCCCCACATAATATAGAGTTTTGTTTTCTGCCCTGTAGTTTTGCAAATGATAGATAAGCACTTCTCTCAAAAAAATCCCTTTTTTCTTTTTCCTTTTTAAATTCAATCACACCAGTCTCTCTTCCAATCAAAAGGAATTAGTGAGACTTGATGTTTTATAGGCACTGTTGTACTGGCCTGAATAATTCTATTTTACCTGGATGCCCTCTTCTTGTTGGGTGATGGATTTGCTCACTCACATTTACTGTTTGATCCAACTTTTAATCTGCCACCATTTTTCAGCAAGATGGTTTGATGACTCTGAATGAATGGGGGACACTTGGATTTGGGATGGTTGTGTAGGTACTGTACAGGTGGTGAACTTGAGATTTACATATAGGGGTTTGTGTATGATGCATTGATGCTAAACCATTAGCACGGAAAGATGAGATTTTTCTTATTGGCAGCTCAGAAAATTGATTTCATATCTGAAGCCAAGATAGAGAATGGGATGGAACTAAGCTGGTGCTTTGAGGCCCTGTTGAATAAGTAATATCTTGAAGAATTTGGGGACATTCTAGAACTCTAGATGCTGGGTTGAAAACTTTCAAAGTCCACTTGCTCTATTCTTCCCAAGACAAACCATGTGCATGGCGTTGAACATTCAAGAAGTATGTTATAAAAGAGGTCATGGCAGAAGTATTGGAAATAACCTTCATAAATGTTTTATTTTATTATTTCATGTGTGTAAGTGCTCTGCATGTCATGTATGTCTTTGTATCTTGTGTATACAGTACACACAGCATTCCCAGGTCCAGAAGAAGGTGTCAGATTCCCTGGAATTGGTGTTATAGTCATTTATAAGCTGTCTTGTGGTTACTGGGAATCAAACCCAGGTCCTCTGGAAGAACAGGCATTGCCTTTAACTGCTGTGCCGTCTCTGTTTAGCCAAAATCTTTATAATTCTTACACCATATTCCACAGACGTTTTGTGATGATTCCTGAATATAAAACTTCACTGTGTAAAATTCAGACTATTTGCCTTGATGTCCTGAAGACCTTATCTCATAGGACATCCATTCGAAGTCAAGGAATGCCTCAAGGTGTTATTTCCCCCTTCGTTTTGATCTCACAAAGCAATCCTGAGCTCTGGAAAAGAATTCCAGGAAAACTGTCAGTTTTCCAATTCTTGGTCACACTCTCTTAGAGTTCACATAGAGAGCTGCTTCTTCCACAGCATCTAAAGGTGGTACTTGGACAACATCTCTGTGAGTGCAGAGTGATGGGTACAGAGCTAGAAAGGCAGAGAAAATGTCTCCCAAGTCCATGTATGTGAGTCATGTGGAGGAATTTCCTGACTCTTGCTTTTCTTGATCTTTTCATGTTCTCCTTCTATACATTTTGCAAAGCAGAAGGTTTTTCTTAATAATTGGACGTTTGCGTTGCCTATGAAGGAATTTTGTAGCTTATTTTCTTTTAATATTTTGTCATTTAATATAGGCTGCTAAGAGTAAGAACTATCTTTTATCAATCACTTGCTGATGCTGGCTCAATGCTCTGCTTATTTCTCTTAGTCATTTCAAGTATAAGACTTATAAATTGCTATTTTTTCTTAATAAGTTTAAGATAAACTGAGGCTTCAAGAGATGGCGTGATTTGTACTAAAACCACACAAAATTCCAAAGACACAACACCATTTGGAGCCTTGCTCCGTCTTCCTTTATGAACTCTTGCTGACTGTGCCTTTTCCTTCAACTTTAAGCCCAATTTTGATTTTTTCTTTGGACTATCATTGAAAACTGAAACCTGAAGATTAGCTGATCAATTTGTTTTGCTTGTATGGCTAAATAGTGAACATACCATATTCTTCTCAAATGGAAGCAGAGGAAATAAGTGTTCAACAGAGTAAGAAGAAATATTTGCTACGAGGTGTGATTTGAATGAACCGCATCTATCATGATCAAAAAAGGAAATGCTACCAATGTGTGACATTCCACAAATATGACTTTGTGCCATAGGATTATTACTTCCTTCTTTGAACAGGGAAGTATTCGATTCGTCGTACATTCTTATTAAACACTTGCAGCAGAAGAAAGGATGTGGGTAGAGAAGATGGAAAGAGTTTTACTGCGACCTGGCCCTGCCAAGAGGGTAACAATATGTCCATCATGCAGAGATGGACCCAGTGGTGGGTGCTGCACAGTGAGAAGCTGTTCCCTTTTGCCATCTGTCATAAAAGGACCCCCTTCCCGCATGCCTTTCTCAAGAGCCACAGGTGATAGAGTGTAAGTCAGACAACTTAAGGGACCACACTCTCACAGAGTGTTGACCTTGTTAAAATGCTGCAGCTAGCTCTCAGATTCAGCAGAAGAGACTAAGATTATATCCTTGGTTTCCATTTCGTTTTGTTTTGTTCATTTGTTTGTTTTAGTTATGATGGTTAGAAGACTGAGAATGCTAATATCCCATGCCGAGGAAGGTGTCATCCTTTGTGCCTTCTAAGGAGGTTGGTACCTCTTGGACTTGAGGTTCTTACATCTGGGAAGGGAATGAACAAAGAAGGGCCCTTCTTCCTTCCTTCCTTCCTTCCTTCCTTCCTTCCTTCCTTCCTTCCTTCCTTCCTTCCTTCCTTCCTTCCTTCCTTTTTTTTCAACTCCTTGGCTCTTTGATTTTAGCTCTTTGGGGTCTTGCCACCCAGCTCCCAAATAAATCACCCATGGAGTCTTATTCTTATTTATGAATATCTGGCCTTAGCTTGACTTGTTTCTTGCCAGCTTTTCTTAACTTAAATTATCCCATCTGCCTTTTACCTCTGAGCTTTACTTTTCTCCATTTCTGCATATCTTTTCTTTCCTTTGTATTCCATGTCTGGCTTTGTGACTGGGTGGCTTGCCTCTTCTTTTCCCGTTCCTGAATCCCCCTTTCCGGTTTCTCCTTTTTATTCTCTCTGCCTGTCAACCCTGCCTATCTTTTCTCCTGCCCCACTATTGGCTGGCTGTTCAGCTCTTTATTAGAACAATCAGGTGTTTTAGACAGGCAAAATAACACAGCTTCACAGAGTTAAACAAATGCAACATAAAGGAATGCAACACATCTTTGCAACATTAAACAAATATTCCACAGCATAAACAAATGTAACACATCTTAAAATAATAATTTACAGCAAGACTCCACTCGCAGAAGCAGAAATTGGGCCTTTCACCCTTCCTGCAGGTTAATCTCTCCATCAGATGTGAAGGAGAAATGATGCTAAATGTTCATTCACAGCTTAGCACTCCCCAGGCTTAAGTCACTAGGTGATGAAAAGACAGATGTGAGGATTTGGACCAGACACTACCTGATCACACTCAAGTGTGTGTAAAGCTGGAAGTCACCTGGTGAGACAGTAATAGACCATGATGATAAAGGCTGAATGAAAGCTTTAAGGTCAACCAAATCTGGTCTTGAGCTTTGTTTCTGCTTCTTAACCCGGGCTGGTTGCAAAATTCCAACTCCCATGCCTGCAGAAGAGCAGCAATTGTCTATCAGTGCTGTGTTGAATCAAGGAAATGGTCCAGGTGGGGAGGTGATGCTCAGCGTATAGGCAGCCTCCAAATTCACTGGCTCCTAGCTCCTATGGTTAATCGCTATAACCACAGGATCAGTAGAAAGCAGCTAACAAGGGAACAAGCCAATTAGAGCAACTGAGGAAAACACTTAGAACTCTGGGAGAAGGAAGCTGAGTGTCAGCACCCACTGAAGTCCTCAGCTTTACCTCTCTTTACATAGCATATGGAACAGGCATAGCTCTTTTTCACGCCTCCGAAGATGAGCGGATGGAGCTCTAGTTTTGTCTATTTACCCTATATCATACTAGAGAGGGACAGGAAAGGATTTGTCACCCACAAAGCTATAGGAAACAACCATCCTTGACTCTTCCTAAGTTAGGCAGAGAGCTGAAAACATCTCCAACTTATGTGTATTTGTTTGCAATGAACTATATTAAAAATATTGACAATGCTCAGGCTTCTGTATGGATGAATGTTTATATATCGCTCCACAAACGATGCATGTAAATTTTAAACCCATGCATTTCAAATGAGAAGGGCCTGGGCTGCAGACAGCCAGGGGTGACAACACAGAGGGTACAGGTCTTTGTAGGGCTATCCCTGGCTGCACAGGGGTGAGTATAATGGCAACAGGCTGGGAGCTTGTATGACTAAAGAGAAGAACTTCTCTTTAGAGGGAACCTGAGGTTGGGAACAAGCTTACACTTTCCAACAGTGGCGGGGCTCGCAGAGAGTAGGGGGCACCTTATAAAGTGCAGGGTTTCACATGCCTTAACTTCCTTCCTGTCCTGTTTTTCTCTCCCTACAAGCACAAAGCTCTCAGATTTATTACCAGCATGCTCATGCCTTCTGCAGCCATCAGGAAGAGAAATAAAGAGGACCAGGATAATTCTATCTTCTCTCCCTCTCTCTGCCTCCCTCCCTCTTCCATCTTTCCTTTCTCCCTCTTTCCCGATCCTGTGTTAGGATGTTCCGCATTAGGCTAGTGTTTCCTTTCTGTTCTCCCTTCTTTTTTTTTTTTTTTTTTTTGACTACTTTTAACTTTTTTTTTTTTTTTACTTTTGCTTTTGTTTGTCCCTTGATTGGGACACAGTGGCAGAGGTCAGCCTTCAGCAGATAAACTGCTCCCCACTGATAAGGCCTTTAGGAGACAGGGCCAAAGTCATTAGGCAGCTCCTTTCTTCGGAGTCCTGGTGTCTATGCCATTGCAGGGAAAATAGAAAAGCAGAAGGTCCATGAATGGAAGAGGCAACCCATTATAAAGTTCTCAGATCAGCCATGAGCACTGAGCTTTGCATGTTCTTCCTGGAGAAGGATTCCAAGGCAAGTGCCGGCCCATGTGACACTAAGACCATGGACATAAATGAGTATATGCAGGAGACCCATATTGCAAAAGGAAGCCTTAGAAAGGGACTCAATTGGGAATTAGGCATCCAGTGTCTAGGATCAGACTTCCGAAGGTGTCTCTTGTATGTCTGTCCCGTATTTGTTTTATAACGAGGCGAGTCAGAGTCAGAGAGCTTGGATTCTGCTGTCGCCTGTTTCCTGCAACTCTATGCAAACACTTGTGCTGGGCTTTAAAAACAAGGAGTAAATGTGGGCTGCTGCCACCATCTCAGTTCTGTCTTATTAATACCATCTGTGAAGTGGAAAGCAAAGAGCATATTGCTTCTTGGACACGGCTGTGAAAACTACCTAATTCCTTTCTCTGTGAAGGACTTGAAACAAATCCCAGGTTTGAGTTTTGGAAATCATCTGTATAGCCTGCTTCAAGGTGTAATATTCTTGTGCTTAAAAAATCATGGTGGACATCACCTGGAGTGGGAGCACGGAATAAATAATATGAGTAACAATGCCATCTGCTTGTGTGATTCATGTGTTCTCAAATCTCCTTCACTCTTTACAGTGACCTAGTTTAAGGACGCCTCCTACCCTAACCTTCATTCAAAACAATATACTAAAACCTGTCGGGACTCTTCTGTCTACCACAGACCTAGTACATGACAAGTGTTCTCAATAAAACTTGCAGGATAAGTGAATAAATGCTCAAAGTAGTAACTTCAAGCTTTATAGTAACACTATCAGCTGTATTTATTGGCTCTTATTGGTGTCAAGGGCAATGATGATTGGACATAGAGATGTTTCCATAGCAATGCTAGATGTGTTAGAGTGTGTGATCTGTGTATATAAGGAATTCTTATGGTCCAACTTTATTAAACCATCGTTCCATATGAGAGAACACAGAGGCTCTAGATTTCCACCGTGGGCACTGCTTGGCACATGATCTCAGCCTAGCGGTGCCTTTCACAGAAATCCAAACTTGTTGCAGTTTGGGTTTCTGTAGCATTCTGACTTCCCTAATGGTCATTGGTATTTCCATTGGATGACCTTGAGGCTCTCAAACTTCGGCTCTTCTCCTTAAAAATCACAGATGTTAATCCCTAATAATATTGTGAAGCTATAGGAAGGGCTGTTTGCATAACAGTAGCATAGGTAAAGTCCCTGCATTATAGTCAGTTTTAAAAATGGTAGCGTTACATCAGCACCATTATCCCTAACTCAGAGACTATGGACATTTCCTTCCTTCTGAGGTTATTGCAGGTTTGAAAACACAGTATTTGGAATCCTCTTGCTGTTCATAGGACACCAGAAAGTCCTAGCTCCCTCCCTTTCACCTTATTTTGCGATACCCTCTATTTTAGAATCAGTTGAGGTCAGCAGGGTCTGGTTACTCTTTTCGAAAGTTGTCCAATGTCATTAAAAGGACTCAGAAGACCCGAAAAGTAGGTGGGCTCTGTGTGAACTGAGGTGGCAGTACTGCAGTGAGGGGAGGAAGGAAGGAGCAGCCCTCTGGGATGAAAGCCCCACACCTGAGTGCCCAGAGGCTGCAGTTCTGAACCACTTGGTAGTTTCTACCTGTTCTTGCAGTTGTCTGAGTCACCCCTATGGGGACAATTATTTGCAGAAATCATTCCATGCAGCATACTTAGCTACTTATCATGTAGAGGACATTTGTGATCCCAAATTTAAACAATTAGGAAACAAATGTTCTTGATTCCTGGCAGTGTATGATGATAATTGCCAATGAGTTTGATGACTTGGAGGTACTATGAAATCACAAAGTCATCTGAATCCTCAAGTGATTGTTCTGAAGATGACATTTTAAAGTTCATGGAAATAAATCTCGTAAAAAAGGAACATGCCACAGCAATTAGTTTATTTCTTATGTAATCAATGTGATTATTAGTTCTTCCAAATCTCAGAATGCCAAGATGGGAATAGCTAGATAGAAATCCATAGCTAACAAAAACATCTCACAAATTGAAGCTTCTATCTTTGTCAATGAATCTAGGTAATTCGGAGTTTGGTTTCATCTGCATGACCTTTTTTTCCGTCTGGCATGTGGTGGTAGAATGATCTACCATTCAGCTGTGTCATGGCCTGGCCCTATTTTATTACCGAAAGTCCCACGTCCTGGGAAATTTCAGAGTTCCAGAGGCATTTGGATGATTGATAACTCAACTCGAAGCATTTGGTGAACTGCTTTGCAATGGAGCAGTATGATTTCCTAATATAAATTTTATGAGCACGTAATCATACAGAGTAATGGATTTGAGAAAGGCATTTACATGCAAGTACATTTTGTACTTTGTGCACATTCACACTGTCCTGCTCTTTCTCCCCCTAAGCTTTATATAGGTATATGAAACCATATATGCATATGGGGCATGAAGGCAGGAGAGAATATAGAGGAAAGGGAATAGTGGGAGTGAGACCAGCACCATGGTTTCTTTTTGTTTTTTCAGCATTTGACAGCACATAAAGAGAGGTTCTCATTCAATTTGTCTATTACCATTATTTTTCCAAATTATGACATTAAAAATTTTGTCTGTCAACTCCATAATTTCATTAAGAATAGCAAATTCTAGATTCTGAGGCTGGAGAGATAGGTTATGGGTTAAGAACATTAGGTGCTTTTCTAGAGGACCTGGGTATGATTCTTAGCACCTTCATAATGGCTAATAACTATAACTCAACTTCTGAGGGATTCAGTGTCTTCTTCTTCAGGCCTCCATGACAGTAAAGGCATGTGGTGCACAGACATAGATGTACATGCAGGCAAAAACCCATACACATAAAATAGAAATAAATAAATTTTTAAAGAGAGGGATAAAAAATCCCCAAACCTGGCTTGGAAGATAGCCCAACTGGTTAAGTGCTTTCTGTGCAAACATGAGGACCAGAAATCAATATCTGGGGCACATGTAAAAAAACTGAACATAGTAGTAATTGCTTATAATTCCAGTTCAGGGAGGCAGAAACAAGAGGATCCATGGGAATTCTGGCCAACCCATCTAGCTAAATTGGTTAGTTCCAGGCCAGTGAGAGACCCTGTCTCAAAAAACAAGATGAATAGCCTTCTAAGGAATGACACACATCTGATTCTACACACACACACACACACACACACAAAGAGAGAGGCACACACATATACAAAAGGAAAATTTTAAATGAATGAAAGTCCTTATGGGTCTTCCTACTGTGTTCGTCTCTGTATTCCTCTTGCCTATCACAGTGACTGACATCAAGTAGGTCCTATATAAATATTTGTTAATGGGTGCTATGTAGATTTATATTTGATGAAAACAGGATAGTACTCTTCATTTTCCTTTAAAAATATTGTATAATTTTAATTTAGGTGTGAACGTGTTTTGCCTGCATGTATGCCTGCACACCATGTGTGTGCAGAGGTCAGAAGAGGGCTTTGGATTCCCAGGGACTGGGGTTACATGGGGTTTTGAGCTGCTGTGTGGATGCTGGGAGTTGAACTCATGGTCCTCTAAAAGAGCATCAGGAGCTCTTAGCCACTGAGGCATCTCTGCAGCCCCTCCTTACTCCTAATCGTGTCATGGCATGGTGAAATTTTACTTGAGACATTATTTAGGAATCATTAACTATCAATATAAATCTGTGGACTAGAGAATTTTTATAATAAGTTTTATTTTTATTGTACATTATTATAATGGCAGCCTGGTGCCTCTTTCATCCTGATCTTTATTTTCATTGGTATACTCCACATTTCATGGTCTGATCACTTTTAGAGAGAGTAGGATTAAGTTTTTAACTTCTTGGAAGGAGAAAGATATTCCTCAACCTCTTAGACTTAAGCTTCTGTCTAGATGCATTGTGGTTAATGTCTATTGGACATTTTGACACACCTGGGAGGAAAGAACTACCAGTCCCCATTTACTTAAATCTTAGATAATGGTTTGATATGTCGTAATCAAGTCTCTTTACTTTTCCCTGTTCTGATTCATTTACCTGCAACTGTAGTCTAAAACCTTAGCCTACAGGGGAGAGACACAAACACAACTCCCCTAACCTGTGATTGCATGTGCAGAATCTTTATGCCGATGAGCCAATCAAAGCCTTGATTACATTCGTAAAGTCGTAGATGTAAACACCTATAATCCCAACACTCGGGGAGACAGAGATGGGAAAGTCATGTAAGTTTGATGCCCAGCCAGGGTTACATAGAGAAATCATGTCCCAAAACCAAGAAACAGAAATGTTCTTAGAATGTCTGGAGAAGGTTAGGGTTTATATTTAGAAAATAAAATATTATATCTTTCACACTTAGTGTATGAGAAATGAGACTAAAATAAGCTTAAAATAAATTTAATATAATACATTTTAAATAAAATAAGCCTCTATTTTAGAGTATTTTCCTGATTTTAAATTGCAACTCATCTAACTTACTTGCCCCAACAGCTTCTTTGATCCAAGCACTAAGTGTACATTTCCAACAGGGCCCTCTAATTCAGAGTCCACTGTTTTGCTTTATACGAGTTGTTGGCAAATGGTGCAACATCTGTAAGTCGTCTGTGAATCCTTCTGACTTAGAAGAAGAATTGTTATTTTAGGTTCAGTACCTAAGAGTAGACTTCCTTGTTTATACTTCCAGAGATTTCTCTCAGCACTTACATATTTCCAGTTACACAAACATACAGAATGATCATGATTTCACTTGCCATCTATGTCTTTGTTTACATAGAAATGTCTGTGGCTAAAACACCCAAGTGTTGAAATGTAGGTTTGTGGAGCAGACGAGTTTTGAAAGGATGTTCAGACTTCACAAAATTAGATGGTGGGCCTGAAACTGGTTTGGAATGCATGGCACTCTACACAAACTGTGTGTTTAGAAAGTAGTGGCTGGGGAGATGCCTGGATTAGTAAAGTTCATGTCTGCAAGCGTGAGGACCTGAGTTCAATCCCTAGAAATACAGAAAGACTGGCATGGTAGTGTGACACCTGTATTCCCAGCAAAGTAGCCCACTGGCCAGTCAGCCTAGCCTGTTTGGTGAATTCTATGTCTCAGAGAGATCCTGTCTCAAAAACCAAGATGGTCAGTGTTGAGGAATGGCAGCCTATGTTGTCTTCTGGCTGACATATGCACATGCACAGATGCATTTGTACACATACTCAAACATGCATGCATGCACACACACATGCATGTACACATACACATACAGAGATCATTTCTTCCAAGAGTGACATTGATCAGTGTTTTGCACATGATATACTCAACCCTTATCAAGGAGGCAGCATAGCCCAATGGAAGGAATATGATCTTTGGAGGGTGACCTTGACTGGTATTTGGAATCTAGTTCTTATCAGCTGTGGTGTTGTAAGAGAATTTAATCCTCTGAACTTAAGTTTACTTATTTATAAAATAGGGCCAATAAAGTATTTTATTGCTGAAGATAGTTGAGAATTAAATTAGAAACATCAAGCATCCCACATTAAAAGATTTCACCTTCAAATGACATATAAATGCATAGATATGCTGCTTCATTAATAATAATATGTTGGTTCTAGCAGACAGTGTTTGAATTCTTATACCCTTTAATTCATTAAAAGAGGCCTTGGCTAATTTCCATCGAACATAAATATAATGTTTATTCTACTGGGACCCTTTCTATATGTGAAAGCATGAAGTGCAATTCAGGTTCAAAAGATTTTTTTCTCTTATCCTTTTTTATATCGATGGCAAAGCAAACAACCATACAAACCAAAAACAAAACAATCTTCTGCTTCTATAAAGGACTACAGCTCAGACAAAGTACTGATGAAAATGAAATAAATATTCTGTTCTAGTTTTGTATCCAATAGGTTCTATAATTGAATTTACAACTACTAAAAATCGTTTGCCTTTTATTTTGGCCTCTTGAGTCAGGTCTGTGGCTTTTAACATCCTTTCTAAAGAATTCACCCTGCTCTGATGGCCCCAGTCCTCAGAGCCTCCCTGTTTGGAAACCTGGGGGCAGGGCAGTTTAAACTTTGACCAGTGTCACCAGCCTCTTCTCGCTGCTATGCCTCCTTTCTCGAGACTACTGAGATGCATAGCTAGCTCTGAAAAGAAAGTGTGGTCCAGGCTCCCAGGATTTGTGCTTTTCCTTGGGCAAAGTTCCCCCAGTTTGTATCTCTGAACAGGGTTTTAATCACCTGGGCTCAAGCTTGGTACTGAAAGCTTTAGGAGGATGGCAAAAATGGTAGATTAGCCACATTTAACAAAATAGAAAGTTTTCATTGTGTCATAAAAAGCCGTATTGATCTTGTCCCGGCATTGACTCCAGGGCGTTTTAACAAACTACTGTGTCTAGACTTGCAGGCTAGAGCCCACAGAGAGAACAAAAGTGGACCTGTGCTGCAAGCTGCCCTCTCTCCTCTGTAGGAAAGGCTAAGGGAGTAGCTAGCAATTCAGCTTTCTCAGTGGGGCTGATCTTAAAGGACTACTATAATTTTATTCTGCTGTGGGGAAAATAAAAATCTGAGAGGTTTGTGGCAAATGCCTGTGTGGCATATCCCAGATGCCAGTTTACCTAGTTCCAGGTGTCTACTGTGGAACTATTACACCATAGCAAGTTCATATGTCTTATTCTATCTAAGATTTCTATCCATCAACCTTGTCTCTCTTTGCCCATAAGGATGTCAGTGGTACCAAGGTCCTGGGCAAAGCAGGAGTATTGTACTCAATGGGGGACACGCGTGGGAAATGGTGATTGTGGGGTCATTGATCAATTCAACTGCATTTCTATTCAATTCAGTAAAACTTTTGCCCTTTTGGGCCTACGGGGAAGATTTTGAAAAAGCAGGGGAAATTGATGCCATTCACATCCTTGTGTAAAACAACCTAATAATCATCCGAGACTGGGGGAGAAGGGTGATTAGGTATGTTATTAAAATTGCCTGCAGAGATTTTAACTTGTAAAAATAAGGAATAATCCAGTCATTAAAAAGTATGTAGTTATAGTAGAAGTTATTACTACCATTAGGATTCAACCTTTAGATTGAAGAAATTTTAATATCCTGCTATTGTTTGCTTTATATCTTTTCATAAAGACTGGGATGGTAACACAAGTGTAACCCTAACATCCTTGAAGTTAAGAGAAGAGGATGGAGGGCCAGCCTGGGCTATGTAAGATAACTATTTCACAAGGAAGACTGTCTTGGTCCCACTATTTTCTCCTTCCTCAGAAGTATCCACTATATAAAATTAATGAGCATACTCCTACATGTTTTCTGTTCTTATTACTACAAATAACGTAATTGTTAACAATGGCTACATACCGAAGCTGCATTGTTTATATCCTGCTCTAGTTTGTATTTGTTACTCTCTATATGTTCTGGGCTTTGTGAAAGAAATATTGGGCCAAATGTAAGTATACTTAATGCTTTGTACTTTCCCAGCGGTTACTCAAGTCAACCTCAGTAATTCCACTTCTCTGCTTTCCTCTTCCATGCTGTGAATTTCTTAACTTCTAAAAGCTGAAAAGGAAGTTTCCCATAACTCCTCGTTTCCTCTGGAGACTCATAGCAGAGAGATTTGCTGATAAGATAGTTTAGTTATAGACTTACTGAGAGAAAAAATACCATAAACATCTTCTAAGACTTCCTCTATACTGTGGCATTTTGTCGTGGAGAATTCTGCTCTTGTTTTCATCATAGACTAAAGAGAAACTGGGTGGAACAAATATTTTTAAAGTCCATTTGGGTTAAAATTGGTATTTTTCATTTATAAGTATCCATGGGTTTTTAACAATTCTGTGAGCTTTTAAAGACTTTGTATTTCTTTCTGAACATGCATGTATAGAGACAGTGTACATCTGATTTTGGTACTAACAAGGGCCCATCTGTGTGTTGTTGTTATACTCTTTGCTCTGGGTTCCCTATGGATCTCTCTCTCTCTCTCTCTCTCTCTCTCTCTCTCTCTCTCTCTCTATCACTTTCCCTCCTTCCATCTCCTCCCTCCCTCCCTTTCCCCCAACCCCTCTCTCTCCCTGTGTTGATGTATGTGTTTGCATGGGTATGTGTATATGGAGACCAGAGGTCAACACTGAATCTTTCTCAGCCATGCTCTATTTAGTGGAGGTCCACCAATTTGGCTAAGCTATGGGCAGCTAACTCCTGGGATCTTCCTGTCTCTGCTTCCTAGGTGCTAGGATTACAGGCACAGAACAGCACACTTGACTCCGAAGGATAGGACTTTGGGCCCCATGCTAGGAGAGCTAACACTTTAGCCTCTGAGCCATCTCACCAGCCCTAACTTTCTTTTCAACTTCTTCACAACAGACACAGAATAAGTTCTCACAATGAGTTGCTTTGTCTGACAGTATAATTTCCTTAGTTTGTGAGTTAGATTTAAAAAAAAAATAGCAGGTGGAACCAAACTATAAACATGCATCTTACTCTTACTGAGGTAGGTCAAAACGTGAGAGGGCCGGGCAGTGGTGGCGCACGCCTTTAATCCCAGCACTCGGGAGGCAGAGGCAGGCAGATCTCCGTGAGTTCAAGACCAGCCTGGTCTACAAGAGCTAGTTCCAGGACAGGCTCCAAAGCCACAGAGAAACCCTGTCTCGAAAAACAAAACCAAAAAAAAAAAAAAAAAACATGAGAGGATTCATGGACTCATGGGCTTGTGGATTTTTGTAACCGTTTAAAATTAAAAAACATCAAAACTCAGCTTAAAACTTGTTTTAGAAAGGCAACTTGGGTTAAATTTTCCCCCTTTTAAATCACTTATAAACTTAATGCATATAAATTTAAGAAACTTTAAAAAAAATCTTTGGAAATACTGTGACACAGAGCTAGCTTTTAAATTAATGATGTCTTTGCTTGTCATTTTCTCTCGGTTCTAGCATGTTGGGTTCTGGGAGAAACCCAAAGGACCGGTTAATATCCTTTATTTCCCCTGATGTTCTTATTTTAATGCCTCTTTCTATGTCTGTTGGGCTCTAAGGTGAAGGTCATAATATTCTACTTGATTTCTGATCCTGTTGTGTAATAGACTTGAGCATGGCGTCTTGGGTCAGGCCTGGGCTCGAAACATCAGCTTAGCTGCAATTTCTGCTCAGGCCTTTCCCTTGGGCCAGCCTTCGGCTTGACATCCCTTCTCCATTTCCCTGTGAAGTAGAACCACCAGCTCGGCAGTCAGCAGGAAAGCTACAGAATTGCTAGCCTCTTCTTGTACAGCTCTACTCTGGTGGGCTTGCAACACGAGGGATCAGAGCAGACTCACAAGCCTGAACGAAGGGTAGGTTTAAAAGAGAGAGAACCCTTCCCGCCACCACTATGGTAGCAGTGACCACCTAACTGAGAAATGCAGGGTTCTGTGTGTCAGACCTGTCAAGTGTTATAAAACAGGTCAATCATGTTCCCTCTCATTGAAGAAAAGATTGTGCAAAGGAGACAAGACTAAAGGGTTACTTTCAAACTCTGCTCGGGTGAAGCAGGAGGAAATGTTGTCCAGGCATCATAGGGATAGAGGAATAGATTCCTCTCTACAATATAAAGTGTCCTATTTGTGTTTATTGCTTGGCCAACAATTAAAAAGAGAAGTGGTTAGTGAAAAAAAAATACGTAATTAGTTTGACTCACATGCATCCTAGTGGCTAAGGGTAAATAAAATTTGCGGCATATTACACAAGTTATTCTAAGTGGCTGGCAGTCAATCATACACGACACAATTGGCTTCACAGCTGGTTTTCTAGCAAGAGCCATTCTTCCTTGGAAATGTCTTCTAGAGCCCTCTAACCTCAGAGAGATTGTCCTCTCTCTGAATCTCAGGCAAGAATAATGGAGGTACTTAGATGTGAAAGATTTCCTTTGCTGGTTTCACATCTCCAGTGCTAGGGGACTGCGGCCCCACACTGGGTCATGAACCACGTGCAGATGCCTGCTGAAGCAACCACCGAACTTCTCACCACCCCCTGAGCACCTATGCTTCCTTAGGTGTTCATAAAACGCTGCTTCTTGGGACTGCCATTTCATTCATCCCTTTATAAGTGAACTCTGAGCAGCTAAAATGTAATCTTCTGTCCATACAGGACTGCTGATCTGTTGTATCCTCCCATGTGCCTGTATCAGCTCTGAGATGCTCATCACTGAATTGTGATTCTGTGTCTGTGCTTACATTCCCAACAGCTATGAGAGCTAATATTTCGAAGACTGGGAACTGAGCCAAGGACTTGGTGGTCTTCACGCTGTATTAGTTATTTTGTGTGGCTGTGGTCAAGATACTCGACACAAATGATTTAAGGAGGAAATATTCATTTTACCTCATGTTTCTAAGGGTCTCCGTCCATCACCGTGGGAAAGGCGTGGTAGGATGGCACAGTTCGTGGCAGCTGGATCCGGTGACAAAGGTTGCTCACGTCCTGGCAGACCAGGAAGCAGTGAGTGTGACAGGAACCAGGGGCTGGGTAGACCTTTCAAAAACCTGCTGGCAGGAACCTATTTCAGTCAGCTAGGCTGCCACCTCTTAAGGGTCTCAAAGTCCCCCAATCCTCCAGTTTAGCACTATTACCTGGAGAATAAACATTCATAACATGAACTAGTGGGGGGAGGCATATCAAACTCCAACTATAACACATTCCATATATCAACTGAACAAATGATATGCATTGGTTATTTTCATTAGGAAAATAATTAAATAACAATTAGGAGATTTAAGAAAAAGCTAAATTCCTGTAGATTTCAGTAAATTGAGAAGCTGAAAGTCAGATCCAAATCTTCCGATTGAAAACTTTTACTAGTACAACCCGTGTGTCAAATTAATAGTACAACTCTCTGGGTTGTCCCATTAGTATGAGCATGGCAGTCCCTTGGAACTCAACAGACATTCAAAACAATTTACCTTTAGGGCTTTTCTTCTTTTGTAAAAGGTCACTCAGTTATTCATCTCTCCTGGGACTTGGTACATCACCAGCACAGGGCATACCTGTGACCCTTTACTCCTTACGGGGATGAGCAAAAATTTAAATGTATTATAGTGCAATTGAGAGCCAAGCAAGGGCTTCAGGATGCCATTAGCTTTCTAGTGATTTCACTGAAGTGTGGTTTTCCGGGCCATTCCTTCACGGACGGAGGGAGCTTTCCTCACTAGGACGCAGGCTGTTTATTTTCCAAGTGACAACTTGATTTACTGTTTCCCTTCTCATCACTTTCAAGAAGTCTCTGCAGGCTGGTGAATGACCCAGGCAGTGTGCAAAAGTCCGTTTATTTCTCTGTTGCCTCTTTCCTATGAATAGTCTAAGGACAGGGGTTGAAAATGGCCCGAGGAGGTCACATTTCCTGTGTGTTTGCTTTGTAGTTTGGCCTGCTCATAATGACACAGATACTACTGTATGCGTATCCCTCCCAAAGATACCTGCGCAATGGATGTGGCAAGCCAAGGATTCTGTCAATTTTCTTTGGAGACTCTGCAGCTGGGTCTGTCTTCATGCTTTGTTTGGCTTCAAAATATCTTGTGAGGAGAACGGGACAGGCACAGTCAGAATCACAGTCCTGTGAGTCTATTGTCATCTAATCCACATGAGGTTATGTTCTTTCTCAGATTTGAGTGGTATGTGCAGTCAGGTTTTGCACAGTAGACATCAGTCCAGCAAGGAGCTTTACTTTCTCCTCAGTGTGCAAATACAGTCCATACAAAGCCTAACAGATCACTTGAGCATTGTATGGGCTCCCAGCTCTGAAAGGCCCTTAGAGGGAGGTGTTCTGGTTTTTATGTTAGCTTTTTAGCATGTTCCATGGAAAAGGCACAGTGTTGTCTACGCCATGATTCACACTTGGCTGACTGCTGATTCGCCTGCTTCAGCCCAAGGAGCCTTCCAGAATTGAGTAGATGCGAAGTCCTCTTCCATTTGTGTCATCTCGTCTTCTCTCGGGAACATGCGGAATACTTGTGAATTTGTCAGCTCTCCCTTCCTCACAGTCGTTTCCCCCCTGCTTCGGGCTCCTTGCATCATTCACCTTCTCAAGGCTTTCTCGCCTTGAGGAGCAGTGGGCGGAGTAGCCAAGCGATTGGTGAAACCACAGCTAGGGAAGCCATTATTTCCTACTGCGGGCACCGTAGGGCCTCTGCTGTTTGTGGACTTGGATGGAATGAGACTGCAGACCAGTCTGAGGCCCCAGGCCAGCCCTTTGTCTAGTAGGGAGGGCAGCACATCCCGTGTGTTTTTGTGCCTCATTAGTTCTGGGTGGGCCAAGCCAGGATGGGCAGCCAGGGTTATCTTTGCATCACTGCAGACTGAAGTACTGTAAGTCCGGATGAGGCCAATTTGAAGGACAAAGGATGGCATGATGTGCGTGCAACTTCATCTCCAGGGCTCATTATGGGGAAAGCTGGCTTTGCTAGCTGTCTGGAGCACAGCAGGTGTTCGGCGCAGGGCCACTGGTTTTAGCCACTCCGGAGGGGGTTGCATTTTAATAAGCTCTTTCAAGTGTCTGATTTTTTTTCCACCAGAGAATTTAGAGGAAACTTCAGCCTCCTCTTCTACTTCCCTGTCTGGATTCCTCAGGCCTGGATGGTCCTTCACCCATCACCATCACTGACTTCACCCTTTGACAGGTTGAGCTTCACTCAGCTGCAGTACCTCATACAGTGGGTGCTCCGCACCTGTCCTGAGAATTTGAGGCACAACACAATGAGGCGCAACACAATGAATAGCAAAAGCAATGGACTGAGAATCAATCCCAGTACTGTGGGATTGGAAGAACCATCTCCTACTGTCTTGGTCAATCCCTCCAATGTCCCTGCACCTCTTCTTCCTCACAGTGTCTCTACTTCACCACATTGGTACAAACACATCACCCTGGTCTCATGGGCTGCTGGGAGAATACAGGTAGAGTTAAGAAAGCATTTGGAAATACATGACACGTATAGAAAGCTGTAGCATCAGCTTCCAAAAGTCTCTGAGTCCCTCCTTACCTAGTACCGACATGTTTCTCATTTGGGTGCTCCCTCCACAATCCTATGCCATTTCTCTTAGCTGTTTCTGCTAGGGATATTTTGCTTTCTTATATTCCTGGACACTAAATTTAAACTCCACTCCATGAATTATATATACCAATAGGCTGAGCTCCTCTAGGCAACCCCATGTGAAAGGAGTTCAAATGTGTTTGTATAAAATTGTGTGATCTTTTAGTAAAAATTGAGCTCCTTTCATTCCTGTCGGGAAAATATGCAATAGGCCAAGCTTGATATACATGCCTTTTACATGCTTGATATACATGCCTTTTACATGCTTGATATACATGCCTTTTAACTTAAGCATTGTGACCTTGGAAGGGTCAGATTGTCCTCCTGTCTTTGGCTACATTGTGAGTTGGAGGCTATCATGAGCCCATGTGTCAAAACTAAACCCAACAGCAACCAAACAATGAATTGTTCAACAATTTCCAACAACTATCTGTCTGTCTGTCTGTTCTCCCACTCCCCTTTCTTGATCTATAGACATAGTGACTTCTGTCAGTCTGTCTGCTCCCCCACCCATGTATCTTGATCTACAGACATAGTTGGGGTTTTAAGACACCAAGCCACAAAACCACACTTTTCATACTTCACAGTAAGAAAAATTACACCAGATATTTTAAAACTACTTTGGAATTTCTCTGAGAGTTATTATTCTATGAATCACTAGTTGGATGATTTTTATTTTGGAATTGTGGAGAGCAGAATTAAATAAATGCTTGTTAATGCTATATATATTTCGGTACTTTGATTAGCAAGCTATTTGAAAAATTCATACTTCACATATCTTACACAGACTGATTTAAAACCCCACAGCTATACATATCTAGATTCCATCTAGCATTTAATCAAATGGACGATTACAGACAATGGGCAAATGGTTTGCTGTCATAAGGTGTTCACTCTGCTTTTCACACGGCGACAATAACATTTTTATTTTAATACTTACACAATAGATAGTAAACTTTGGCGCGATATCGTTTAGATGGATCTCAATAGCCCATTAGCTGTGTTAGTGCCTTCTCTCTTGCCAAGCCATGGCTGTATGCTAAGCTGCTGTGTGCTGTGTTACATAATCCCCTGCATTCATTTTCTCCACCTGTTTAGCTTGAATACATACAAGGTGACTGCATTGTCCTTTCAAACCTCCTTCTCACCACAAACATTAGGGACAGAAAATGAATTTGAGGTTCTGTTGCCTTTTTTTTTTCCACTGGAGGTTTTGGAGTATTCAATCAACTCAGAAATGTATTTTGTCACTATCTGGTTCTGCCCTTTTGGTTATGTTGACTGTCAGCCCAATATGGTTTTCAAGGTGATAAGAATATACTTGAGTCTCAGGTACTGAAACAAATTAAGATAGGGCAAGGTCTTGGGAGAAAAAGAATCTCCACTGTGAGGGTGCGCAACAGGATAATTTTCTAAAAGTCCTTCAGCGTCTCATTCCTAGACTTTATTTGCTCTGAGAGAGTGGGGCATGCATTGTCAGGTCCCTCCTCTCAAAACTCATGAAGAGTAAATTCCATGAAGTAAAGCTGAAATAAATTTGTTAATCTAGAATATGGTTTGGAGAGGACCCCACACCTGTCTATTGTTTTTAATGGACACCTGCTGGGATGAGAAATCTGGAAAGTTGGAATGATGTCAATCTTGTTCACCAGCTCTGGCCCAGGGAAGAGGTAAACTGAACAAATGCATCATTTAGTGGTGAAATCAGGGAGGCTGTGAGCTGCTTCAACAATCTTTACTAGATACTTGCAATGGAATAAAGTATGCAAATTCTCGCTATATATTATTTATTTATTTATTATGGGTATTTTGTTTTCTGTGGCAATGCTACCACTTGTTTTTCTTTTGTGGCCTTCTAGATTAGGAAAAAGAAACATTTCTTTTGGTAAGCACATGTGGTTAACCTTCGGAGTTCTTTTATAGCTCACTTTACCTAGTGTCAGTTTGATTTACAAGTCCACAGGTCTGTGGAACTACTCCCAGCCTTAGAAAAGTCAATTGGAAGCCCATAGCTATTCTGAATAATAGTCACAGGGACAGGTAAAGACCAGAGGTCCTTCAAGTCCTGATTACCATATCCTGTGTCATCTTGGGCACCCACTTATTCCTTTACATCAATTTCTTCCTTAATGAAAAAAAAAAGGCATTACATCAGACAATCCCTAAAATAATTCACAACTTTATTATTTTGACCGATTCCTTCCTCTAATTTTATGAAAAATATTAAGCACAGTCTAGCACATTAAGTAATATCCTGATACCTTGCTGGTTCATGTCAAGGCTTTCACCTTTGAAGGGTCCTTCATGATTAATGTAGGCTCTGCTTTGCTCTCTTTGCTTGCTCATCCTAGTTCAGTGCTTAACTTAGGTTTTCAGAGATGATGCCCGTTGGTTCGCCGTGTGTAGTACCAAGGACCACACGGCAGCTGTGCTTGTCCCTCTCTGTAGGGAAAGAGCTGAGTTGTGATAAGTGCATGTGGCTGTCAACTATTCTAAATCAGAGACATTCCCCGGTCTTTTGTTTAGTTGTATTTTAACACACATGCCTCTCCACAAATGAGAGGAGACACTGTGATAGTCGGTAGGGCACTAGAGAATTAGATTGAGTCTATTTCAAACACACGGACAGTGTCAAGTTTCAGCTCCCTGACTTTTTGAGGCTACTTTTGAGAAAATGTACCAGACATAAATATGTGCCAAGAATGTACCAGACATAAATATGTGCCAAGTGTTACTTGTTTGTTTATTCCATATATGTGTATGTTTGTGTGAACAAACATAGACATGTATGAATGGGCATAAACATGTATGGATGCACACACACACATATGGATGAACATATACACATGTATGGATAGACACACATGCACACATATGGATGAACATACACACATACATATATCTATGGATGGAAACATACACACATATACTTGCTACAATTTAGCCATCTATAGGTTAGCAGGTACCTTTGCTTATGACTGTAACATGTGGAAGAAACTTCATTTCTTTGTTAACTCTTGAGGATTTGTAATTTTAATTCTTGCTTTCACAGTGTTGGTGCTGTGATGTTATGATTAATTTAACTATCTGTAGTGGCTTTTGTCTTTCAACATAATGAGTGACTGCTGTTCTTCATTTTATTATGATTTGAAGATATGTGTTTTATTTTGCTTAAGTAATATATGTAGAACTGACGTGGTTGATAGGAATCATAGCTAAGGTAAATTTAGCTTTGGTTTGTAAGGTTGAAATGTAGCTTAGCTCAGGGAAAATAAAATTTCCCTATCCACAGTTTGTAGCCCCCAATCTTTAAATTGAAACTACATATCTAATTGCTAATTTTCTTTCATTAATTAAATTCTTTTAAATAGCAGCTGACAGAGCCTGATATGAAATACTACATTCAGAGTGTGTCTAACAAGAAGGCACATAGAAGTTCACACAAAATTGTGAACCAAATAAACCACAAATTAATCAAATTAGCTGTATGTTATTCTCTTAACTTAAAAGGCATACTTTGTGGCTACCTGGAAGTCCAGTTTGGAATTTTTTGACTCCTTACAAAATATTGATACAGGGAGAATAGGCACTGCGCTGGTTCTGAGCCCATGGCCTTCCCTAATTCTCTTCCCACATTTGGCTTTGTCTTTCATTGCAAGGGGTCTAGGATTAATGCCTGTGGATGCCCCAGTCCACACAGCAAGCTTTGGCTACTGATTTGTAGACACCAATACCCTGTTTTACTTTCAGAAAACAATGGGTTCAGATCAGATGCTTCCTCAGACAGGCTTTGGATAAGGAATTTCAAGGTGCCAATATCAGTGGTCTTGAAAGAGTATATAGATTACACAGGAATCCTACCCTGGCCTTGTTGTCCTTGGGGGGTGAGGGGGATATGGTTGTGTCAAAAGCAAGTTCAAATCAGGAAGGGGTGTTCTGAGATGAAACCTCTTACCTGCCCAGAGCACAGGCCTCTTTGCTTGAGTCTAAGGGCTGTGTTGCTTTCTGGACAAAGCTTATTACCATATTTCATGCTGTGCCCTTTCCCTCACCTGACCTTCTCTAGCCCAATCTTCTACTTAAAAGCCCAGTCATATCTTATGGGGCTCCTGACTTTACCATAGAAACCACAATTAGCTAGGTTTCTGATGTACAGAAATCAAAACCAAATCTATTCGGGTAATTGATTTCAAGTTATTATTTAAAAAAATTTACCAAGAGCTAAGGAGTCTTTTGTTAGAAAGGACCGTTAATTATCTATTCTGAACCAGATCTGTTGCAAGCATTTAAATACCACTCCTGATGCAAAGACTACGGGAGCCCCACTTGACCATTTTGAATGAATTTTCTCCACAGGTTTTTCTTCCAGAACATTTGAAGGAAAGCCAGCCCACTCCTTTGAACTGTTTTGTTTGTTTTCTACTGTTGTGTGGACATAGTTTCTCTATAGTCAGCTTTCCTATTTTCTGTAGTTAAGCAGGAGCTGCCCAGAGTAGAATCTTGCTTGCCAAGGCATGACCACTTTGTCTTTTTCTTTACCTACAGCTCGAGAGGAGAACGTGGCCACTTTCCGAGGCTCAGAGTATCTGTGCTATGACCTGTCTCAGAACCCCATCCAGAGCAGCAGTGACGAAATCACCCTCTCCTTTAAGACCTGGCAACGCAATGGGCTCATCCTACATACGGGCAAGTCGGCCGACTATGTTAACCTAGCTCTGAAGGATGGTGCGGTCTCCTTGGTCATTAACCTGGGCTCCGGGGCCTTTGAGGCTATTGTGGAGCCCGTGAATGGGAAATTCAACGACAACGCCTGGCATGATGTCAAAGTGACACGCAATCTCCGGCAGGTAATGGGCGGGGGACAGCGAGGCTAGAAAGCCCATCTTAGGCAGACACTCTGTGGGGCAGGTGACTGGTGAGGTGTCGAAGGCTAGGGATTCGGATGTACACACGTGAAAGCCTAACTTTCTCCAAGTTTTTGCAATTTCACAAGGAAAACTGATTACACTATTTCTCTCCGTATACTTTAATTCCCCATTTGTACTTGTTATTTAAGAAAAAAAATGACAGTTGTATAGATAATAAAAATGATAAGTACTTCCATCCTTATTATTCTGCTTTCCTTTTATCATTTTCTTAATTACATTCAAATCTTATCATAGTGTTGTTAAATTCAATTAGGGGCAGCATTTTGCTTCCACAGCTTGATGGATTGTCCTCATTCTTTGAGTATTTGTTTCCTTTTTAATTAAGTTAGCCATTGCCATGATGTCATAATAATTTTAATTCACTCCAGGAGAAAAACAACAGCTTTTTTTCCCTGTTCTATTAATTTACCACCCCTCCCCACCTTTGTTTATTATTATTTTTTTCTTCTCCCACTTTTATGTGAAACTCTAGCCTTGAAATCAATTAGCGGGGATCTTTCTGAAGTCATGTTTCTCTGTTCCCTGACACTGTGGTCCTACCTCACTGCCCTTGTCTCTACCTCCGAGTCTCTTCAGTTGCCTGGGAGGCCCGACAAATGGAAGCACCCAAATAAAAATGTCAACTTCGGAGCAGCTTTCCTGGTGCTGTGCGTGCTTGAGAACTCCCATCGCTTGTGGATTCTAAGCAGGCAACGCCGTCAGGTGACACCACGTCCAGAAAGCCTGAGCCAAGCAAAGTTGTTTTCCATTTCATTACTAATAATGATAATAATCAAACCCTATCAGTGCACATCAGCAAAAGAAAAGCGTTTCCCGTCAAAGCTAAGGTCTGTGCTGAGATTGCCTCTTTCATGTTGCTATTTTTAGTTGGTGTTTTTCTCCACTTGTAAATTTGTCACGCAAGCCAGTTGGACAGCATTCATCCTTTATTAATCAGAAAACGGTATGCAAATTTCCAGAAAGTGCTTATCAAATTTTCTTCTGCAATATGATTGATTTAATGCCGTCTCGTGTAAACATGAAAGCATAAGACATGACAGGTGTTTGCATATGTTTTCTGTTTGATAAAAGTATGACTCCTAAGAAACGCTAAACAAATGGCATAGGCTGGCACGCACTGGAAACACATTATAGTCAAAACACTCATCCACACATTTAAGTGTATCCAGGAAGCCAACTGATTGGAAGATCCCATTCTGTTTGTAGTGAAGTTGTCAAGTAAACAAGACTTAGAGTCCCCAACATTTTCACCACAGAGGAATTCAAATTTTATGAGTCATCATCCTATGATTTCCCTTCAAGGTCAAATACGTCAGTGCTTTTGTTCATCATCTCCCTTCCTTGCTACCCAGAGGAACTTCTTAACAATCAAAAGATGCCCAAATCAAATTTCCATTTGCAGACAATGTATCTGGGTTGTGAACTCTAGACCAAAAACTGAAATATGGCCTTTTGTCAGTTTTGATTGGCATACCCTTGGAGTCTTAGTCATCTGAGAGGGAACTTTATGTTCTGGGTATCTTTATCAGGTCACAGGTTTCATCAATTTGATTCTCTTGCTCCAACCCCATATACTTTCTACTTATTCAGTAACCACTAAAACACTTTTCCAAGAGTATCAGGCCATAGTTAAGCCCTTTAAAATGAGCAGATAAATTAAATTATAATTCAAATATTGTGATGTTCTGGTCAGGAGCACCATGAGAAAAATCACCCTGTAGAGTTTCTAATATACTATAAGTTTGAAGGTCCAGCTCCTCTCTGTGCCCTTAGACAAGTCATTTGACCTTCCTCCATCAGTGTGCATTTGCAAACTCTGATGACAATGCTCCTGAGCCATGTGTGGAGGCTAAATATGCAAAATGCCTTCTGTTCCAGAAGGATTATGATCTCATCCATGGTCTGGGTGCTAGATTTGCTGTGACGTGCAAATGATTTACAAGCCGAGCATTCAGTCCCAGAGGTGTCGATTCCTGCCTGCTGCCAAGGATGCAGGAAAATAGAGTTGCCTTTTCTAATTAAAACTGTTGAGTTCTTGGGTTTTGGAGTATTTCTTAGCAGGAGAATCCTGATCTCAGGTTAAAAAAAAATACCTGTAATGTATCACTTAAACTCACTGAAATCTAGATTCAGAGAAAAAGAAAGGGAGAGATATATATAGAGAGAAGTTGATTTCTACAAATAAAGTTCTTTCAGTCAATATTGTATAAACCAAGATTATTATTTTATCTATTGAAATATTTATAGCATCCTTTTTGAGTTCCCTAGAATACATTAGAAAAATGGGAAGCCTCAGTGTATTTCAAATAAACTGTAAATGGCTTCATAAATATTTGATAACAAGCTGATGACAACCCATCTACCTATTTTGGCAAAATCTAATGCCTTTGGTAGGAAAGATTTATTAGAGAAAAACTATCCTGGAATTTCATGAGCATATCCTTTACCAAGGAGAGCAGAACTACTACTTTCTTTTTCAGTGACCATCAAAATATGGTTCTGTCTCTAGGCCAACTCAAAGCCAAACCCAGATATGAACTTCAAATCAAAAGGTTTTGAATGTGGAATGCCTGTGTTTGTTCCAAGTTATAGCTGGGATTAGAAACTAAAACTCTGTGTGTTTCTGTGTGCGCATGATTATACAGAGGGAAGGATATTGTCCTTATCTTACTAGAACCCAAGGTCAAGTCTATCACATGACTTGCTATACATCTGGGTGCCTCTTTTGGTAAAGCATGTACACAAAATAGACATTAAGTCTTCCAGACTACCAGCTCAAAGGGCATTGTCCATTTAGCATTTGAAAATTAGTAAAGAGAAGATTAATTGTAGTGAGGGTGTTTCTAATCATGTTTAAACTACCATTCTTCCTGATACCAATTTAAAAAATTGTTCAAAGGCTTAAAACTCAATATTCTAGAGGAATAGTGGGTGAGATTTCTCCCCAGCCATTCTGGCAAAGTAAAGAAATTAATAACTTTATTGGGTAATAAATAATAAGTTTTTGGTGTATCATTGTGACACAGGTATTTTAAACTATAAGTAAAAGAAATCCGAGAATGTTCCCTTTGGCCTACAAATCTTTAGATATCAATGGTATGTGGAGAGCTAACATATTCAGTATAACCAAGTCTCGCTGTCTGAGGCTCTGTGTCGTAGGTAGCATTCAGTTCTTTTCAAGATGGCCCCATCCATGTAGCTAGATTCAGATGTGAAAACAAATACTAACATAACATTTAGTTGTCTGTTTTTCTACGTATGGACTGGCCTATTTGGGCGGGGTGGGGGTCTTTTCTTTCAGTAGAAGGGAATGTGTATGCATTTGTTAGCGGGTGAAAGGGAACCGTGGCAGTGTGCTTCTGAAGAGTCCTGGGAAGTAAGTACGCCACTCATTCTCAGCAGTGAGGTTTGGTCTGAACTCTGAAGGGTATCTGGAAGGAGCGGGCAGTTGCCATGACTGGTGGCTGAGTCCCCAAGCAAGGGTTCCCATAGAGTCCTGGTCTCATTGTCTCTCCCCACTCTCTTTCTGTGTTGGGTGCCTTTTTCTTTTTCTTTTTTGAAAAACTAACCCAAGATCACTCATGCGATGTGTCATTTTACTAACCGACTAATGTACTAACACCCTAACGACTCATCTTTGGTTTTAGTTCTTTTAATTAACAATCGTTCTGTTCACAGTTTTTTAATTTCCTTTCTCCCCCCTTCTCCGCAAAGCACTCAGGCATCGGACACGCTATGGTAAACAAACTACATTGTCTGGTAGATATCATTCTTATTGTCTTTTTTTGGGTTTGCCGTGTGTTGCCCCCCTTTCCCCCAACCCCCCTTTTGTCCTCTTTATACTTACTTCCTCCTTCTTTTCAATTTTCTTTTGTTGTTAAATTAAATGCAAGCCTTTTTCTTTAAAAAAGAAAAAATAGAAGGAAACGTAGCTGTCCTGAAAATAGTAGTTATTCAAGTTTGGTGGGGGGACAGTCCCTTTTCTCCAGTTTTCTTTTGTTTGGTTGTGTGTTTGGTTTTCCCCAAAGTTATTTTTAAAAGAAGTTTCTTCACTTAGTTCTATTTTTATTTACCTATTTTGCAGCATCGAAATTACAGTCTAGGGATAACAGAGATTTCTACTGAGGACTTCCTTTTGCCTCTGTCTTCCTCTCCTTTCTTTCTTTCTTTCTTTCTTTCTTTCTTTCTTTCTTTCTTTCTTTCTTTCTTTCTTTCTTTCTTTCTTTCTTTCTTTCTTCCTTCCTCCGGCTTTCTCTGTCC
The DNA here is from genome assembly GCA_004026605.1 of Ondatra zibethicus. Taxonomy (NCBI): domain Eukaryota; kingdom Metazoa; phylum Chordata; class Mammalia; order Rodentia; family Cricetidae; genus Ondatra; species Ondatra zibethicus. The sequence goes on along the minus strand of PVIU01001276.1, from coordinate 19,024 downwards.
CCTTCTCTATGCCTCCGTCCCTCTTTCTGCCCTTTAATGTGGCTGTGGCTGCCACAGGCGATCTGAGGAGGAAAGTATGCTGCTTTCTATAATCTTCCTCTTCCTTCTTTCACTTCACTCCTCACTTTGGCCAAAGGGAGTGCCACCAATTGTGTTTTTCATACACACTGCATGGCATGGTCCTGTCTCGTGGACACCGCATCAGCATCAGAACCTGTCCCTCACTTACCTCTGTGTTACTAACAACTGGCAACCAACCATCAACTCAGCTCCACCTTCGTCTTTCTCCTCCCCATCTTCATCCTCCTCTCATCCTTCATATATTTGGGGGTTGGGTTTGGGCTTTTTCTTTTCTTTTTTTTCTTATTTTTTTCTTCAGTGAGGGAGGTGGTAGGCAGGGGAAGTGTTATCCTTTAGTTTGAAGTGTTTTGTCTCCCCCCTCACCTCCATTTTGCTTTCCTTCGGTTTGTTTAATGCATGCACGTGTGGTGTGAATTTTGATTCTGTTATTCCATCCTTTCCCACGGAATTACTTTCCCTCCCCCGCCTTCTCTCTTGTCTCCAGATGATTTCTGCATGGGTGTGTCCATGTATGGTGTGTGCATGCCCTGAGGCCCCTCTTTTCTCTCTGCCTTCTGCTTATGGATGGTGGGTGTATGGGTGCTCACCCGACCCATTGGCATTATTATTATTTTGGGTTATCATTGCCTCATCATTCATTTCTTTTTGTTAAAGTTGCTTTTTGAGTTTGGGTCATTTTTCTGTTGGTGGTGGTGATAGTTAAGGGAGGGCAAGGGTTGGTACCCCGGGATGGTCCATAGCATGTATCATCTGGACATGTTAGAACAGAGACGTTCCTCCTTCCCTATCCTGAATGCATGTTTGTTAGTGTGGTGTGAACCATAAAAGAAACAAATAAAAAAGAAAAGAAAAAAGGGGAAAAAAACCACTAACAACCAAAGACCAACCCCTAACATATACCATTGTTGAATGTCTCCTTTGGTGTTTCTCATTACTACCATAAATAAAAATCATAAGAAAAATAAGCAATTACTTTTAGCAGTGAACTGAGACAAGTGGATAACATCTAAGGGTGGTTCCATTTTCTAGCCTGACTCAATGAAGCATATACGGTGGGTGGAACAAGGTCCTCAGCTTAGCCAATCTAACACAGTGTCCCATTAGCCACCAGGGAAGACTGTATGCTTGGGACATAGGAAGGCAGACCAGAAAATGGAACTTGGCTGCACATACCAAAGACAAGCCAAATTAGAAAGAATACCTCACCAAAAATCTTAATGGAGGTGAAACCACATGTAGGGAAGCCATTGAATTTTAAGAGGATTGTAAGGTCATTGCTGGGATTTTTTTTTCTTGTCCCTATGTCCCACTACCAGGTGACAATCTCTGTGGACGGTATCCTTACCACGACGGGTTACACTCAAGAGGACTACACCATGCTGGGCTCAGATGACTTCTTCTATGTTGGTGGAAGCCCAAGCACCGCAGATTTGCCAGGCTCCCCTGTGAGCAACAACTTCATGGGCTGCCTGAAAGAGGTAAGGATGACACATGTCCATCGAGTAGGTGGGTGGTATGGCTACTTGAGAATAAAAAGAGATCTCTAGACCAATGACTGCACATGGCTGCTAACCTTTGCGTGCAGTGAAATGCCGTGGAAGACAAGACTTTGAACTTTAAAGATAAAAGTCCCATCCTTTGGTTCAAGATTAAGATTGTTGAGTGACCTTGGGTTTGCTACTTAACTATTCTATGGCTTTGTTTCCTCCTCTAACTAATGAAGACCCTTCTTGTTCAGATACTGTGAAATGTAAATGAACCGTGTACTGAAGATGACATCACAAGCACAAGGACATACGTGAAGTTTGATTTTGTGCTTTTCACTCACCAAGTAGGGAAGCTATAGTTAGAAGTCACACAGTTTGTGTGTCTTATCTAAAATATAGCCTTTGTATTATTTTGCCTTTATTAAATGTGGCAGTCCCAAGACACTTTTTTCTCATTTGCTGAAATAAGGACAAAAATTTTCAGCATGTAACATTCACGCTCAGAAAAATGGGCCTGCTTCTCTCTGTTTTCCTTCCCTGAAAGCTAGTCACTGTTGCAGTGAGAGAGCGGCAGGGCTTTGCCGTTCCTCATTTATTACCCTTGTAGCTGATGTGTTGAGACCTCTGTCTGAGAGCAGAGGCGCTTCAGTCAACTCAAGTTCAGCCTCTGAGGTCAATTGTTGCGGCAAAAAGAATCAGCCTTGATTGGTGAGAGTTCTTTCGCTGCACTCTGTCATTGAAGCGGTGCACTGGACATTTTCTTTAATCTAAACTAAGCTTGATTGCCTGAGATATCCATGCCATTTCCCTAGGGAAATTCCTTGAGAGTCTGATAGTGTTGCTTCTTCTAGATAAAGATTTCTTGTGACATCTTGTGAGCCTCCTCCTGGGGCATATGCTTTGTTCTTATTGTAGTTATTTGAGTTTATTGAACAGCAGGCATGCAGGTAAATGGTATTGTCCATGGATTCATCAGTGGTACAAGATGATGAATAGGCATTGCCTTGACTGTACCTGGCACACAGTAGGTGGACAGAAAAGATTTATTGAATGGGCTGACTTTTCAGGCAACCACAACAGCCCTTTAACCTTGGTGACTCTTTATAAGCAATGGTTTCTATGCTCAAAGACTTTATAGTCTGGGAAGGGAAATGAAATCGGTAAGTGAATAATTAGAGCACAGGACCATGTGTTCAGTGCCGCAGACTAAATGCTCTGATTGAACAGAGGAAGCAGATAAATTTTAGGTGGGAGTCACTTATAGAGAAGAAGTGACATTGGAGCCAACACTTGTTGCAATTACGCATGTGTGAGTTGAGAGGAAGAAGTGGAGGGCATATCAGAGGAAAGGAAATTCCAGTTACAGCTTTGTATTATTCTTGGTCTGAAGGACAAATGGAGAGGAGACTCCAAACTGCTTCCCTCTCTTTGACAGTGTTTACCTCAGCTTCTGAAGCAACCCCTGTTGTTTCTGGAGAAATTATGTTAGGCACACAGCACTTGCTCACTGGGATTTGCTCCTATTTGGATAGACTAAGGACATACACTATTCAGAGTTTGATGAGCCTTGAGAGACTCTAAAACCCTGCTAAATTCACACTGGATTGGATTGCACTCTCATCAGAAAATGATTGCAACATTTCTGTCACCAAGGACTTGGCTCAGGAATGCATCAAGGATTGATTGACATGGCATAGGCCTTCATTTTTCTGTGGGGTAACAGCCCTGAACATGGAGTTTCCTGGAGTGGACATAGGGGTCACGTTTCCCCTATATACAGTTACATAATCATCTCCAAATTATATTTGGAAACAAAGGAACAATTTATTAGCTTCAGTATTTTTAATCTATTAATTAGGAAAGTTAGCTCTGAGCATTTTGGACCTTGTATAAAAATAGCATGATACATATGATGACTTTACCCATGAAGATTAAAACAAAATATACAATATATATGTATATATATATATACATACTTGCATACATAAAAACAGAAAGTGGGAGGGAGGGAAGAAAGGAAGCAGAGGAAGAGAGAGAGAGAGAGAGAGAGAGAGAGAGAGAGAGAGAGGTGACTAGGTGAAAAACCGGAAACCCTTCAGAAGTCTATTGAATGTCATTAAATAGTTTGCAACTTTGCGGGGCTAGCATGAGTATCTACTTTGGGCCCCAAAACTCACATGAAAGATGAAAACCACGGGGCACAGTTTAAGATTTTAATTCTAGTGCCGAGGAGGTAGAAACTGGAGGTGTCTCAAAGCTTGCTGGCCAGAAGCCTGCGGTGGTGACCCACACCTTTAATCCCAGCACTTGGGAGGCAGAGGTAGGCAGATCTCTGAGTTTGAGGTCAACCAACAGAGCATGCTCCAGGACAGACAGGGATACACAAAGAAACCCTGTCTCAAAAAAGACAGACAGACAGAGATAAGAAAACAAGCAGCCCCTCTAAAAACAAAAACAAAAAACAAAAAACAACTTGCTGGCCAGACAGCAAAACCAAATCTGTGAATTCCAATTTCAGTGAGAGATTGTTGTCTTTAAAATTAAAGTGGACGGTGACTGAGAAAATCATCTGAAGTCAACTTCTAGCCTACACACACACAAGCACACGCATGTGCACATGTACACACACATTTCATGTATATATGCGCGCACACACACACAAGGTGAAGCAATTGAGAATGACATTTGCATACATACAAAAACACTTATTCACACATACATGTATTTCTGGAGAACAGAGTTAATATTTGAAGCAACTGCAGTTAGTGGTAAAACATCCTGGTTTATCAAGCAGTTTAGGACTGTATTTAAGTCTAGACTGTTAGAAAGGGGGTAACAATAACCCTAGGGATGTGATCTTTGAAATAGAACTTTGCTAGGCTCCACCTCATCTCTGTTGCACATAGGGGTTTTCCTATGGGCCTGTGACGTCTTCTAGTGCACTTGAGCTTGAACACATACGTGACCTTGAGTCTAATGAAGTCCTGATAGAGTTTTCCTTTTCTGTCTAATCACTGCATCATTTTGTCTTTGAGGAAGCCCAGGAAATTCTCTTGTTTTTGACAAATTAGTAAAACAGGAAGAGCTGCCTCCCCTACCAGACGTTAGCTTCTCAGCAGATGAGTCCTCTCTGATCATTTAACTTCATGACATTCTTTCCTCTTAAGTTCAATGATACAACCCTTTCCATATCTCCCTTTCTTTCTATTCCTATCTCTTTCCATTGTGGCTCTATGTTTCCCCAAGCTAAAGGGTACTTTAAATGCCATCTAACCAAATTTGGGATGTGATAAAGAGCTGATGGGATCATGGACCCTTGTTTGCTTGTTGCAGGAATGATTTCATGTGGGGAACTCCGCTTGCTTTATTCCTGAAAGCTAGGTTCTGACTCTACTATTGAGCTAAAGTGACCGGATATCACCTGTGTGCACACCTCCTAACTTGACATCTCTGGGAAAGCCACAACCAAGCTGTCATCAGACTATTGTGTTTCTCTGCACACCACATTCATAGCCACTGAATTATCACCAAGTTGGCATCTTGGTCCTTTTTGTCTTTTCCTCTCTTAGTGTATCTGTTTAATTTTTGGTTTTAATAGATCCCCCAGGCCCTAAAGTTGTCCTTAGCTTTGTGGGGGCTCTCAACACATTAGTTTTTGAGAGAATAACACATTTCAAAATGAGTATTTTTTCTCAGATAAGTGATTGTAAGGTACTCTTGATCACTTAGCTTTATAAAAATTATTTGCCATGGCAAAAGTTGAATCTTAAGATCTCTCAGATATCCAATATGAGGGAACTGTCAAATAAAGAGTCTCAACAAAGCTAAGAGGGATGGATTGAAACCTCTCTTAGGATAGAGAGCACACAAAGAGTCTGAGGAGGCATCATAGTATAATGAAAAGAATAACTGACTTGAAGGTTAGTAGACCCTGGGGCTGGAGAGATGGCTCAACAGTTAAGAGCACTGGAGACTCTTCCAAGGACCTGGATTCGATTTCCAGGATCAACGTGGTAACTGATAAACCATTTATAATTCCAGTCCTAGGGGATCTGATGCCTTCTTCTAGCCGAAGTGAGCACCAGGCATGCATGTGGTGCACAGACATAAACACATAATACTCAAGCACACTAATTAAATCATTAAAGAAATAAAATTAGTAACCCTAGTTAGGAACACAAACTTGATTGCACTATATGACTTAGAATTTGACACTGTTTTTTTTTTTTAAGTAAGTATCAGTTTACCAGTTTGCAATGAGGAGATGCATTCTTCTTAAGGACAAGTGAAATGATGGGCATGGGCCAAACATCATTATACAATGATATCTTAGAAATCTAATAAGAATTACATATTGGCTTATAAAGCAGCTGCGATCAGGTCTACACGAATGTGCATCTGCCAGCACAGGTCCCTGTGTCTCCCATAGTAGCAAGTCATTTTCAGGGAAAGCCTTTGATTTTGAGGTTTTCCTCATTAAAATTCTCTCATATTTGTAAAAAGAGGGACAATCCGGCCACCCTTCCTCAGTATTTCCCTTGTTACTGTCTTCAGTCATTTCCTGGAGGCTGTCAGTATCCCTTTGCTAGAACGGGAGCTCCATGAGAAGACATAATCAGCATTTCACAGAAAGTACAACAATTCCTGGCATTAAAAATTGTGTTCAATCACGAGTACATCTCCCCTCCCTTCCCTACTCTCCCTCCCTCCCTTCCTTCTTGTCTCACGTATCTCGGGCTGACCCGAAGCTCATTATATAGACCTCAGTTGGCTCTTTTCCAATGCTCCTGCCTCTATTTCCCAAGTGCTGGGATTACAGATGTGCACCTTTACATCTTGTGTAGGGGGTGCAATGGATGCAACCCATGTATTTGTGTATGCTAGCAAGCGCTCTAGCAACTCCCCTATATCCTATCCCTGGAAAGTCTAAATTTTCTTAATAAACAGTCTGTGCTTCTAAACATTTCATTCAATGGCATGTCTAGAATAAATGGATAAATGAGTTAGCTGCTTGGAGCTCTAAGATGTGGTGAGGTTCAGGTCAACACTGTCTTAGTTCAGGCTGCTGTAGCAAAGCACCTTAGACAGACTAGCTTATTAAAAAAAATAGAAATGTGCTTCTAGCTCTGGAGGCTGAGAGTTTGAGATTCGGGTTCTAGAGAGGGAATCTTCCCATTGACAGAGTGTCATCTACTCACGGTCTCCTCACCTGGAAAAAGGATTAAAGAATTTCTTTGAAATTGTTAAAAAGAAAACTGATCAAATTACTTGAAAGTGCTCATCTCTAAATACCATGAGGCTAGGGTTAGAATTTCAAGTTATGGCCCACCAACATTCTAGTATGGTGTCGGGAGGGTCTTATGAGTCCCCACCCCTAACCACGGGGTTATTTCAGTTCATAGCTTCTGGGAAAGGGAAAGCTAATTTTCATTAAGGGTGTGATTCCTGGTGGGGTGACTCAGCTCCTATGAATGGCCTCACACTCATTGAATGTATGGGTGGCACAGATTGGACTTGTTGAGTTGTAAAGTAAAATAGGACATGAAGTTGGGGGGATGTCTATGGGGAAATTAGAGAGTAGAGTGAGGAGAGAGTATGGCCAAAATAGATTCTATAAAATTCCAAAAGAATTAATTTAAAAAGACTTTCATCTTATGGTCTTTGGAGAACTATGAATGTTGAGCCTGTAGTTAAGTACTGAGAACATACAGCAGGCCAAAGACTGTGCTAGGATATATACAAGGAGCAGATAAAGTTGTTGCTTTAGAGGACTTTAAACTTGGTAGGAGGAGACAGATACATAATTAGAATTATCCTGAAAGGTAGTCAGTACACAAAATAATATATTCATGGTGGTAATGGGAATATTGAGGAAGAGTTGCTATTATCCCGTAGTTCAAGGGAGACTTCTTGAAGGACACAGTACCCAATTGAGGCCTTAAGAGGATGGAGAAAATAGGAAGGAAGGGTGGGGCTAATGAGATACTGTGAGCAAAGGCAAGCAGGCAGTACACCTGTTTATAAAGAGGACACAGTTTATAAACAGAAAACAAATCATGAGATCAGAAATTTTGGAGGGATGGCCACAAAATTAGTTAGGGTGCAGGTCGTTTATCCTGTGCTGTATTTTGGCCTTTATTCTGTATTTACACAGAACCACCGATTATGCTACATAGTAAATGATACTGTCATATTGGCGTGCTATTCAACAGGCCCCAGTTCCTTGATCTGTGGTTGTCCATCTACTCTCTGCACCCAGGATGTTTTATTTTCTTTTCAGGAAGTTGAAAAGTAGGCATGGGAAGAGAGATCCAGCAGGTTCAGCACCGGGCAGGGAGACTGCTATCCTGAGCCGTTTCCACAGAAAAGCATTTCTACTTGACCTGCATTTCAGTTTCCAGCTGCCGTCTGTCAGGACCTACAGTTTTCCCTTCTTCTGTCCTTGGCAGAGCTAAGCTGTTGTTGGATGAAGCACAAGTAGGAATAGGCAGTCTATGCCAGTACTGAGTTGCACAGCGATTCCCTCCGAAGCAGGGAGAGTTCACTGGAGCCCATCACAATGTCCTCCTGCGTGTTGGACCTTCTGTTCTGTTCAATTAGATTCTTTCTGTATTGTCCTCCTTTCTCCTCCAGCTGGTACTTCTCTTCTTCACCCAGTGTGTTAGAGTCTCTCTCTGCCCATGGGGAAACCTACACGCTGCTTGAGACCTCTAGGGCAGACTGGGTTGTCTCACTGTGTTTCCTCATGACATTTCTAATAAGAAGGAAGGAAAACCGGATGAATGGAACATATATTCAAAGAAAAAGGTTTGAGGGGAGCACCATTGTGCACATTACATTCCACATCCCTTTGTGATTATTAGACATTTAAAATTGAATGGGGCTTTGCAGCCAGAGATAGTCTCTGAACAGATGATTAATGGTTTAATCTGTAATAACTTTACATTTTATAGAACCCTGATAGGAGTCCACATCTGGTGAGCCAAGCTATTTAAGGCTGTGTTAATTCTGTTAATTGCTATATGCTTATTTGAATTTCTGGCACCTGCAGGCTTTGGGATAATGTGTTTGTTGTTGCCTTAAAAAAATATACTCATTTTATGTTATTCTGTCCCACTGCCTTCTGCTGTTAGTCTCCTGTGCTATACCTTAATTTTAATGCTTGATATCTTATGCTGTATCTTAATTTTACTTTGACATTGTTCTGTCAGTTTTTCACTCCCTCTCTTTTTACCTACCCTCCTCTCTTTCCCTTTTTGTTTAATTCATTGTTTTGCAAGACCTTCTATTGGTATCCTTCTGAATTTATCAGGTGGGTACAAATATCCAACTGTAAGTAGGAGACATGGGATCATGGTGTGGAGCTACACATCCTTGTCTCTCTAGTGTTAAGAGCATTGTGTATCTCAGAGTCAGCAAAGTCCAGGATTCCAAGTCAGTGCTCAGGATGTAGAAGGAACTTGAGTCCAGGACTATGTCCTCTCTAACTCATCTGATGACATATAACAAGTCACTTGACTGCCTGTCAACTTCCTCATCTCTATATGTTAAGCATTTTAGTGTAGTGCAGAAAGCTATATTTTAGTGTAGTTGCTTGGTTTGTTTTGTTTTGGTTATTTTGAAGCTCTGCCTATCTGGGAACTTTCTATGATGACCAATCTGGTCTCCAACCCATATCTGCCTGCTTCTGCCTCCCTAGTACTGGAAGTACTTCACAAAAATATAAAACACTATAAAAATACTAATGCAATCAGTATTAGGATACCTTTTTAAAAATCAATTAAAAGGCAAACAAATCAGGGAACCATGTATTTCTCTTTGCTGTCTCTATAGAAACTCATCCAGCATAGTTTAGAGAAAAGAATTAAGACTAGGATACTAGCTACTAGGGCAGTTCTGATGTTAATTTAATAGAATAGCTTTCCTTGATCTGTGGTATCCATTTCACAATCTAAAATAAGAATAGTATGACTGCCAAGCCAAATGCACACAATAGTAGCAAAGAAGAAGAGGGGACATAACTTTATCTTCTGGGTATTTGCAATACCCCTGAGGTATATCTCAAGAGAATCTGGCATTATCATGTATCCCACAACGGATATAAAAATGGAATAGTATCAGGCTGGACTATTGCCTCAGAAATCCTCGGGATTATAGCACTATGACAAAGAGAGAGACTCTTCAGTTACTTTAAGATTAAGCTTTCTCTCTGCTCTTGGTTGTTTTGATCTGATGTCTCAGACTATAGCCTAAGCTGTCCAGTTACTATGGAGACTGACCAGGCCTAAACTAGGTGCAATCCGCCCACCTTATCCTATTTAGTCCTGGGAGGTACATGCTTGAGCTGCCATGCCTGGCTTTAAAATCAAACTATTAAAAGGTAGTGGTTTTTTTTTATTGTTGATGATTTTTTTTTGAGAAACAGCTAGTGTTTTTTTTTTTATTGTTAATGTGATATCCATTTCCTCCCTTTGACAACTATTTACTGGTTTTTGTTGCTTTTTGTTGAAACTTCAGTGACTCAGTGGTCCTCTCCCTATGTACTCAGGTACTCCCGTGCTATAGCCATGGCATTTTTTCCTAACTCAATTTGAGACAGGGACACATAGTTTCAGGATTTTGGTTCATATGATTTAGGAAGTCAGCTGTCAGTTTTGGGAGTCAGAATTTGGGATGTTAGTTAGCTGAGTACTGGTGCATCCACTGCTACAGCAATGACCAAATATGAGATGTGACTGTTAAAAACTAGAGCAGAAAGTTGAGGATAGAGTAGGTGTAGGTTTTGGTTACATTTTCAAAGTCTTGGATCAAGCATTCTTTAAGTTAGACCGCCATTGAATTTCCAGCCACGGAGACTCAATCGATTCATCCCATCCATTGGCCTGTTTTCTGTCATTTGCAACAGAGCTTTTGGTCATGTAGGAGAATTCCCTGTACTCCTATTTATCTTCACCTTCTCTGACAAGATTCTGGGCATTTGGGCCAATAAAGAGGTATATGATGATAGCAGATGCCCAGCTTATTTTACTTATCATCAGCATTTCATCTCCATATGTGTGTATAATGACCAGGAATCAAAAACTTTTATAATGTTTATTAATTGACAGATCAGACCACTCTTAGATCTGAGTTTGAAAACAGATGAAAGAAGACATTCATTGTCTTCACATTAAGAGAGTTAACTGACAGACCCAACATTCTCTGATGTGGGACTACGTTTTGTATACTGGCTTGGCCTATAGGGTAGAACAGAGCTAGGTGGGGGAAACTAAACTGAATGCTGGAAGAAGGAAGGTGGGCAGAGTCAGGGGAGAAGCCATGGAGCTGCCACTGGAGACAGACGTGCTGATACTTTGCTGGTAGGCCACATCCTCATGGTGATGCACAGATTAATGGAGATGGGTTAAATTAAGACATAAGAGTTAGCCAATAAGAAGCTTGAGCTAATAGGCCAAGCAGTGATTTAAATAATATAGTTTCTGTGTGGTTATTTCGGGTCTGAGCTGTTGAGTGGCCGGAATGACCAAGTGGCCTCCTTACAACTATCCTCTACCTTGAGATAAAAAAGATTCTTATGTTCAGAAGTTAAGCACCACCCTTAGACCCTCCAATGGGAGCGAGATCAGTTTGTTTCATATATTTTTACTAGATTAATGAGTAGAACCTAGGAATCTAACACTAGGAAAAACTCTCTCTCTCTCTCTCTCACTCACACACACACACACACACACACAGATGGGGTGGAGAGAGAACTAGGACTCTAACTCATGATCAAACAAATGAGTTCTTTGCCTTTGCCACTCTGGCCTTCTAAGCCGACTGGGCATCTAAGTGGATACTTCAGTGTCAAATGAGCAGATGGTTCTTTCCAGGGAGTTCTTTAGCTTTTCAGTTAGTGAGCTCCCTGAGAAGAAAAAAAAATGCAAGCCTTGTTGATTTGACCAGGCTCATTGTTCTGAAGATCTTTCTTACCCATCTCCAAGACAATTGACTATGTGCCGCCCATGGAGCTCACTGGGTTACCCTTATGGTCGGAGTTGAGGTCCTAGCCACTGCTGTCACCTCTTTGTAACTGTTCGTAGCTGTCATTCATAACTGTTTTCCTCTTCCTAGTCTTAGGAAGTTCATCCTCTAAAACCATTACAACCACAGCAGTTCCATCCACAACGTAATTATTACCAAGCACACAGAGAAGGAAATGTATATGAAATGTGTGTCTACAAGGTGCTATGCACTTTATGCTTACCCCTTATTTGCTTTTCAAGTAAAGTTTAGGTAAATTCTGTCATCATTACTTACTTGAGTTCAGGGGAACAGAGTGCTATGCCCGTTGCCACTGTCACCAGCATGAACGATGAAGACCTAAATATTCCTGCATCATGAATCCCGAATCCTGCCACCATTGTTATCAACTAGGTCATGAAACTCTCTGATAGGGAAAGGGGAAAACTCCTCGGAGAAGGCTGGTGAATTTGGAGTTAAACTCACTCTGGGGAATGGCTGCTCACTATCATTTGAAGAACACACTTCATAGGGAAGGTCATTTAATCAGGCAAGAATGCCCTGCTGGGAGACCAGCTACAATTACCCATTTCTTTCACCTTGCCATTGATTGTTCTGCCAGGACGGCAGTTTTTGCTTGATTTCCCACTTTGACTGGGCAAATTGATATTGTTCAACCTGCTAATGGAGGAATGATTTTCATTATGAGACCAGTGAGGGAAGGAGCTTCTCCTGGTACAAATGCCAAGCAATTGAAGGCCATTGTTTTGAGATACGTGGGGCATCTTTCATTTTGTTTCAGCTTAGTATTTTCTGTGAAGTTGAATGTATTCATCTCCAGTGCCTTTGGCTTAGGCATTTTCGGTCTGGTTTTAAGACTCTCTTATTTAGCTTTTCTTTCTTTTCATTTTTTTCCCTTCAGGATAAATTCAGTGGAACTTATTGTTTTCTGAAAATGTCACTATTTACAGCAAGTGTAATCTACCACAACAATCCTGCTGAGACGAAATCTCCTGTGTCTTCAAATGCCTCAAAGGAGACTTGAAAAAGCCTACTCCTTATACACATATACCTACAGGGATAAAGCAAACATTGAGCTAATTGATTAGCTACTTTTTATTGTTTTGCAAATGTGGAAGCAATTATTCAGTTATTGTGGCATTCCAATAGCCTTGTGCTTTACTCACCGTGTGAACTATGCCCCACAACTAACTAGCTTCTGCACAGATTTCCAGAGATACAGAAGCAAATGTTCTACCTCACAAATAACTCAACATGCAGCACAAGGCAACAGTATTGCACACCAATTTTCAATCAATAAGATGTTCTTTTTTCCTCCCTCATGCTTTCTGTCCCTTCCTGCTGTGTCAGAATGTGGCCTGATATTTCCCACAGAAAATAAAAAGTGTTTAACTTATGCTAACTCCTTCTCCTCTCGCCTCCCCAAATTTACCTGGCTAGCTGCTTTATGCCTGGATTTCAGGATAATTTTTTCTCCTCTTGAAATATAACTACTTCCCCAATTTTTGGTTTTTGGAGAATTGTCTTAACTGTCCTTGGTCTTCTCTTCACCTTGGCTCTGCCTCCTCTACGTTCTAAAGTGGCCTGAAACATTTCCTTGATCTCACCTCCTGTTCAGTTTATACCTTACCACTTTAGTTACCCATGACTTAAGGAGCTGTATGTGCTTCCTGTCATCTCCACATCATGGTCATCTCTTTATCCTCCACATTTGTATACCAAACTCAAGGCTTTAGTGCCTTTTTTGCTTTATTTTTATTTTTTTAAAAAGAAAATAAACTATTTTTTTCATTATGCTTATCAATCCAAGTTCCCACTCATTCACCTCTTCTCATTCCCTCCACATACCCTCCCACCCCACCCCATCCAATCCTCAGAGAGTGTAAGGCACATTGCTTTGGGGAAGGTCCAAGGCCCTCCCTACTATATATAGGCTGAGCAAGGTATCATCCAAAGAGAATAGGTTCCCCAAAAGCCAGTACATGCAGTAGGGATAAATCCTGGTACCACTGCCTGTTGTCTGAGGTTTTCTGTCCTGCCCGGTTTCCATAGTCGTTAAGTCTCAAAGAAATCACACAGAGTTCTACATTAGTTATAAACTGATTGGCCCATTAGTTCAGGTTTCTTATTAACTCTTATAACTTATGTTAGCCCATTATTCTTGTCTATGTTAGCCACATGGCTCAGTACCTTTTTCAGTGAGGCAGTCACATCTTGCTTGCTCTGTGGCTGGGCCAGGACTGCTGAAGGATCTTTCCTCTTCCTAGAATTCTTGTTGTCCTGCCTCTACTTCCTGCCTGGTCACCTGCCTATACTTCCTGTCTGGCTACTGGCCAATCAGCATTTATTTAAAATATACTTGACAGGATACAGACCATTGTCCCACACCATTTCCCCCTCTTTTTTTTTTGTTTAAAAAAAAAAAACAAGAACTCTGTTTTTTTTTTTTAAATATCCTTTGTTTAGCTTTTCTCCTGACTATTAGCCATAATAACTTGTAACCAACATTCTAAACAAAGGAAAATATCCATAGTCCATTTTTGGGAATATGGGTGTAGTTTTCCAGGCTACTTCCTGCTTGTTGGGGAAGCTGATAATCTTATGGGGACCTAAAGAAAATTTAGAATTATGATCAAGTCCTAACTATAGTATCCTGTGAGGCTTGATCATCTCAGGCAGCAGTCTTGAATCTGTTCTGGATGTAGAACTCAGACATCTGGGCCATCTGTTCCTACCGGAGATTTCTCAAGAGGTCTTCCTTGATCAAACCTGATTTTTCTTAACTCAGAATGAATCCATAGCTCTCATTTTCTGTGGAAACAAAAGCAAAACCTCTTCTCCAAAGTAACATATCTTTTGACTTCAATTTTGAAGTCAACGTATTTTCAAAATACCTATCTTGGATTAGTTCAAGAGCATTTATAAACAAATATCTTTTGGTAGCTGTTGCTCCTTCCTCAGCATTCAAACAATTCAAAGAGAGCATAATAACATACAGTATCCAGACTCTGTATATTTTTCATCTTTATGTGGCTTTATTTTAACCTCTATTTCTTTGATTTTTATTTTTTGGCTTTTTGAGACAGGGTTTCTGTATATCTTTGTCCTGGAATTCACTCTGTAGACCAGGCTGTCCTTGAACTCACAGAGATCCACCTGTCTCTGCCTCCCAAGTACTGGGATTAAAGTTGTATGTCACTACACCTTGAATTTACAGAGATCTTTCTGCCTCTGCCTCCCAAGAATTGGGATTAAAGGCATGTGCCTTGATCTCACAGAGGTCTGTCTGCCTCTATTTTCCAAGTGTTGGGATTAAAGGTGTATGCCACCATACCCAACTACTCTCTCTCTTTTAAGGACTTTAACATTTTTTTCTCTCCCAAGCCTGCATATATTTTTTAATACACTGTAAAACATTTAGAGATTTTCTTCATCTCTGAATCTCCCTTTACTGTATATCTCTCTTTTTCTGACCACGTGAGTCTTTAATTTGCTAAGCAATATGGGTAGGATTAAAGCTGTGGCTTTGGCAGCTAGATCCAGCCCATTTCTTAGCTTTCTGAGATTCCAGCCTCATGGCGGAGGTACCAGCCAGAACCATGTTTATTGCCATAACTCTATAGCATTTCAAGGTCCCTACCACCAAGCAAGCTGCAGCAGTGTGCTCACAAACCACACTCAAATGCTCTGTAGCTGGACCTCCTGCCTGAAAGAGTCAGAGTTTGTGCTGGCAGGATGGCCCAGAAAGCCAGAATTTTAAAATGGTGCGGCTTTTTCCTGCTATGGCTGAAAACCAAAAAGCATGCAGTCAGCTTTTCATCAACACCATTTCAGTGTTTTGTGGCAGGACCTTTTAAAAGAGCTGCAAGGTTTTACAGCTAAAGCTGAGTCAGGAAGCCTCTCTTAAATGAGAGCACTTGCCTCTAGCAAGAATTCCACCTGAGAAAGTGCTGCTATTAATAAGCTATGCTTTACTCTATTCTTTTCTATCTAGAATTACTTCCTGAGCTCTCTCAGGCTTTAAGTGAATGCAGTTGTCCACGTGGGTGCCATTTGTTGTTGGGGGTTTCTGTCCTGCCCAGTCCCCGAGCCATTAAGTCACAAAGAAATCACACAGAGTTCTACATTAGTTATAAACTAATTGGCCCATTAGCTCAGGCTTCTTATTAATTCTTATAACTTATGTTAGCCCATTATTCTTATCTATGTTAGCCACATGGCTCAGTACCTTTTTCAGTGAGGCAGTTACATCTTGCTTGCTCTGTGGCTGGGCCAGGACTGTGGAAGGAACTTTCCTCTTCCTAGAATTCTTGTTGTCCTGCCTCTACTTCCTGCCTGGTCACCCCGCCTATACTTTCTGCCTGGCCAATCAGTGTTTATTTAAAATATAATTGACAGGATACAGACCATTGTCTCACACCAACTGCCAGTGCCCCCTCCCCCAGTCTGCCTCAGCCATGCAACTTTCAACTACATTCAGAGGGACTAGTTTAGTTCCTGTTTGTTCCTTCCCAATCCAGTTGGTGAGCTCCCATTAGCTCAGGTCAACTGTTTCAGTGGGTGTACCCATCATGGTTTTGACCTCTTTGCTCATATTCTCATTTCTCCCACTCTTCAACTGGACTTTGGGCACTCAGTCCAGTGCTCTGATGTGGGTCATTGCCTCTGTTTCCATAAGTTGATGGATGAAAGTTCTATGGTGATATTTAAGATAATCATCAGTCTGACTACAGGGAAAGTCAATATTGGGCCCCCTCTCCTCTATTGCTTGGGGTCTTAGCTGGGGTCATTCTGTGGAATCCTGGGACTTTCTCTAGTGCCAGGTTTCTGCTAACCCTATAATGACTCCCTCAATCAACATATCTCTTTCCTTGCTCTCATCTCTGTCCTTCCTCCTTCTCGACTATCCCATTCCCTGAAGTTCTCCTTACCCCCTCCCCTTTTCCCCTCCTCTTCCCCTTCCACCCTCCTTTCTCCCCCCACCCCCATACCCCCAATTTTGTCAGGTGATCTTGTCTGTTTCCACTTTCCAGGTGGATCTATATATGTTTTTCTTAGCCCTTTGTGCTTTAAATAGTGGTGTCTTGTTTTCCATATGTTAGCAGCTCTGTATTGTAGCCTCTCAATTAACAGCTTCATCACATATAATTTCTAGAATAGTCCTCATTACATTAGATTTTAGTGATCAGTGTTTCCCAATAGCTCAGGTTTCTGCATGGCAGGAATGTGTGTGTGTGTGTGTGTGTGTGTGTGTGTGTGTGTGTGTGTCTGTGTTGAGCCATTCCTTTAAATTTAAAAACATAACCTGGCTTATGAGTATATTAAAAATGTTCTTTAATTTGGCTATTGTGAATAGTGCCACAATAAATGTGGTCATGTGGGCCATGTGTGTATCTCTCCAGTATGTTGGTCTAGATTACTTTGGCAATAAAAATATCACCACGAAATGAATACTTTTTACAGTCAACATATGCTTTATGAAAAGATACTTCCAAGAGATACCTGGACAGATAATTTATCTGTTCTGGTTTCCAATGATAGCCCAGAAGAGTTGACATTCATAAAAAGTTATTGATAAACACTTGTAATAGAATTGTTTGTTTGAGTTTCAAAGTTTCAATTTCTGCTTCTATTCACATTCTCATTAACATATAATTCAATCACTTATTCCAAGTGTAGTAGGTATTCCCAGAATGCCCTTTGTTCGGTAGGATCTGTTCCAAGTATTAGAGAATGTGCTGTGTGGCTCCATATCCAAGGCCCCTGAGTCAATGGAACTTGAACTGTGGATAAAGGAATTCAGGAGCAAATGTGACAATAATGTTTTAAGATTTATTTCCAGTGGGCTGAAGAGATGGGTCAGTGGCTCAAAGGGCTAGTTCTTGCAGATGCCTGGGGTTTGATTCCTAGCACCCACATGGCGGCTTTCAACTGCCTGGAACTCCAGTTCCATAGCTTCTCATCCCCTCTTATGACTTCCATAGGCATGACGCATGTGCGTGGTGCACAGGCATACATGTGTTCAAACTCTGATACACATAAAAGAAATGTAATTTATATTTCCAAGCAAGGAAGAGTGGTGTGCAGGAAGCAAAGAGGATAATGGCATAGTGAGGAGGTTCTCCATTTAGTTCAGTGGCTGGGAAAAGACTGGCTCCTTGTGGTGACAGAAAACTAAGTTGAGACCCAAGAAGAAAGGAGTCACGTGCACATAGATCTGGGGAGAGGCCAACCCTGCCAGAGGAAGCAGCAAAGATCAGCAATATCAAAAGCAATGGAAAGATTAGTATGTTCCGGAAAAGTCAAGGAGGTCGTGGAGCTGCGGCTGAGTGAGAGAAGTGCAGGAGGGAGAGGCCTGTGATGAGATCTGCTGCTGCCGCCTTCGGAGAGGATCTGAACCAGACAGTATCAACTTACCAAGCTTATCTCCACTTCAGAATCCCCAGCCCTGGTTACCCCAGGTCTGTGATGGTTTTCTCTCCTTTCATCTTAAAGAGCAAGGCATCCTTTAAAGTCCAGGCACACATACACGATACAGTGTGTGAAGTTATGAATTAGCCCTCTCTCTGCTCCCCTTGTCACCCTCACCAGTGCTTGTGCTTCCTGCTTCTTCTTCCCATCTACCAGTTGGACGTCATTCTTCTGTCATCCCCACTCTCTTTTATAGTACATATGTATATTATATTATATACACATATACTATGCTTAAATTATGGCAAATTGCCTTATATATATTTATCTGCATATATATGTGTGTGTAACGATAATAACAAGAGGAATAGAGGCCATGTATTTGAGAGGGAGAAGGATTGGCGAGACGGTGGTTCCCAGGAGGGGTTGGAGGAAGGACAGGAAGAGAGGAAATGCTGTAATCATATTTAATTAAATGAAAAGAAAGAAACCACCCAAAACAAAACACCATATAACATGAATCTACCCCTTAATGATTCTTTAAGAGTATATCTGTATTTCTAAAATCTCACTTTGCATATAAAATACCGGATAAGAGTAATTTAAGGAAAGATTTATTTTGGATGTCAGGGACTGCAGTCCATCATGGCAGGAAATACACAGCAACAGGAACTGGAAGTAGATGCTCACATTGTATCCACAGCCAGGAAGCAGAGAGAAATGAATGTTTTTGCTTAGCTGCCTTTTTCCTTTTTATTCAGTCTAGGACTCCCAACCCACTGAATGGTACCACTCACATTTAACATGGATATTCCAATCTGGTTAATCTAACATGGATAATTATCATAGACAAGCCCAGAGATTTTTGACCATGGCGATTTTAAATCCCATCAAGTCGATAATAAAAATATTAATCACCATAACAAATATACCATAGATATATAGGTACTGTTGTCTTTATGCATCTTGCTGCATCATAGATCCCCAGGACTTTTCTTTTTTTTTTTTTTTTTTTTTTTTTT
>PVIU01001275.1:0-221766 GCA_004026605.1 Ondatra zibethicus | reverse complement strand
TTCCACAAAGTCCCCCTCTTATGCTTGTCATTTTAAACATTACCTTTCATAGTTTTTAAAGATTATTTTAGTGGTCTGAAATGACAGCCCCCTGACCACTGCCCAGGGTAACTCAAAGAATGCTTCCCAAGAATGAGGATTGAAGAATTTCTATTATAACTTCACACAGTATCTCAGGGTCATTCTCTTTTATTATTCCTTAATTCTAATTCTCTTGTCCTAATTGTCTATAATTTCTTAGAAATAATTCTTTAGTTCCAATTCTGCTTTTTTTTTTAGTTTCAATTTTGTAGTTCTAAGTCTTCTTCTAATTCTCTGTTTCAATTCTCAGTTCCAGTTCTCCCTGCTTTTCTCTTCCTCTACCTTAAATACACATTTTATTACAGAAGCAACAATAAAATAATTTTGAGATTGACGTCTCATTAGATGTTACATGTTAAAAGAAATACATGTCAAAAGCATATCCCTTTGGGTAAGTGATCAGGGCAGAGCCCTTTACTATGACAATGCAAAGTTTCAAGATTTCAAAGTTGTGGCCAGAGAGTGGGGGCACAGTGACCACTAAGATGAGCTATGAGACATTGGTCCTTTACCAACAAGACTTGGCAGGCAAATAATTGGTATAATTTTTTAGGCTTTATGTGTAAATAACCTTGGTTAGACACCAGCAACTCTGACCTTGTGCATATCTATGAAGTTTTTAACTTAAAATCTACTTATAAAAACCTTTAGTCTACTTTGAACTTACTGTGAGATAAAAATGAGATAGACTGAGGAGACATTGTTAATTTCTTGTGTTAAGTAAAGAAACAAAACAGGTTTTAAGGGTCTTACAACCTTATAGAATAATAGATCTAGTTATGAAGCATGTCCTAGTAGTTTTTATATATCTAAATTATCTTCCTGACCACCCACAGATATATGTGTGCCAAATAAATGGAATATTTTTACAAGATAAATGCACAAGCAGTGGGAAAACACACAAGGCCATTCTTAGGGAAGAAATGAAGTAACTCATGAGAGAAATTATAGACTGAGACAAACAGTTATCTATAGCCAGTGATACCCCAGCCATGCCAAGTGGGGCTTCCCACCAGAGAATCACTGATCTGGTAGGTTGGTTTATTGAACACTAGTTGTCACCTACTGTATACTACTATGACCTCTGACAGATTATAATATAATTATACCATTTTCTCCTTTCCATTTCTCTCTCTAAATCCTTCCAAACCCCCATCTTGGATCTCTTTTAAGTCCATGCTCCATTTTATAATTAATCATTGGTATACACACACATTCTTGTTAATAAAAGCACAAATACAACCTGTTCAATGTACAATGTTACTTATATGTATGCTTTTGAGGATGGCCATTTGGTATTGAATAGCCAATTTGTGTGCTTTTCCCTGTAGGAGACTGTTTCTCCCACTATCAGCATTCCTTAGTTGCCTGTAGTTCTTTGCCTAGGCTGGAGACCTTAGGGGCTTTCTCCTGTCCATGTCGGTGTGCCTATTAGTGTCATCCTTATCCAACTCAAGTCCAGGCAGTCATACTTGTGATATTTTATAGGCATAACTTCTGACACTCCCAGAAGACACAATCTCAATCTCCTACATCTTTCTACTTCCTCTCCTGCAATAATCACTGAGCTTGGGGGCCAGAATTGTATTGTAGATTTATCCCTTGGGATGCAACCTCACAACTCTTTGAGAATTTCTTATGTATGTTTATTGATTATACCCATACCCAATTACTCTCTCTCCCCCTTTCATTCTTATTGAACCCCTTATTCTTCCTTCAACTTTGTCCCTCTACTTTCACAAGTTTTTAGATAAAGATTGCCAATTGTGTAATAAAACTTACTTTTCAATTTACATGGGACAAAATGAGAAATTACGTATTTATAATTTCTAACTCTCTTCTTTGGGTTTAATAATCCTTACATTGTTCTGTGTGGTTTATTTTTTGTGATCTCATTATTCAGTGCATTTTGTTGATGCCTTTAAATAAACACAGAAACAGAAACACCAGTAAGCTTAACAAAAGTATTCAATCCCATTGCTGGCATCTGTTAGAGACAGAGCATGGCCACTTGATATGGAAATATCATACAATCTTCAGATCTCCACCTTTTATGATACAAAACCTTGTTCCTTGGATAGGATTCTATTTTCTGTTGCCTCAATAAACATTTACCTCTGTGTGTGGCTAGCACCTCAGAGATGTGCAAATATTTGCTCCATCACCATCAACCTAAGTTGTTATTTATTGAGCACATCACCCTGTCCCCGGTATGTCCCACAGTCCCTAGCATATCTCACAGCTGGGTAATGGAACTCTCTTGAAACATTTCCTCTTCCCAACATTCACAGATCAAACACATATAATCTTTGAAATCCCAGACTGGTGCCATTAGCAAATTACAAAGGATCTTTGCACTATTTCATTTCTCCATCCTCCATATCAACCAGTTTAAACCAGTTTACTTTGGCAAGCAGACAAGAAATGAACAGACTGTTTTAAAAGAAACAATTCAACCACATTTGCAGACGGAACAAAAACAACAACAGAAAAGCCACTGCAGCATCTCTTTAAAGGCTTTTCCCTGGG
This sequence comes from Ondatra zibethicus, assembly GCA_004026605.1. Classification (NCBI taxonomy): domain Eukaryota; kingdom Metazoa; phylum Chordata; class Mammalia; order Rodentia; family Cricetidae; genus Ondatra; species Ondatra zibethicus. The sequence continues at coordinate 219,156 of PVIU01001275.1, read as the reverse complement.
AAACTCAATTTAAAATCTACAGTGCATAGACAAGGATTGCACATTTTACTCGTTTTATACCTCTACATCAAGGTGATGCCTGGAGCAAATATTTAGTCAGGCAAATTATAATCTTATCAAAAGGAGGATTTATAAGAGAAATACTAGCAAAAAGCTCGCAGTAATGAGATGAATGGTGTCAGGGTAGCGATTTCTAGTATTTGCATTGATATTTGACAACATCCTCCTCAGAGACAGCTGCTTTATCACTGCTTTTAATGACCGTAAACCAGAAAATCTTGCATAATTCAGTGGGAATGTTCTGAAGGCCCTCCGTCTGTCTGAGGACGTCTGCTCGGCTGAACAGTTTTGTATCCGAGGGATTTCTTGACTAACAGGTGCTCCATTTTACACACCAACAATTGGCTGAGTGAGCAGCACCATAATTCAGTGTGTATTGCTGTATGATAACTACCTCACAGAAATGAACTTCCTCAAGGAAGAAAACAATGGTGAAGCATTTAACTTGTCCAAATGCATTTAAGCTGATGTTTTAGGAAGACGATTAGAATCCTGAATAAGTGTTTACAGTTCAGTCTCACACTTCCTTTTGCAAGCTGGTGATTGTTGCTCACAAACCAAGCTGCCTCGGGCAACATCATTTCTTTTTCCTTTGCGGACTTGTACCTATTTTGAATTAATACATAGTGGGAGTTCTACAATCACTGATTCAAGTTTAATCTTGAGAAACTGTCCATTCAGTCAAAAGGAAAATGAAACAAAGTTTGCACCTACAAACCCACCACTGCTGCAATATTAACAAACTCAAACCTAGATTAAAAAATGAGATGGTTGGTTGTAAGTGCAATTCCTGGTTTTCTGAATGTATCTTCCTTCTCTAAGATTTTGCTACTGAAACTAAAAGCTGGAAGAACAAAAAAATTATTTCAGCCATGTGTCTCCTAGGTATTTAGGGAATAAGGGCCTGAACAAAGTACTTTGACGTGTGTGTGTGTGTGTGTGTGTGTGTGTGTGTGTGTGTGTGTGTGTGCATGTGGACAGAGAATGACATTGACTGACCTATGGTATCACTCTCAGCCTTACGTCTAAAGCCAGGATCTCCTATGGAGCTAATGCTGGAGGCCAGCAAGCCCTAGAGATTCAATCATCTCCTCCCTCATCAACAGGATGTTTATAGGTAGCCATACCCAGCCTCATCTGTGATTGTCTAGACATGAACTCAAGTTCTCATGCTTCTGCACAAAGTATTTACTTTTATTTTTTTTTTTTTTTATTGTTTGAAGTGCTTTCAACCTCAGACCTATCTCATCTCATCCACCCTGAGTACTGAGATGATTAAAGGTTCACAGAAATTAGAATAGGGCACAATACATCCCTTGAATATACATAAACTTTGAAATCTTATTCTCTAATGCCACCTGACCAACAAAGAGCCCAATATTCTTACATCCAACAGATGTAGCTTTAGAATCAGACATTGGATTCAGTGGTGATGATAACAGCAATTCTGTCTGTTTCTCACTACAAAGATTTATAAGAATAAAATGAAACAATGTAGGATACCTTAGGAATGTATAAAGGACTGCTTGATTCCACAATAAAATCATCTTAGAGGAAGAAGATATTGATGTTTTATGGAGGAATGAGGATGTTAGTCATGGAAAAATTTCTTTCAAATGAAGTCTCCCTTTACACAGTAACTTCCATATTATATTCCATCAGGCTCTGTACTGACGATTAATGCTCCTTGATCCTCTCCAGTCTTCTAAAACTTCAAGATATTCCAAGCTTGAGCCAGTGAAGTTCAGGTCAGTCCCTTCCATAAACACTCCTGGAGATTTTCTAGTGCCAGGTCCAGCTGCTTAGGGCTACAGATAGAACCAATATGAACACTTCACCACAGTGCATCCCAAACCACAGCATGATTCTGGATGCTTCTTTACCTTCTTCTCACTGATGGTCCTGAAACATTTGCTGTTCTTGAGTACCTGAGGCATATTCTGCTCTTTAACCTGAGAGCTCCTCATTCTTAGCTAGTTTTAACTTTCCGTCTTTCCTTTTTCCAGCCAGTGAGGTGTATCTATCAAAATTCTTGAGTTTTAATTCTTTATTTCTAAGAATTTTCTGAACACAAAGTCACAAATCTTGATGCTATTTTTTGCAATTTGGGGCAGTATCCTTATCTAAAAGAAGTTTACACAAAGGCAAGAATAAGCAGATGTCTTAATCCATTTTGGGCTATTACAGAATGTCACAGACCCAGATTTATGACAGCACTTATTTGTGACAGCAAAGAGATGAAAATGGCATAAGTTCCCATCAACTAGCAAATGAACAAAGAAAGTGTGGTACATACACATCAGGTCCTTAGAGATTCCCCAAGTATTATCTACCAAATAGCCAACCTGTTTGAAATGAAGAATGAATCTAAATCTTTCTTAAGGTCAAGTATCTCTCTTCCTTGTATAACTGGGGGGGGGGGGACACAAGATTATTCAGTAAAGAAAGTGAGGAACATATTCTCCAGGACTATAGAGAAGGGGTCTGCTGTATTCCATAACTCTCCCTGTTCAGGCAAAATCATGAGCCATTTCCAAGATATTTTGGAAATAAACAAATATTAAATTCCACTAATTTTAGTTACATTACAACCTTCTAATACTAGAGTAGCTATCTCTCCAGGCAGGGATGATTTCAGGTAAAAGAATTTCAAATAGTTGCTTAAGGCTAGCTGTGTCTGCATATGGACATATGGATGAACAGCAGGGGCCTTTCATGTGGTATGCATGCCTAATAAAGACAGGTAACTGACACAAGAGTATAGATTGGAAGTAGTTCATAGATTTTATCTTACGCTCTAAAATAAAGTGTTCCTTTTCTTTCCAGGGCAAATAAAAATAAGAGCTTGAAAGATCAATTGCCTTCTAGTGGAAAGAGAATATATATCTGTATATATTCACATAAATAGGCATAGCTATAAACACAAATACACATATATACATATATGTATATATACAACATATATTAATATTAATATACTGCACATTACAAATAGTATTATCAGGAATTGTACACCAATTGGTTATCCAGTACCATATGATCAACTCCGAAAGCATACATACAAGTAACATTACACAGATGGAAGAAGTTATATGTATAAATACATATATATTTATAAACACATATATGGATACAATAACAATAAAAAAGAGGCCATTAATTTTAAAAAGAGCAATGAGTGTATGGGGGACTGAAGGAAGGAAAAAAAGGGAAGAGGAAATTATGCAACTATATTATGCTCTCAAAAATAAAATGAATAGATTACAAACACAATATTTGCTATGGTTACAAGTGTCAGAAATGAAATTCACACAACTAGTCTTTCTTTATTCATATTCTTTAAGAATATGAAGAATGTGCCTTAATCATATCAATCGCACTTCCTATTCAACTCTTCCTAGACATTTTCCTTACAATGTTCTCTTTTCATAACTCACAAAGTAGATGACCCTAAATGCATGCATATCAGGACAGCATTCAACTGGCCTTCCTGTAAATCTGCAGAAGATAAGGCCACACTGAAAGAGTTTCCAATAGAAGGTAAGGCCTATGAGTATTGGTCCTTTTCAGGACAAATGAAAACATATGCTTAAAAGACAAAATATGGATGGAATATATTGCATAGATACACAGCATGTGCTCGTGGGTACAAGCTAATTTTCTTTGATGAAAAACAAATATTTTCTATTGCAACAAGAACGTTATTAGCTTTTCTAGTTGGCAGAATTGTAGACTGCAAGTTAATTCACAAAAATATTATTTAGAGATCTAAATAAAAGTAATCATCACTAAGGTCTGAGGACACTAAATATGGAATTTTAGATACACTGTGTACTAGGTATGAGGTACTCTGCATTTGTCTAAGTACAATATTTAGCTATTCACAGAAAATTAGATATTAATTCATTTGAAAGGTTCTTTTCTGTTTTTTTTTTAAAAAAATAATCCATTTAACAGCAAAACTTGCATAATCGCCTTAGTTATATAAGAAGAACTTAAAGCTTCCCACGCTGTAGTAGGAGGAATGCATTTTGGATGTATTCTCAGAACAGAGGCGGCACTATTAATGTACGGCTCTATGATACCTTGTTGAATCATCATAAAACACAGCATTGTTATTATTACCAGTAAGGGCTGCATGTGAGTCACAGTCTACCAGAATATGGTTCTTCAGAGGAGGCACCATTTTGGATAGACATCCAAATATCCCAAATGGGTCAGGGCAGTGTCTCCTACATACTAAGGATTAGGGGTTGCTATTCTTATGATTTGGTGGTGCTGGCATAAAATTCTAATATCAGGTCACAACATTTCTGCATAGGTATGAGAAATCCAAAGGACAAAAGGAACAAGCATAGCTCTGCCTGTAGAAGTTGTTCAATGTGGATAGGCATGAAAAGATTGTAAAACAAAACGGCATCTTCTTTGGTTTTGATAAAGATGTGCAATTGAAAGGCCTAGAATACAAGATCTAACCACAAGGAATACATGTGTTCTTGATTTTCCTATTTTTTTCCAGTAGTAAGCTTTTCTAGAAATGGGAAAGCACCACGAAAATCCTTATTGAGTTACAATTTTGAAAGCTATTAAAGAGATAATTTGAGGTATATATCTAAAATAAATTAGTCCATTGACAAACTATGATAAGGCCATAAATCAAGGCCATTAGAATGAAGATAACAGCACAAATCCAAGAAACATTTAGAAACTAGTCTCCACACTTGGAGACACAGGACAGGAGGATGTTGAATTTGAATCATAACATTTCAATTTGGGCAGCCAGTAGATAGTGATATGCAGTAGATTTCCATAGGAAAGAAATTCACTCAGAAGAAAAGGAGTAGATTAGAAGGCAAATAAGTTAGGCAATGTTGTTAATGCAGAGATGACGAGGTCAGGCCTTTCATGAATATGTTCTTTTTTTTCTTGTTTGCTTAAGCTAATCAATTATTTATCTCAGAGTGAGTCCTATAGTAAGGTATAATCTGTAAAATCAGTAACAACAACAACAACAAGGACCTCCTGATTCTGACAGGCATGCAATCTAGTTTCCAAAACTCACCCATAATACTTTGACTATAAAAAACTAAAAGTTGACATGACTCCTTCTATGTGTGTATGTGTTTTTAATCTTTTCACCTTATTTCATTTCAATCAGCATTGCTTATATTTTTGCATATTACCTGGGATAGACTTCTTAAATGACTAGAGACAGCTTCCATTTCCTAGTATCTGGATATCAAATATAACAAATTCATCTAATCTCAGAGTCTCACCAAAATGGTTGGCAACTATGAGAATAAGAACTTGAAACTATAAAGAATGAAAATACATGATGGTGTATTTTTTCCTTTGATGTTATTAAGTTAGAGAATTATATTCACACATTCAATTATGAAGGTCTCAAACCGTGATCTTTTCCCTGAGCTCCCAACAACACAAAAATGAACACTGTATGCATCACAAATGAAGAAGTATTTGTGAGGCCCATATCTGGTTATCTCATTGGAATGTGATTGCCTGATTATGGTCAAAGCAGAGCTAATATTCTGTCAAGAATTCTTGAGTTCAGTGTAGTACAAATGCCTCTAATGCCAGTATTTTGTATTCAGGATGTAAAGGAGAAGGATGATGAGTTTAAGACCAACGAAGGCTACATAGTAAGTTGAAAGTTCCAGAATATCCAAGGAGGGATGTTGTGACTCTATTTTATTTCCAAACAATAATAAATATTCTTTTATTTTTCATTTTCTTATTTAAGTTTTATTTAAGTAGAAAGTTGCTATACTTGTTACTTTTGTCACTCATCTTTGGGAAAAGGTTAAATATATCTTCCAGGTGAAAAGAAATAGGTCAGATGTGTAGAGCAGCATGACTTTTTAGAATAAAAAGGTTTTAGAGAAACAGAAAAAGTACGCAGAGAAGCATGTCTGGTAGATGTTTAAATATCCTCAAAGGAAGAAGACAGAAACAAAGGTCTGCCACTGGAGAATATTCTAAATATGCAGGTTATTATTTATGGAAATATAAATAACTGGAATGTTGTAGGAAGCGGCAAGATTACCCAGAGCTAAAAAGATTATCTGGAAAGAAGAGAGCCCACAATGAAATCCTGGTTAATAATGCAATATCAACATGTAATCTCCCCACAGAAAGAGAATCAAAATGAGATCACTAAGGAACTATAGATGATAAGTGAACAGGTAGAATCACAGAAGCCAAGAGAGAAAGTGCCATGGTGTGAAGAATAGTTATAGTTAAGAAAGTCACAATCCCCATAGAAAGGAAGGCTGTCTAGTAAATTTACCATTTTTGGAGTCCATTAATCAATAGGGTATGGTTGAAATTATAAACATAGAAGAAAAATGTAGGCCTTCTGATGTTCCTAGCCATAATTATGATTACTGATGCTGCAAAGGAATTTAGATATGAATAGTGGATGTGGTTGTATAAAACATTAAGTTAAAGAAAAGAAGACAGGAGTGTGGCAGCTTCTGAAAGCTGAAAAGTTATATGGAGTATATTGTTTTGCACACACATACACATACACACACACTTTTAAAGAGGAGGCAAAGATCAAATCAAAAAATAAGTAAATGGAGAGGGAAGGAGAATGGTAAAAAATGAGTAGAACCCTAATCATATTAGTTTGCTAGGATTACAAAAGGAAAATACCACAGAGTAGATGACTTAATTACAGAGCTTTATTTTAGGTTTATTTTTAGGTATGAGGATTGAAATGTCAAGACCAAGGTATCTGCAGCATTAGCTCCTCCCAAGGTTATTTTTCCTGGCTACTAGATGCCCACTTTCTCTATGTGTCATCATCCAGTCTTTATCGTTTCTTTGTGCATCTTATTTTCCTCTTTTTATAAGAAGACCAGCAAAATCAGATTAGGGAGGTCCTACCATTCTTGTTTGAACTTAATTCATCTAAAATACCACCTCCAAATAGAGTTGTATCTTGGAACATTAAGTGTTAATACATATCTTGTTTGGACTGATACAGCTGAATACATGGTGCTGGTGGAAGTGAAGTTTGGGTTTGTGAGGAAAGAAAGAAGCATTGGAAAGATCAAGGTACTTGAAACTGACTAATAGTTATTGGCTCTAATGATGATGATGGAAATAACCAGTTGGACCTTCCGTCATTTCCAGTAGAGCAGTCTGTTCTCACATGTAGATATTTGGAGTTTATTTCCATTAATATCACCAAAGCCTTTACATCTCTATTGACTGAATCCATGAAGAGTATTTGTAATTCACTCAACAGGCACGTGCAAAACACCTATCATATGTCAGGCACCAAAATATTTATGAAAAGAGAATCTCAACTTACTTATAGCATAAAAATATGTCATTAAGCTATGATCAACACTTTTAATTAATTCACCTTCTTGTGTTCTCTGTTGTTCTGTGCTAAGCATTTTAATGCTTATACTTACAGATTATGTCAAAATATTGTGTCAAATTAAAAGTAAAGCATATGCTGTGATTTCTTTTGGCAAACAGTAGACTACATTTATTTTCATTCTTGAATAACTTGTTCATTGCTGGGTTATGTCCTTATTTGTATCATTAGCTAAGTTGAATCTCTCTCTTTAAGAAGTCTAAATGTTTAATCATTTTAGGGATGTTTTCATGGTAGTTTGGTGTATGTTACAAAAAAAGATATAATTCTAGTGAAAATTAAAATCTATGTATGTATATGTATATATATCTATAAATCTGAACTGTAAATGATAGGAGTATTAAAGGGAAACTTTAATAGAGTAAGGTTTAGCTTCCTAGACTGAACATTACTAGGTATATTTATAACTTGGTATAATTATAACTAACAAGGATAAAATCCAAGATCATTAGCTTTACTCTCTGTCATGAATTTTATAGACATTGTGAATTAAAAAAAAACCTGAGATCTCGGTAACTAAGATTCATTAGTTCTTTGTTAATGCAACACACTTTGGCTCTTTGGGCATTATTACAATGAAGAATTGTGTTTTACAAAGCAAGTCAAGAAAATACATTAAACTATGACCCCTTTACTTTGGAGGACTCTAGTTTAAGTGCCCTGAAATGAACTTTTTAGTTAATTAGCATTCCTCTGTTTGTCACTTTAAGTAATTACTCTTCTCACTTTAATTGAAGTGTTATATGTGAGGTGCTAAGAGCTTAGAAACATAGCCACCTGATGAATTGAGTTCACTAGAAACAAAGCAGAGAGTTGTCATCAGGAGTCAATGGAGTAGCCTGTTGGGAGGTGGAGAGGAGAAGCCAAGTAATGGGAAGAATTAACATCTCTTGCTCCAGTAATTGTGTTGGAAGGATAGGTTTCAAATATCCATTAATTTAAGTGGTCTTCATTCCATCATTAAGCAAACTGCATATTTGGCACCAGCTTTTTCATACATTTAGCACAAATAGACCATGGTGTGCGTACATGCCCTTGGGAGTCATTCTTACAATAAGCATTTGAAGCTCTCTGCATCTGTGCCTCCTGTGCCTGATGCAGATGTAACCAAGGATGGGTGATTACTGGGCAAGGTCTTAAGGTCACTGCTCCATCTCTGGAAAGTCAGAAAAATCAGCTTTTCACCTCTGTGTGTTGAAACCTCAATGTCTGTTTGTTCAAGGGTAATATGTCCCTGAGAAAATAGCTGTGTACCACTTAAGTCCCTACAGTCTTTAAAGTTTTAATTTAATAATTCAAAAATAAAAATACCATCCTCTCCAGGGTTTCAGCATCATGATGAGCCTCCTCGAATCCTCCATTCTATATTTTAATGTTTCTGAAATTGGACTACTACTTATACTTCCCTTCTCTAACTTTTTGCAAAGACACTAATATGTGGCCAAAATGTTAACATTTGGGTAATCTCAGAGATTAAGACAAAATATTATCTGTCAATTTGCTGTGAGTCAACAAATATGCTCTTTTTCTTACATATATACTATTAGATGGCAAAAGAGGTGCCAGGTAATATTGTATGCCTCATCCCCTTCAGTATTCTCCACGACGGGTGCTAATATGCAACTGTTCTTACTTTGATGAATATCATAAATCTGAAAAATGTCAAAAATTGAATTTATTTATTCACTGACATAGTCAATCCACACCAATTTTGATCAACTTCAATAGAAATAAATACGATAACCTGGTGAACACACAAGTATAGAACACTCATTTGGGTCAAGTAAATAAAGATCCTGGAAAATAATAGTCCTGTCTTCAAACATATCTATACTGACTCATGGTTTGGGCCCTGAGGCCATGCTGCTTTGAACTGCCAAATTAAAATGAAGATATTTTACTCTTCTGACTAAAGTACCTTCCACTGAAAACAATTAGCAGTATAAAGTCTACTGATCTATATACAATTACCACCCTAAGAAAAGTGTGGATATAAATATTGGGTGTTTGAATCTGTAGTAGTGGATATAAATAGTGGGTGTTTGAATATAAATAGTGGGTGTTTGAATCTGTGGTACTCAGGAAGCAGCAGGATCCATCAATACATCATTGAGACATTATATCTTTACCTATAGTCCTTCCCGTCATCATATTCAGGCTCAGGTGTCTTTTATTATGAACTGATATAAGCCTCCAGTTTGAGACTATGCCATAGTGACATAGAAATGCCCATTTGTTGTATTATTGACATTGATGTTGTTAGAAGATACAACTTAAACATCCCCAGAACCTTAGGTTGTCATTACCGAAAATCATTTAATATGGACTAATATTGATATGAGTTATCTGAAACTAACAATTTATTCATTCCTAAAAACATTACAGATTTCTACCTTAGACAAATTAGACTTTAAAAAAATAGTTGAATGGGGGCTGGAGAAATGGCTTAGCAATTAAGAGCACTGGATACTTCTCCAGAAGACCCAAGCTAGATTCACCGCCTCCACACACATAGCATCCAGTCCAAGGGAATCTAATGGCTTCTTCTAGTGCCTAAGAATACCAGGCATTTACAGGATGCACAGACATACATGAAGGCAAAACACCCATACATATAAAAATAAGTAGTGACATGAATAGATCCACTATAGTTCATAATGATTATGATATTAAACATTGCTTAGCTATCATGTAGTTAGCTTACATGAAATTATAGGTGGGCCAATGGTAGGTAGGTAGGTAGGTAGATAGACAGACAGACAGACGTTCAGACAGACAGATAGATTATAATAGAGAGATAGATAGTAAATAAATGTGTAGGAAGTTTCAAAAATGTTTAGTAACATGTTAGACAATTATTCTGAGGTGACTGACAATTGTTCTGCCCATTAAACAGTAACATAAATGTGACCGAAGTTCCTAGTCAAACAGAAGTGTCAGAATAAACCAATCTCTTTTTATTCTTTGGTTCTCAGGAAGCTCAAAGCTCGATCAACCATTCTATTTTGAGTGACAGCACAGTATGTCCTCTGAGTGTTTCTGGGAACTCCCTTTGCTTCTGCTTCCCTTTTCCATCACTCTTTTCTCATGCCAACCACTCGCCTTGCCTCTTGCCCTTGACATATTGCATATGATTTACAGAGGGGCACCTTAGTTTATTTTGAAAATTAAGCAGGATATAAAGGTGTTCATTAAAAATTAATGACTGAGAAACTCTGCTGTGCTGGAGGACACTGCCTGGTAAGGTGACCTCAGCCAGGTGACTGAGGTATCATCATCAATGACAAATTATGTGGACACCGTGTTCCCTTGATAGGATGTGATCAAATGGTACTTTATTTCCATAGTGTCCTCAAAACCATTACGTCGTTGTAAACATGAAAGAAAGCGTCAAACAAATCCTAACAAAATGGAATTCCACAAAATAGCTGACCAATAAGTACCCTTTCAAACTGCTAGATCTTAAGAACCTAAAACAAAGAAAATGTCTGAGAATCCTTCATAGTCAGAAAGAGCCTAGAAAATCAGAAAATTAAAGACAATAAGAGATCCTCAAAGAATATTGCTGAATGTAACAAGGACACAGGCAAAAACTAGAAGAATTTAATCAAAATATAAATTTCAACTAGTAATAGTCAGTGCTACTAATATTGGGGAAACTGTAGAGTATCTGGGAACTCTCTTCATGGTTGTAAACCAAATAGAAGTATGTATAATATCAAACAATAAAAGTCTGATATTATAGATATAGGATGACTAACTGACAGTCTATATGTGGTGTGGTTTTGAACAAACACAATAGAGAACAAGAATATGTTTCCTGTGTCTCTGTGGGACTACAAGTATATATTTTCTGACAGAGAAACAAGTTGCACGACTGAGCTAATTTAGAAAAATTGTTTTAGAGATTAAAATAAAAGAGTAGTGCTCAGGTGGTACAGGCAGTTCAAGTGCTGATGGTATGAAATTCCTTCTTAAGCATGATAGATAATGGAGAATAAAAAAGTAATCAATGAACACTCCCTCTGCATCAGATTTCCTAATAAAGGAAAAGTGCAACACCCTATTAAGGAAAGGGTGCTATGGTCCAAAACATAAATTTCAAAACTATCTGAGTGTACTCTAAGCATGGGAAATCTGCTCATTCTGTCATTCAAAAATAGGTCCCTTCCTTGGATTTTTTTATTTTATTTTTTGATAGTTCTTGCGCACCCAGACCTCAGTAGTGTAGTTCATATGATTTTCTCAAAGGCAGTCAAGTCAAACTTTTAATTTTTACTCTGTCTAGTTTCTTCTGTCTTCACATTTCTGTAGCAACAATCGTCTCAAGAGTAAGACTTCTAATGCATGCCATATTATCAAAGATTTTGGCTTGGTTATGATAGAAAACTGACACAATAGTTGCATAAATAAGTTAATTGAGAAAAGAATAGGCAGGTCTGGTAGGATAATACTCTATTCAAGAACTTTGGACACATCTAGCTTTTCCAGATGGAGCTGCAGTCTTCATGTCCTGTATCCAGGTGGAAGAGTGGATGAAGACAAGGGATGGATGCATGTCTTCTACTTTATAAAGAAAGTTTCAAGAAGACAATTGACCTCAGGTGAGGAAAGACCATCAGCTGGAATGTTTTATGGTTTAGCAATAGAGATCTTTTCCCTATAAGGAATGAAAAAAAATTCATATTGCAAAATCTCTTAGGGTCTCTCACATAATTATCATCATTTTCTTAGCACTGAGATAATTATTTTAGGTATTATAAAACTGGGAAGATTTGAGCTCTGTTCATAGCTCAACTTCATACTAAATAAGTGACTTTGGTTAGATCACATAACCTCTCTGAGATAGTGTTTTTTCAACTGTAAAATAATACTAATAATTCATTATCTGTCATTTTTAAAGGATTAAATTAGATAAATATGTGAGAAAAGTTCCCAGGAATGGACAGTGGTAATGACTTTACAAATACAGAGTGATATTACCACGATAACCTTTTCATTACTCTGGTTTTATCTATGTCTAGAACCCACCTGCCTTTCCTTCAATAGGCACATAATAATTTATGAATGATACAGTTTTACAAATGCATACTTCCTTGACTCTGGAGTATAATCATATCAATAAAAATCCTTAAAAGTGATTCGGTAGGAAGCAATAGTAGCATTTAATAGTCACATTATCCACTGAATCCATACTAACTTAAGAAACCCAAACACAATTAAATGAGTCAGCAATTTAAAAAGTAAAGTATAAGTTCAAACTGGTTTGTAAAAATGTACTGACTACAAACATACAAATGAGAGGAGATACATAGTAGTCCATTAAAGATCAGTGGTTTTAGAATTAGACATTCAAATTTCAGTCCCCATGGGATGAATTATCTATGAAAGCATGGACCATTTCATTGATTTCTCAGGCTAGATTTTTGTGAGTGTGTACATGTGTGCATGCAGGATGCTGATTTGGTATGCTCAAGTTTGTGTATGTACCTGCAGGGATCAGAAGTTAATATTGAGTATCTTACCCTATCACTCTCCCTCTTGTTTTTGAGATAGGATCGGATACTGAACCTGGAGTTCATTGCTTTGGCTAACTTGGCTGGCCTGCAAGTCCCTGTGAATTGCCTATCTGTCTCCTCCAGGCGGGAGTCACAAGTATGCACTACTGTGCTTGACTTTTTACATAACTGCTGGGAATCTGAATCCCCATGCTTGCCCAACTAGCATGTACCTCTCTGAGCCATCTCATCAGCAGCAATTTTCCCATTGGGGAACTTTATAAAATCAAAATGAAGTAACTTAGGGCAAAGCTGGAGAACAGACCCCAGAAGTCAGGTCAAAGTAAAACATCTGAATCTTCATCAATTTAGCAAATCATAATCCACTGGCAGCAATTTAGAGATTAACATATGATGAGTTTGCCAAAAATTGAAACCATAAAGTATAGAGTTAGGGCTGGTAAAGATACAAAACTCAGGTAGAGCATAAATCTCTAAGAGATGGACTCAATAGATAGCCCAACCACTCCCAAATAAAATGATAGCCACTGCTAAAGCCAAAGATCCCAATCTGAATAATATTTGGCAACATCAAGATCCCAGTGAAATTAAAATTGGAGGATAACTCTAATTTAGTTAATTCTTCACTTCCTAAATTATTTGTTTTCTGAATTAAATTTTAGTTAACTTGCCAAGATCCCAACCTCCAACTTCCCAACCATTACAATTTAGTGCTGGGTCATTTTCTTTTTATATGGTAGATGGTAGCTGTGTTTAAGACCAATGCAAAAACATATACATCTATTAGTAATAGTGTAAACATGTTAGTGGCCCTAAAATCTCATTGGGGTAAAGAGGTCAAATCCATTAGTGATTATTTTACAACTGTGGCCACATAATAACATGCAAAATGAGCAACAAAAACAATCAGTTTAAAAAGCTACTGTGGCAAGACTATGGAAATGTCAGAGCAGAGTATGACCAGAGAAAATAATCACCGGACTGAAGACTAAGGGCATTGATCTTAATAACCAAAATCTAGAGGGACCGAGAAAGAAGAAAAGCATTCATGCTCCTTGTATCTGTTGTATATTAGCCACACACACCTGTTTGGTTATCAAGATAAAATTATTTCAAGGGCAATTTTGTCCCCAGGTAGATGTGCCAAACCTTTCACATTGCAGTACAACATTGGCATCCATAAATTCAAGTCACAAACTTAAACAAAATCTCATATTTTAGATACATTTATGATTTTATGTTGGGCCACATTGATAGCTATCCTTGGGCATATGCAGAAGCAGTCCTGATATGTTTGTATACATTATTCAGGATTCACCTTTTTTTTTCCTTCCCTTTTTTCTCTAGCCTCTACCTTATTGTGGGTATTTTCTATTACATAAATACATAAGCCAAACTTGAATATAACAAGGATAATAATAATATTGTTTACAGTTGCCCAGTGTGAAATGGGATTCAACCTAATTCATCCTGATTCCTCATGCTTATTAGTGATACAGAATAAGATAAAATACATTCTGAAAATAGCCAGAGTTCATTTGCTAAAGAGGCAGTGGTAGTTCCTAGCTTTTATGGAAATGTTTAAAAAAAAATCAGTACCATCATTTGCTTACTTCCATAAAGATGAACCTGTAGTCAGAGTTCTTACTGGTCACACATACAAAACGTGATTAGCAGTGGGAAATTATTTATTCTGTTTCAACTTGACAACAGACTGGACAATCTTGAAATATGTAGGTCTACTTTTCAAATTCATATTTCCATGATTCCCCATCTTTTGAGCATGGAAATCAAAATTTTTCTCCCTCACAGCAGCAAATTTAATAGTTCCAATTTCCTCTGTATTTAAAAGCACATCTTTATGAATGATCTCTTCCAAAGTACACAGACATTTGCTGGCAGAATTCATGTTCTTTACATTGTTTTATCTCATTGAATTTGTTTTAATTCATTTACATGTTCAAGGTTCGATTTGAGGGTTTGAAATACAGGAAGCCTTAAAAGCAAATTAAGAGGAGAAAGCCTAACAATATCTTTCTTTTAATAATAACCTTGGATGAAACCTTTTTATTAAACAAAAAACCTTAATGTTAATAATTCCTAACCAACCCTATCCCATTAAAAAAAAAGGCAATATTCTTTCTCCTTGCCAAGAAGCCAGTAAAATAATCTGACAGGTAATTTCTCCAGAGAAGCATGTGCCTCATCAGAAATAATTACTTAGGATTACAATACTTTTATAATAATTACTTTGGTGGCACGTGCCTATCATCGCAACATCTCCAGCATCAGAACACCCAGTGAGGAAGATTCCCAGATCCCAGCCTGAGCTACATAGTGTGCTTCAAATTAAAAAAAAATAATAATAATGACAATTTTAAAAGTCTGATTTTACTCTTGTGTTCTTTGCTCTAGCTCATCTTCAGAAGAGCGACCTTCTTCATCAAGCCTAGTTACCTCAGTAGCAAGATCAGCCAGGTATGCTCCGCAAGGTCACCACCAGCTCCAGTGGCTTCAACAGGACAGGGCTGGCATTAGAGATCAGAGTACAGATGCCTCCACCACGGGAATCAGTACTAGACCAGCTGCCATAGGAGGATGGCCTTTTAGCCATAGGTAGGCTGATTGCAAGGAGTATGGTCCAGGCTACCAGATACCAACTCCTGTGAGAGGATGCTGGCCTAAAGTGTACCCTCTGGAGAGAACAGCAGTTTTGGAAAGAGCCCTCCGTGGCATTAGATCGTTTTCTTTCCTAAGTGTTCTTCAGCAAATGCTTTAAGCTTGTTTATACTTATTAAATTTACTGATGATGCTCAGACTGAGCATCAAATTTGGACCTGCTATTATCTTTAGCAATTTCCTCTGCTCCTAGTTCTTAATGGGCCAGGTACAAATATGTAAATACCATGCTTTGTTTTGGTAATTAATTTCCTTTAGGTCAAGACTGAGTGATAAGAATGCTACTTCCACCTTATGAATAATTCATTTCTGCAGATGATCTTTATTTGCTCGGAACCCATAGAAAGGTATCAATTTTTAAATACACATATCTATGCCTGAATCTTAGTTCTGCCCTGTGAACTAAGTCACTAGGCAATTGGTTTAATATTTCAGAGTCCCTCTGTCTCTATATAAAGATGAATTTAATGATGTTTGTCTCACATACTCATAGCAAGCAGTTTAAATAAATATATACATGTGAATAACTATGAATGCTATATGCTGGTGCATCATATTTTTCCTCCCTTTCAGACTTGAATAAAATAAAAAACTCAACTAAATCAGAGTATTTTAATTTCTAGTAGTTTGTTTAAAAATATGGTGGCAAAAACATAAATAACCCAGGAAATTAAATACGTACAAAATAAATGAGTAATAACTAACATTTTGTTTTTAAAATATGATGGTGAAGATATAAATCAACTTGGTGATTAAATAAATGAATAAAACAGACAAACAAATATGTAAATAGGCAGAGAAAATCACAGGAGCATATAAAAATTTTTGTAAAATTTAAATAGATACGGAAAACCAAAACATCATATAAGCATATTCTCTAGACGTTAGGAGTCCAGCACACTTTATATGTCCAACCCAGTGGTAAATGCTTTTTTGTACAGTGTTTTCTCTGAGCCTTCTAACACCTCCTATGGGTATACTAAGACTTCATTAACACTCTTTCACACTTGGGAAAACTTCTTCAAGGAGTGATATACTCAGTCAGTTCCACAGGTAGTGAGTTTCAAATTGAAGAGAACATTGACAGTGAAGTATATGAAGCTTAAGGATGCCTGGTCTCACAAGACCTTGTAAACACTGGCAGAGACCCCATCAGTGGGTTCCCACAGTGGCAGGCCTTTGTCGTATGCAAAATCAGGGCATCGGCTTTAGCAATGCAGCTAACACATTTGTCCCTGACTAAATACCTTCCCTGTGAGACCTCCCTCAACTACCCTAAAATATCTATACTTTATGCCTTTTACTTGTTCCCTTCTCATGATCTAATGCACTGTATGTATGCATACATATTAATTTACATTGTTCATTGTCAAATTTTTCATTAAAGTATGCAAATGAAAGAAACACTTTTTTTTTCCCTGTCCGTTATACCGCAGTTCCAGCAGTGTGCAGGACTTTGTAGCAACTCAATAAAAATTTGTGGAATGAATGAATGAATAGACTGACATTCCTCAGAATTATAATTCTAGCACTGGACTCTCTGCTGTCTAACTCAGGGAGTGTCCTTCTGCCTCTCATGGGGGAGATGCCTCCTGCCATCATAGACAATTCTTCTTCCAGGTGCACATGAAACAAAGTCCGACTTGAAGAACTTTACGTTGGCTCTTAGATAATCATGAATGGATTGCCATTTCATCAGTGTCCAAAATTATGAGAGACAACATTAGAGACCTGGCAAGTATAAAGCAACAGACAAACTTCACTGAAGAGAGAAACATGATGCTAAAGAAAAAGCTGATAGTGGGAAAACAAGCATGGGAAGATTACAGTTCCCATGTCTGGGCATGGCTCCCAGGCCCAGAGAAATCAGAGTTTGCATAAGAGATTTGGTGGAAGACAATAACTCTGACCTATGTTCCACCTTCAATTCCCATAAAGAACAGATCCTTTATCATAGAAGACCCTTCTTGAGTCCTCTCTGGATTTTTTTTTATCAGGAAACACTCATCTCATAACATCAAAGACATCCACATCATTGAGATCAACCAACTCATACAGTGACCCTCTGTTAGTGTAGACACCTGGAAGACTTGAGTTCTCCATTCATGTCTCAAAATCAATGCAAAAAGGCATGATGATAGCATACCTTTAGATATTAAGGGTGGAAATTAACTAATTATGCTATAAAATTCTGATGAGCTAAAAACTGCTTTAAAAATTTTTATTCAACAAAGGAACTATAAATCTATGCTATTAGCAATAGCTATTTCTAATGCCTTAGAGATTTTTTTGGCAAACTCCATACATATTGGTGATATGATGATGTCTCAATAATAATCTGCTCGGTTAAAGACAAAGGTTTAGTCTTGCAGAAATCTAAATACAAATGACACAAAGATCCATCCTATGGTTTTGCTTTCCACATCCACAGTGTTTCATCACAAAATATTAGACCTTAAATGTTTTATTTCCCCACTTTATAGATGATTTTAAGAATAAAGAAAAGGTAAATATAAGTAAATTTCACTTTCTAGCATATCAGACCAACTCATGCAAAAACAAGCTTTCAAGTCCCGCCCCCCACACACCTAATGACCTTTTAAAATCAATCCTCCCTGCCACTGAGTAACTCTTCCCAGCCTTGCCCAAGGGTAACCACTGGCAATAGGAGTAGACAAAGTCCAATAAAAGGGAAACATGTGTCCAGCCTATGTTACATGACTGAAGAGCAGGCAACACCATAGGGTCAATTACTTCCCATCCTACTTGACCAGAAAAGGTAGCTCATAGATCTGGGAATGGTATCTGGAGAGGAATTACCCACGGAGCCACATGCAGTGTGGGACATTAATTAATTCCCATTGGGTCAACTTCAATCCATAGCAATAAGAGATGAGGAGGGAAAAGAGCTTCCATTTTTTCCTCTCTCCTGTGGACTGTGTGTGATTTGTGTATGTAGCCTGTCTGGCGGAACCCCAACAAGTGTGTCGATTCACAAAGCATGTTCCTTTCTGGCTTGACGTGAATTGGCAGCCTGATAATCCCGCATTTTGCATTGTTTGTGTGATAGTTAATCTTGATTGACAACTTGCTAGAGTTTAGAATCACCATGGAAACAAATCTCTGGCCATGACTGAGAGGAGTATTAGAGTAAGTGAAGTCTGCAGACCCCACCTTAGGAGTGAACAGTTCTATTCTGTGGGCTGGGGTCCACAACTGAGTGGAAAGATACCATGAGCTGAACACAAGTATTCATACTTCCCTGCTTCCTGACTGAGGATATAATGTGGCCAGGTTCTTTCCTGCCCTAGCCACTAAGACTTCCCTTGAGTTCTAAGTCAGAGGACACCATTCCTTCCTTAAGCTGCTTCTGTGGGGTAGTTTATCACAAAGAGCAAAGTAATCAATAAAGCTTGCTCTCCTTTTGTCCTCCTTCATCTCCATCCTCAAGTTCCTTGGCTTCCATTTCATCACAAATCATAGTTCCAATAAACTTGTCCCAGGCTCTATGTGTAGAGAATTTTGTCAGTTTTAAACTGAAAATTTGTGTCGCCTGAGGCGTATATCTTGAAATATAAGCCTCCATGATGGTAGGATTAGGGGATGAGGCATTTTGGAGATAATGAGGTCATAAGTGTCATAAGTGGTATTTTCTCATTAGAAAGGTATTGGCCAAGCATTTTCGGAAATACACTGTTAAGCTAAAGGACAACACCGATTCCCTCCATCTAGACCCCAAGTTATCCTCATCAATAAAGATTAGATATACAAAACTAGCTACCAAGTCAACCAAAGTAACTTATCTTGCATGAAGTTCATGACAAGGTAACACACAGCAGATATTAAGAAGCCATATTACTGCAAAATATGTTTGGACAAAGTGTATTCCTAGTAATTTATGTCAATTTTCCAAAATACAATTTGGAAAGAATTGATCCCAGTAACCTGCCTGTTTAGTTGTTTTTTTTAACCCGAAGACACAAAACAGGTATTCAAGGTTCCAAGGTCACTCTCAGGTCCTCAGAATAAAAAGCCAATGTAGTAAAAAAAGATAAGGCTTATAGATCAGGCCTCTAAAATTGTACATTCCTAATCAACACAAATCTTAAAGTAATTTCCTGAGCTATATTTGGATCTAAATGTCTTGATTCTGTTAGTGACTAGTTATTTGAAATTAGAAATGGCATTTAATTTCCTGGCTTCATTTATACCATTGAAGGCTGTTTTCTTCATTAGATCCCTTTGTGAAGATACATTTTTAGAACTGCCAATACTTGTGTAGGAATATACATAGGCAATCTTATTCAAAATTGTAATAAGCTGCAAAGGCTTGTTCTGATTCCTCACAACCCATCTATCATCCTACACCTGAAGGATGGTGACTATTCAAATGAATAGGAAAGAGTAGGGGGCTGGCAATCATAAACATCCAACGTGAGATAATAAGTATCATCTTTAACCTACATTCAGCCTCTTAGTGGGCAGGCTTTTGGGTGGGAGGGCAAAGGAAAATTAAGTTACTGTTTAAACAGAACATAGAAGCTGCACAAAAGCATCCTTCCAGTGGACGAGTTCTAATGTCAAAGATGACATTTCAGGGCTTCACAAATGTTTCATTCAATTCAGAAGGTCGCTATTATTCTCTCTCTTTTGCAGAGACACATTTTGTTGCCAAGAAAGCTGCAAATCAAGTTAGATAAGACCATAAAATATCACTATTTGTTTAAATATCTGTGAATATGTATTTATTTTGCCACCAAACATCCACATATCTGCCCTGACATCTACAGTAGCAAAGTAACAAATTAATTCTTCATTACACAGACATGGAGGGGATAACTCTAGCCCCAGGAGTTTAGGAATAAAGATAAAGAATAGGAAACTGACCCTGCATATGGCCAGTAGACATCTTTCTGCAGTGTTTGACTCTCAAGTCCTCTGCAGTAAGAGAATGCAATGCAGGCAGACACTGAGGTTGCCTTGTCTGAGACATAAGATATGCTTCCTGACATGGATTTTCTTGCTTTTTAGAATATCACTGAGTGTTTTACATTGCCTGGTCTTATTTGACAATTTTCTAAACTTCCAATAATCTATCAGTAAATCACCTGATCGTTGAGCTATAGTTATTACTTATAATCAAGAAGCTTAATTAAAATGTTTTTTGGGGGGGTTCTACAATCAATAGCACTTGCTGTAGTTAGTTTGTTTACCAGCGCCTAGACTTGAGTTCCCAGCTTCAGGAAGCTCACAGCCATCTGTAACTACAGCTCCAGGGTATCCAACTTCCTATTCTAGCTTCTGTGGATACCTATAATCTTGTAAACACACACACACTTCTGAAAAAAACCAACCTTTAACCATGATGTTTAACATAAAATGCTTATGCGCAAAGTAAGACTGAGATTCTCAGCTACATAAGAGTGAGGAAACTATACATTGCTAGTAACATTTGCTTCATGTATGAAACAGGAATTGTTACCTTCTCTCATCTAACCTGTAGATTACTTCAAAGAGAAGAGACCATAAGACCTCAGATACATTTTTTACCGTGTGATCTCCCTAGAAAAATAGGTATAATGTGACAGCTCTCTAGAGAGGAGCTTACAAAGAGTAATAGATCAGAGTTACCTTGTTATTGATATTTCTGAATCAAGCACTTGTTACAGCAATGTCTGCAAAATCCGAAATATATTTCAGAGTCAGCAGACAAAATATCCAATTAAATTTGAATTTCAAATAAATAACAAAATTTTTAGTCACAGTATGCCTCAGATATTGGAGAGAGAACATTGATGCTAAAATATTCTTATTATTGATCTGAAATAAAATTTAACTGGACATTCTGTACCCGTATTTTTAAAATTTGTCCACTTGAGATAATATGAGTTCAAGAGTTCAACAGAACTATAGGTAAATTAGGGAAAAATAATATGCATTATTGCTTTACATAGATAAAAAGAAAGTGAAAAAATAATTAAGTTTATAAAATCCCTGAATAATCAAAGAGGGTTTTTTCTTTAATTCAAATGGAGAAGTTGTAGTATAATCAACTGTTAAGATCAGTCTATTCACTTGCATGGGTTATAGACAAACAAAAGGGAAAGATTATGATCAATGAGGTAATGGAATAACTAACATGGCTTAGAGGCAAGAATGGAGACAAGAGAGGCAAGAATAGAGAAAACTGAGTAAAAAACAAGTAATTAAATTAGTGTATGTTCATAAATATTGTTCAGAAATTGACATTTTTTAATAAAATTGTTGTGGGAGAATGGTCTGTATTCTGTCAATTATATTTTAAATAAACACTGATTGGCCAGTAGCCAGGCAGGAAATATAGGCAGGACAACCAGGCAGGAAGTAGAGGTGGGCCAAGGAAAACCGGTGAATTTTAGGAAGAGGACACAGTCCCAGCCCAGGCACAGAAGAAACAAGATGTGATTGCCTCACTGAAAAAGGTTCTGAGCCACATGGCTATCACAGATAAGAATAATGGGCTAATATAAGTTATAAGAGTTAATAAGAAGCCTGATTGGCTAATGGGCCAATCAGTTTATAATTAATGTAGATCTCTGTGTGATTTCTTTGGGACTTAATGATTGCAGGAACTGGCAGGACAGAAAACCTCAGTCAACAAATGGCACCCACATGGACAACTGCATCCACATAAAGCCTGACAGAGCTTGGGAAGTAATTCTAGACAGAAAAGAATAGAGTTAAGCATGGCTTATTTATAGCAGCATTTTCTCAGATGGGCACTGCTCTCTAGAGGCAAGCACTCTCATTTAAGAGAGGCTTCCTGACTCAGCATTAGCTGCAAAACCCTGAAGCTCTTTTAAGAGGTCCTGCCATGAAACACTTAAATGATGTTGATGAAAAGCTGACTACATGCTTTTTTGGTGGTGGCAGGGACCCTGAAATGCCATAGAGTTGTGGCAATAAATGTGACTACAGTCGATACCTCCACCATGAGGCTGGAATTTCAGAAAGCTAAGAAATGGGCTGGAGCCAGCCATCAAAGCCATGGCTTTAATCCTCTTCATATTGCTTAGCAAATTAAAGATGCACATGGTCAGAATAAAAAGAGTTATACAGTAAAGAGAGATTCAAAGACGAAGAAAACCTCCCAATGTTTTACAGTGTGTTAAAAATATATGCAGGTTTGAGAGAGAAAAGAAAAAGGTTAAAGTCCTTAAAATAAAAAAAAGAAGTAGCTGGGCAGTGGTGGCACATGCCTTTAATCCCAAACTTGGAAAGTAGAGGCAGATAGATCTTTGTGAATTCAAGGTGTGGTGGCACACACCTTTAATCCCAGCACTTGGGAGGCAGAGGCAGGCAGATCTCAGTGAGTTCAAGCACAGCCTGGTCTACAGAGGGAGTTCCAGGACAGCCAAAGATATACAAAGAATCTGTTTCAAAAAGCCAAAAATTAAAAGTAAAAGAAATAGAGGTTAAAATAAAGCCATGTAAAGATGAAAAATACACAGAGAGTCTGGATACTGTATGTTATTATGTTCTCTTTGAATTGTTTGAATGCTGAGGAAGGAGCTACAGCTGCTAAAAAATATTTGTTTATAAATGCTGCTGAGTTAATCCAAGATAGGTATTTTGAAAATACCTTGACTTCAAAATTGAAGTCAAAAGGGTATGTTACTTTGGAGAAGAGGATTTGCTTTTGTTTCCACAGGAAATGAGAGGCTATGGATTCATTCTGAGTTAAAAAAAATCAGGTTTGATCAAGGAAGACCACCTGAGAAATCTCCAGTAGGAACAAATGGCCCAGATGTCAGAGTTCTACATCCAGAACAGATTCAAGATTCTGCCTGAGATGATCAAGCCTCAAAGGATATTCCAGTCAGGACTTGATCATAATTCTAAATTTTCTTTAGGTCCCTATAAGGTTATCATCACCCCAACCAGCAGGAAGTTGCCTGGAAAACTATGCCCACATTCCCAAAAATGAACTATGGATATTTTCCTTTGTTTTATAAAAAAAAAAGAGGAGGAAGTGGTGTGGGAGAATGGCCTGTATTCTGTCAATTATATTTTAAATAAACACTGATTGGCCAGTAGCCAGGGCGGAAGTATAGGTGGAACAACCAGACAGGAAGTAGAGGTGGGTCAAGGAAAACAGTTGAATTCTGGGAAGAGGACACAGTCCCAGCCCAGACACAGAAGAAACAAGATGTGACTTCCTCACTGAAAAAGGTACCGAGCCACATGGCTATCACAGATGAGAATAATGGGATATATAAGTTATAAGAGTTAATAAGAAGCCTGATTGGCTAATGGGCCAATCAGTTTATAGTTAATGTAGACCTCTGTGTGATTTCTTTGGGACTTATTGATTGCAGGACAGAAACCCCGACAACATAAAAATATTTTGATCATTTCCTCTCCTCTCACTCCTCCTAGATCATTACCACTTTGATATTCTCTCAAGTTATTGCTCTTTCCTCTTTCTTCCTCTTTCACTGACTGAAATCTCTCTCTCTCTCTCTCTCTCTCTCTCTCTCTCTCTCTCTCTCATACACACACACGCAGACACACAATAAAATCAAAATAAACAAGCAAAAAAACAATAATACAAAAATATTCAAAACAAAACAAAAAGGTCCACAAAAACATTCAACAACAAAAGAATGACCAAACAACAAATAAACAGAAATGTAGAGTCCTCTTGTAATGGACAACTACTAAGCATGGGACCTGCTCTGAAGTGAATCATAATCAACATACTCAGTAACTAACACTACTTTGGAGAAAACTTATTTCCCTTTCCCAGTGGATATCAATTGCAAGTAGCTTCTTGGTTAGGGATGTGACCCTGTGTCCACTTCCCCAGTCAGTGCTAGGACACCATCTGAATTTGGGTCTGTTGACACATGCTCTGTGAGTATATATGTGCATCAATCCGGTGTGTCTGGAAGATGGTATTTCCTGGGACTCATCTATCCTCTCTTGCTACCACAATCTTACTTCCATGCTCTTGTGGTGTGGGAGGTACTTCTGACTATGTGTTGCTTTTATTGTTTAATAAATAAAGAAAATGCCTTGACCTGTTGATAGGGCAGAATTTAGGTAGGCAGGGAAAACTAAATGGAATATTGGGGGAAAGGAGGCAGAATCAGAGAGACACTATGGAGCCTTCAACATAGATAGACATGCTGAAACTTTGATGGTAAGCAACTGCCAAGTGGCAATACACAGATTAATGGAGATGGGCTAAATTAAGATGTAAGAGTTAGCCAATAAGAAATTAGAGCTAATGGGCTAAGCAGTAATTAATTAACACAGTTTCTGTGTGATTATTTCAGGTCTAAACTAGCCGGGTGGCTGGGAAGAACAAGCAACCCTTCTCCCAACAGATGGGCGCTCTCAGATATGCAATAAAGACAATCCAGATGAGTCATAGTGTTGGATAAATGTAAGTAGGCTTGAAAGAGGAAAAAAAAAGAGTATAGAGAGTCATAAAATAAAGTTAATCCTTTAAAAAGAAGGTAAAGTCTTTAAGAGACAGAGTACAGACAGTTATACTGTATATGTATATTTCTACCCTTGATTAAGGTATTGTGTTTGTGCAGTTTATTCAAAAATGTAATCTATAATTTAAAAATATAAGTTAAGTATCTATAATAGTCAAGCTTGTAGTCATGTTAGTTAGATTTTCCTAGATGTATAGAGATACTTTTCAGTTAGATAAGTATTCTTCAAATCTTTCAGAGAACTACAGAATATGGAATTTAAAATGTTTAAGAACTTAAGACTTTTCATGACAATGAAACACATCTGCTCCTGGCAGCACCAAGCTACTTCAGGAAGATGGGCATCAAAGAGGCTCCTTATGGAGTTAGTTAGCCATTTGGGCAAGAAACTGCTCTTGAGTGGACTGCTAAACTGGACATGCAGTACCCTCAGAGAAATGACTGCTGAACTTGCCTATAGGTGAGATGATCCCTTGGGTCTGTGAGATATTCATGAAAGGGTCTGTGAGATATTCTGCAGGATACAAAAGAAAGTGACTAAACTGTCTTTGAAATTTCCTGCTTTATGGAAAAGTCTGCTCTACACTATGGGCTTGTAGGCTGAAGATGGATGCCCCAGTGGTACAGAATAACTTTGGGTAACTATCCAGGCAGTGAGATGTCTCTGTCATTTCTAGAGTTTTGAAAGTTGTTTACAATGCACTTCCTGTTTACTTAGGTAATATTATATTCTTCTGGAGTCTTTGATGGAGTTGAATAATTTATAGTTGTAGTTTTCCTTAATTATGATAAAAGAGAAAGTATATATAAATATTTTAACTGTAATTATTGCTTGATACCTATTTTGTTATATGTAATTTTATTTTGTTAAAGTTAAAGCCTTACTTTTTGTTTAAACAGAAAAGGGGAAATGATGTGGGGGGTCCTTCTGTCTATGTATTGCTTTTAATGGTTAATGAATAAAAAAACTGCCTTGGCCAGTTTATAGGGCAGAACTTAGGTAGGCAGGGAAAACTAAATCGCATGCTAGGAAAAAGGAGGCGGAGGCGGAGAGACACTATGGAGTGACAGAGATAGACATGCTGAAATTTTGCCAAAAAGCCACTGCCATGTGGCAATACACAGACTAATGGAGATGGGTTAAATTAAGATGTAAGAGTTAGATAATAAAAAGTTAGAGCTAATGGGCCAAGCAGTGATTTAATTAATACAGTTTTTGTATGATTATTTCGGTCTAAGGTAGCCAGATGCCTGGGAAGAACAAGCAACCCTTCTCCCAACAGATTGGCACTCTTAGAGGTGGCAAGCAGCTCCCTCCTGCAACACTCTTGTGTAGGTAGAATTAACACAATAAAAATGGCAATCTTACCAAAAGCAATCAACAGATTCAATGCAATGATTATCAAAATCTGAGCAAAATTCTTCACAGAACATGAAAGAACAGTACTAAATTTCATATGGAAAAATCAAAAACCAAGGATAGCCAAAACAATCCTGTACAATAAAGAAACTTCCAGAGGCATCACTATCCCTGACTTCAAACTCTACTACAGAGCTACAGTACTGAAAACAACCTGATTTTGGCATAAAAACAGACAGGAGGACCAATGGAACTGAATCAAACACTCAGTTATAAATCCACATACCTATGAACACCTGATATTTGACAAAGAAGCAAAAAATATAAAATGGAAAAAAAGGAAGCATATTTAACAAATTGTGCTGGCATAACTGGATATCAACATGGAAAAGAATGAAAATAGATCCATATCTATCACCATGCACAAAACTTAAGTTCAAATGAATCAAAGACCTCAACATAAAACCAACCACACAGAACCTCATAGAAGAGAAAGTGGGAAGTACACTTGAATGCATTGGCACAGGAGACCACTTCCTAAATATAACCCCAGTAGCTCAGACACTCAGAGAAACAATTAATAAATGAGACCTCCAGAAACTAAAATGCTTTTGTAAAGCAAAGGACATGGTCAACAAGACAAAATGGCAACCTACAGGATGGAAAAAGTTCTTCACCAACCCCACATCAAACAGAGAACTGATCTCCAAAATATACAAAGAACTCAAGAAATTGGTCATCAAAAGAACAAATAAAACAATTAAAAAGTGGAGTAGAGACCTAAACAGAGAACTCTCAACAGAGGAATCTAAAATGGCTGAAAAACACTTAAGGAAATGCTTAACATCCTTACTCATCAGAGAAATGCAAATCAAAACAACTCTGAGATTCTATCTTACACCTGTGAGAATGGCCAAGATCAAAAACACTGATGACAACTTAAGCTGGAGAGGATGAGGTGTCAAGGGTGCACTCCTGCATTGCTACTGGGAGTGCAAATTGGTTATCAGTAAAGCAATTTCTCAGAAAATTAGGAAACAAACTACCTAAAGACCCATTAATACCACTTTTCGATATATACCTTAAATATTCTCAATATTACTACAAGGGCATGTGCTCAACTATGTTCATAGCAGTATTGTTTGTCATAGCCAGAACCTGGAAACAACCTAAATGCCCCTTGACTGAAGCATTAATAAGGAAAATATGGTACATTTACAATATGGAGTACTACACAGAAGAAAAATATAACGACATCTTGAAATTTGTAGCTAAATGGGTAGAGCTAGAAAACATCATTTTGAGTGAGGTAACCCAGACCCAGAAAGACAATTATCACATGTACTCACTCATGGGTGGTTTTTAAACATAAAGCAAATAAAATCAGCATACAATTCACAATCCCAGAGAACCTAGACAACAACGAGGACCCTAAGAGAGACATGCATGGATCTAATCTACATGGGAAGTAGAAAAAGACAAGATCTCCTGAGTAAATTGGGATAGTTGAAGTGGAAGGGAGAGGAAGGGAGGGGAGCAAAGAAAAATGTATAGTTCAATAAAATCAATAAAAAATGAAAATACAATATAGACTTTAAAAAAGGAAAAAGTTAAAAGGTTAAAGTAAGAAATGCTAAGACTCTGTTACTAGGTAGACACTAAGTTAGTGTTATTTCTACTACAAAGAAAACACTTGCTAACCACTGGGATTCCTATTCCATACCAAACCCTTTACATTGTGCTGAAAGAGTAAACTGTAATGAATATTAAGCCAGTCCTGGTTAGCTCTAATTGTCAGCTTGAATAAATGCAGAGCCACCCGAGAGGAAAGCATGAACTTATGAATTCCATAGATCACATTACCACTGAGCTTGTCTCAAGGGGATTGTCATGATTGTTACTTGATGTAGGAGAGCAAGCCCACTGTGGGAAGCATTATCTAGAACTTTATAAGAAAGCTAGCTGAATATGAGCCAGCCAGCGAGGCAGCTAGCAAAGCAGAGAGAGAGAGAGAGAGAGAGAGAGAGAGAGAGAGAGAGAGAGAGAGAGAGAGAGAGAGAGAGGAGACAGACAGACAGACAGAGATGAAAAGACAGAGGCAGAGAGGGGAGAGGAAAAGACAGAGAAGGGATTGAGGGAGGAAGAGAGAGAGGAGAGAGAGAACTATACTTTTTGGCTGTTAAGTGACCTTCTGTGGAGCACTGCAGGCAGGCATGACTTCACGTTCTTGCCTTTACTGTCCTCAATGCAATCTGTAACTATAAATGTAAATAAACCCTCTCCTTCCATAAAAATAAAATGAAGATATTAATATTACCCCTTCTGTTTCCCCCATCCCAGCATTTTTGAAATGTATTGATACTGTGTTACTTTGCTTGTTGCTGTGATACAAATTCCCTGACAAAATCTACCTAAGGGAGAAAGGGCTTATTCTGCCTTTTGGTTTGAAGGAATCGCTCCATCCTAGTAGACAGGGGAAAACAGTAATGGGCTGGGAAGTCTTTGTGTCATGAACAGAGGTAGATAGATCAAATCACAGTCATACTCAGAAGGCAGATAGAAATGAACGCTTATGTTCAACTAGCCTTCTCTTGCTTTTGTAGTACATCATCCTGGCCTCCCAGACCCCAATAATCACACATAAACTATATTAATTACAACACTGTTTGGCCAATAGCTTAGGCATATTCCTAGCTAGCTTTTACAGCATAAATTAACCCATTTCTATTCATCTGTGTATCAATACGAGATTCTGACCTAATGGTAAGGTTCTGGCATCTTTCTCCTTCTGCAGCTACATGGCATCTGCATGACTTCACCTTCTTTCTTCTTGCATTCAGTTTAATTTTCCCACCTAGCTCTATTCTGTCCTGCCGTAGGCCAAAGCAATATAAACCAATAGTAATAAAACATATTTATACCATATAGAGGGGAATCCCACATCACATATTTGTTGTTTGTAGGTGGCAGAGGCTTTCCATTTCAGTAACCATAATCAAAACAATCCTTAACAGGTGTGTCTAAAAGCTTACCTCATGGGTGACTACAAATCCTATCAAGTGAAAAATCAATGTACACCATCACAAGAATTTACACCATCCTTCCCATTACCTTTCAGAAAAGAAATAACTAAAAGGTTAGGAGAGAATGGCCAAAGTTAAATAGGTATTAACAGGAATTGCTGGGATTTTGCATAGCTCTATCTAAATATGTTCAGGAAAAATATAAGTATTCTTGGATTATTTCCAAAGTACATTAATAAGTCCCCAAACACTGACTCATATTGCTAGATCAAAACCCAGTTATAGTTGGAAACTGTTGCCATGAGCTAGGGATGATGGATTTTACCTCAGATTTAAGAAACTGATGATGAATGTCATTTCTAAAATCATTGAGTCACATGAGAGAGACCCAACATTAAAATTCATCAGTGTCCATTCTGTCCCTAAACTCTCTCACAGACCACAATGCTATCCTCTTAGTGCTTCCAATTTTAAGTAAAACCCCCAAGCCAAGACCCTATCAAGAAACCTTCTTTGCATTAAGGGAAAATAATAGTCTTAAACTGTTCTGACATTTTCATTTCTTGATTCGAGAGAGGTCAATATTTTGTTTGTTTTATTATGGGCGAAGCTTGTGGTATTTGCAATGGACAGCCAAAGGGAAGAGCCTTTGATCAATAAGTGAGATTCAAGAAAGGGCCTGACTTTTAGACCCAGCACTTCTGACAGTCAAGTTCAAAGGAAATTCAAACATTGGACTAAGCTCACAGGTGGAAGCAATGGCATTTGCTTGATCTGCATTGATCATTTGTGGGTTATTTTTTTTTTCTGGCTCTGACTCTTACCATGTGACCTTGGACTAGTCACTTAACCTGCAGGGCTATTGGTTCTTTCATCAAGTTAAAGGGAATTCCAGGCCATTTTCTCCTAGGTCCCTCTCTATGATGAAAGAAATGCTTCACTGCTGGGATTTTGGCAGAACTCATGCTAACACTCTAAATTGGTCTTCAGAAAAACCCGTCTTTATATGGAAAAAATTATAAAACTCAAAGGAGAAAAGAATTTGGCTTTAAGCCTACCCACACTCTACCTTTCCTGAAATGTTACTTGAAAGAGTCAGTCTTCTGAGACAGAAAGCAGACAGGCACTGAAGAACTAACAGTGAGCAGGGAAGCCAGGAAAGAGTGCGTATCTTTAGCCAAGGCTTCTTTTTAAAGTGTGATATGCAAGTGCTAAGAGTTTACTTGTGCCCCCTTCCCTCCCCAATGAAAAGAATATTATAAAATACTTGTCCATCCAGTATCTCAGCATGTGATTTTATTTGGAAAAAAATGTCATTATAGATGTATTTGTGATAAAATGGTGCAGTTAATATAGATTCAATCTATTTGAATTATTATTATTATTATTGTTACAAAAAGTGGGAAATTTCAAAATCTTAGATATACAGAGAGTTACACATGGGGGACAGAAAATGAAAAAACACAGTGGGAGAAGGATAGCTTATCGATGTAATGGTCTATTAGAAGCCAAGGAAAAGAAAGAATTGCCAGCAAACACCAGATCTTGACTTTCAGATTTCCAACTTTCAGGACTGTCCGAAAATAAATCTCATTTTAGCCCACGCATTTGATTTTCTTTGTTACAGCTATCTTTGGAAAATAAGAGAGCAAGAAGGTACTGTCTTTTAAAAAAAATACATCTAATTTGCGTGAATAGCTGAACTTGTAGGGAGCAGCTTCCACTTTCCATGGTTCAGTGTAAATATGCATGCATGCTGCAAAAACATGTGCTTATTCACTCACATGTGTAGCCACAAGGACTCCTTAAAGCCACAGTTAAATTATGTTAAACACACACACACACACACACCTTGTATTGTATTCCTTTTTAAGTGACTTCCTTTTAGTTTTACACACTGGTTTTGTGCTACACAAAAATAACAGCTATAGTGTTCACTTAGTATTCCTAGAAAACAGCTCAGAAAGCTCCGACTTAAGAAAACCGAACAACTACAATATATCACACCTCAATACAGAATATGTAGTTGATGTCAAAAGCAAAGTGAAACCAATGCATCCATGCTGCCTGCATGCTTCCTGCTAGCTTTCACCTGACATTCGTAGTTCAGGAACTCTTGCCTAGGGAATGCTACTGCCTACAATTCACTGCGCCTTCTTCTTCTTCTTACATCTATAAAAAATGAAGACAATTCCCCAGAGATGGCACACCTACATGGCTCACAAGCCAACTTGATCTAGGCAATTCCTCAAGTGAGGCTCCCTTCTCATCTTCTAGGGTGTGACACTGACTTTTCAAATGTAACTCTTCATTATACATCTTAAATGATACTGCTATAAATCTGTCTGTTTCGCTGGAATGGTGTGGAAAAGACTGAATGACCTATTGTGTGGTATGGGTCGGATATGGCTTTTTCTTCAAGGACATACATGTTGGAAGTTTAGTCCTGGGTATGAAACATTAAGGAATGGTGAAACTTTTAAAAGTGGATGCCTAGTAAAAGTAAGGTTGGTCATTGGGAATTTGCTTTAGGAAGGGAACGATGACCTCAGTGAATGAGTTTGTTTTTATGACAGCAAACTACTATCAAAGAACAAGCCTGGCCCCTGAAACTCTCTGGCTTCCTGCCTTGCCATGTGATTTCTTCTGCAGTTCCCTCTGCAATCATGATCTCATCTACCATGAAACATCATTAGAGATTAACAACAAAGTCACCTAATATAAGACTTTTCAACCTTGAAAGCTACAAATTAGGAGATGGGAAGATAGTTCAGTCAGCAAGTGTCTACCACACAAGCAGGAGGATCTGAGTTTGATTCTCAGAACCTATGTAAAAGCCAAACATGGTAGCATGTTCTTGCAGTCTCATTGCTGAAGAGGTTTAGACACAGGTCTCTTGGGCTCACTAGCCTCATTAGAGACATTTCATAGAGCCAGTTGGATGACTCCTGAGAATGACACCTGAGATTGGCCTTTGTATTCCATACTTACATTACCTACACACATACACATGTACATATAAATAAACACCCAAGTGAACAAATGCATAAATACATATTCTTTCCCATAAAATCTGTGACCTAAATAAGTTATTTACATAGAAATTGATGCTGTATTTTTTGTTACAGTAACAGTAAATGGACTAACATCAGGCAAGGTAGAGTCAGATCAGAATCATTATAGTAGTGTTTCTTCAATCACCAACTAGGCATAGGTGTTTGGTGCTGAGGCAAGAAGAAAGATATTTTGTTCTTTTGTTTATATCATGAATGTATTCTTCTTTCCCAGGCTCAGAGGAAGATTCAGTAAAAGAGCACTTGTACAAATGTGAGGACCCATGTTAACACCAAGAACTCTTTTGTTTATATCATGAATGTATTCTTCTTTCCCAGGCTCAGAGGAAGGTTCAGTAAAAGAGCACTTGTTGTACAAATGTGAGGACCCATGTTAACACCAAGAACTCATGTGAAAAGTTGGACACGTTTGCATGAGCATATAAGGAGCAGGGATGTGTGAGAAGGAGGAGATGATAGAATCAGTAAGACTGGACAGTCTTCAGCCTTGCACAAAGCTGAGTGAGAGTCCCCACTTCAAGGGAATCAACAAGGCAATGACAGAACAGGACAGCACATGTCTTCCTCTGGCTTCTATCTATGGGTGTATGCTCTGACTTCCAATCACATGCACCACACTAACATATATGCACACATATATTTATACATACACATACAAAGAAAGAAAGGAGGAAGGAAGGAAGGAAGGAAGGAAGGAAGGAAGGAAGCTAGCTACCGAGTTCCTTTTCCTCTGCATTTACCCTCAGGAGTTGCATCTGACTTTGATACTGTTAGTAGTCTCAAAAGTGATCTTTCTGTAAACCAAATTCTGACTAAAATAAGAATGGCACTAGTGTACAGAACAGGGGAGCAGGTATCGACCCTGTAGTCTGATAAGGCATCTTCCTCTAATTGAGGTCTTGAATGCTGAACTATCCTGGTAACAACCTAAGAAAATTTCCCT
Source organism: Ondatra zibethicus (assembly GCA_004026605.1). Lineage (NCBI taxonomy): Eukaryota > Metazoa > Chordata > Mammalia > Rodentia > Cricetidae > Ondatra > Ondatra zibethicus. Next base: position 185,599 of record PVIU01001275.1, on the reverse strand, counting down.
CTGTGCCAAACCCAGTACCCAATGAAGCAATCAGCTTAGCTCCCACCTCCCATATTTATTCCATTTCCTTTCTTTGGATAGGCTTGCTTTTGGCTCATTAAACACAGTCTTGGTTTGCATTTTCATTAATGTTTAAGCTCCCTTAAATCCGTTTTGGAAAAAGCTAAGAGCCGAAGCTTAAATAAACAATGGGAAATGCTCTGACTTCAAAGAAGCATTACCTTAAAGAGACTAACCAGGCAGTGGAATGTTGAACTTCTTTCTGCTTGAGCCTAATTAGCCCTGGGATCTGGCAAACCCATGCAACTCAACTGTGCTCAGCAGAGGCCTTTGGCAAGCTTTCTCAAGGACCCTCATGTCTGCCTGGATCATCATCTGAACAGAACATTCCTTTCTATTCCCATTGAGGTCTGCCTGAGTAATAGCAGCCATTTTTGTTCTCCTTGTGTAGCATTTGAGTCCTGACAAAAATCATGGGCTAAGGCTTTGCCTCAACTGCAACGGCTCCGAGGCTCATGACTCTAACCTGTAAGCAAAGCAAAAGAGAAATACCATCAGAACCTCAAGGAATATGAGCTCTGACTGTGATTCTCTCCCTGGGAGACCCTAAACAGTAAAAACACATCCATTTCACAAAGCACAGGCAACAGAGCTCTCCATGCCCTAGGCTAGCCAGTGGTAGCCCTGCCTCGCAGGGGCAGAACTCAGGATGTCTTGGAAAACATGGCCTTGCAAAGGAAGAAAAGAGCCAGAGAAGGTGGAGAACCTCCCATATCCCTCACCACACCTTCATTTTGTCAGTCATTTCAAGTTTTTTCTGTTGTTGCTGGCACTATAAGGTTGGTATCCAAGGGACAGCAAACTAGAGCTCATCAGCCATGCTCAAGCCAACAATTTTTGGTGTGGATGGACTTGCATTTATTTGTTAGTTAATAATCTATGCAGCTTTCATATAGTACTACCAATACTGAGTAGTTGGAATAGAGACAACATACTCAGCAAATGTTAATTAAAGCACCATTTGACTGAAACAAGAAAAGTATCCACACATCACACACCTTGAGGAACCAAATCTCAGGAAACATTATAAAAGAAGCAAGGAAAAGATTATGTGAGCTAGAGGTCAGGGTGTAGTAGGAGGAACGGGCTGCATTCCACCACCTGGCTAGCTTACACCCCCAAAATAACCACACAGAAACTGTATTATTAAATTACTGCCTGGCCATTAGCTCTAGCCTCCTATTGGCTAACTCTCACATCTTGATCTAACCCATTTCTATTAATCTGTGTTCACCACAAGGTCGTGGCTTACTAGGAGAGATACTAACTAGCATCAGTCTCAGGCAGGAGCTTCATGGCGTCTGCCTGTCTGCCCTTCTTCCCAGCATCCTGTTCTGTCTACTCAGCCCACCTAAGTGCTACCCTATCAAAAGGCCAAGGCAGTTTCTTTATTCAACCAATTAAAGCAACACATAGAACCTCCTACATCATCAGGGAAGATGTGGGCAAAACTTTTTGTCTTCTGGATATAGCAGGACGAATGTCAGGATATAACAGGAGCTGCGCCTATCTATGTAACAGCTACGCAATACTAAGTCAATCAACATTTCAGCATGGAGTGGGGAGGAGCTCAGGAGCCCCCACTGCAAGCTGAGAGATTACACTGACAACTGATGGCTGTTAAGAAGGGACTGTCAGATTTCTATAAGGTGTGGTTTCTGATAGATGAGGCATGCTCCAGTAGATGGCCCCATACCCATATGGGTGGGAAGAACTGGCCTAAGTTAGGGATAAAAATAAAGAAAAAGACATGAAAGATGGAGGTAGAGTGGAGGTGAAGGTGGAGGGTGGTAGGTCTAGGAAGATTTAGAGAGATGAGAGGAGGGGGAATATGATGAACATGCATTGTCCACATGCATGAAATTCACAAGGATTAGTTAAACTTATTGTATTCAGAGGAGAATGTGAAGAAAAGAACTTGTAAGGATCATGGGCTATAACAGGGGAAAAAGCAATCAGGATGCATCATATACAGGTTTGACGTTCTTAAAGAGCAGATGGAATCGGTTTTTTACAAACCCAAAGCAGAAAATAAATAATTTCTAAAGAAATGCCATAGTGGCTAAGAGCACTTGCTGCTCTTGCAGAAAACCTAGGTTCAGTTCCTAGCACCCCTATCAGGTGACTCACAACCACTGACACCCTCTTCTGGCTTCTGTGCGAACCAGCACACAACATGGACACATATACCACAAATGCACACAAATAAAAATAAGTAAAAAGTTAAAAAATATATTTTGAGAAACAAGAACGCAAATGGTCAAATAAATCGATAAAAACATCCAAAAAAGATAGTCAGTGTACAAAAGAAAACTAAAAGACACACATGACTTCAAATTGCCATATACTTTCCTCTTCTTCTAGCCTGGGTCAATTTTTTTCTCCATAATTTCAAGTATGGAGTAAAACCCTCTCAAGAAATATGTTCATAAATTGACATAACTTCAATTCATAACAGCTATTCTCAGTAAAATATGTATTTTCTAGGAAAAAATTCCCCATGGAAATTACATTGCAACAAATATAAAGAGATATAAGAGGTAGCATAATTTTCATTATGCTAAGACCAGATTCATTCTTGCTTCTCCACAGGTTCCCAGCTTGAAATGAAGTCCTCAGCTACTTACTGCAAGGAATCCCTAAAGCATCCTTTATGAGATCACACACTATGAAGCAGGACTCCTCTAAACTCTCACAGAGAAAACACAGCTACAAGGGGGCCAAGGGAAATACATAAGGATAAAATCAATGTGGATGTCTGTGCAAGAGGTGTGTTCTTCAGAGGGAATTAGAAACCTGTTGGACTGCCTGCCCATGCTGCCCGCCTGTGCAGCACATTTAATTATTCACTTTTTTCACCTGACTGACCACTTAAAAACTATGTAGTCAATGCTTCAGCAATAATTTCATTTCTAAGTGTTCCGCCTGGTTATTTTTCTGTGTGTGCACACTATTAATTAATGACTATGGAGAAGTCCATCAATTTTAGCATTCAGTCTCAGTGGAGCTTAAATCTATTACCCATGAAAGCCAGCGTCTACAGCTACTGAGTAGGCACAAAGAGATAAGTATTGATTTTGTTTTTGAGTTTTAACTTTTTCTCATTGAATCTCAATGAGTAGCTTGCATTTGCACAACCTTCATAGTGCATCACAGCACACCTGTGCAGTGGGCACAGCCTAACCATTCAGATTTAAGAGGATTTAAGTGTGTTCCACTGGCAGACGATGAAAAACCATGTAGAGCCCTTTAAAAACTCAGCCAAATCCTTCCTGAGTATTAGTGTTTTATTAAATTGAGACAAAAGGATTATGTTTCCTGTCTTCTAACCCCATGTCCCTAATAAACTTTTGAGATGAATACATTTAGTTGACTCAGCTTCCTAGAAGACCACAGAGATGACATTGATAATACAGCAGAAAGTAGCCCCTGGAAGAGCAGGAAATCTCGGTACTAGCATGGGACTGGCCTTCATTGATGCGAATGACAATGCCACATAATGAGGTGGGCATTTGGTGGGTCACAATGTCCCATTTGATTGGAGAGGCTGAAATCCAGACTACCAACTCTGATAGTTTATGATTTCAACTTGCTATGACCCCAGTTCATCTTGAAGACAGATCTCTAGGCATGTCTGTGATGGATAATAAAAGTTAGGTTAATGGAATTGTAAACAACTATCTTAAAGGTGTGAGCCACCCTTCCCTGGGCTGAGGACCTGGCCTGAATAAAAAGGAGAAAGAAAGCTGAACATCAGCATCCATTTCACTCTTCACTAACTATGGTTGCAATGTGCCCAACAGGCTTGCTTCTGCTGCATGCCTTCCTTATCCCAGCTGAATACATTGCCTCCATGGGTAAGCCAGAATGCACCCTTTCTTCCTTAAATCACTTATCAGGTATTTTCTCTCAAGAAAATAATGAATACAACTATCTGTATCAATATTTACATAGAGGAGCTGAAGAGGTATCTTGGGCAGTAAAGTCTTATCATGTAAGTATAAGGACATAAGTTGAATTCCAAACACCACATTTTAAAAAAGCTAGGAAAGTGGTGAACACTTGGCATCTCACCACCAGGAGACAAAAGCAGGCAGAACCCAGTGGTTCACTGGTCAGCCAATCTAGTTCACTTAGTGAGCCCAAGAGAGACACTGACTCAATAAAAATAAATAAATAAATAAATAAATAAATAAATAAATAAATAAATAAATAAATAAGGTAGGTAACACCCAACGTTTTCCTCTGTCTTCCACATATAAGTACACACATGTGCACATGAGCCAACATCCACATACACATGAACATTTACACATACATGCAAACAGGCACATATATACAAAGATCCAAATAGATATGTTAAAATTTTTGAGAAATGGTAAAGGTTTTACTATAAATTTTGGATATAAGACACAAATATTCATTAAAGAGAAGCTGTGGCAATGATTCAGCAGGTAAAATGCTTGCCATACAATTGTTAAAACTGTAGTTCTTTCCCTAGTGGCCATATAAGAACCAGGTAGGCATAGTAATTCTATCTGTAATTCCTGAAGTCAGAGGCTAAGATGAGGAAGTTGGTTGGCTAGACTATCAGTACTGCCAAGCTACAGGTGCTCTCAAAAGACCCTACTTCAATGAAAAAGATGGAGACTTATATAGAAAGTCCCCCAACATCAACATTAGGGTTTCTATATGTACATGTCACATGTGCACATATGTACCCACACAGTTCAACATGCAAATGCATACATGTGCAAACCTTATTCACATACACAGGCAAAACTGGATGGTAGAATGAAAACAATTTCAATATAATAACAGGGAGTCAAAAGAAAATATCAGTAATCATTAGACCAAAAAAATGTATTCCTATAGCATTTCTTTTTGTGTGTGTGGAATTTCAAGAAAGGATTTCTCTGTGTAACAGCCCTAGCTGTCCTGGAACTAGCTCTTGTAGACCAGGTTGGCCTCAAACTCACAGAGATCTGCCTGCCTCTGCCTACCTAGTGCTAGGATTAAAGGCGTGTGCCACCACCACCCGACCCTATAGCCTTTCTATATACAGGTGAGGTACATAGTTAGTAAAAGACAATGGGTTTAAATCTAATAAGAGGAACTGCATCAGGCAACACTATTACCATCTCTCTATCATAGATGAAGACATGGATTTGTAATGTTCAAAGTCAGATAAAGCCACACAATCAGTAATGTCCCCTTCACTCCTTGAATATGGATACCTAACATTCACCCTGAAGTACTTCCTGCCACTTACACTGTCCCTTAACATAGTCTCTGCAAAGAGAACTAAAAGACAGAAAAATATTAGACCTAAACATGAATGTGAAACTAATTAGCTATGTCACCTTGAGCTAATGCTTTACCACCCAGAACAAAATTAGAATCACCTGGAGTGTTGTTTAGGCTTTGTTTGCTAGTTTGTTTAATTTCAAAAACATTTTTTAAGACTTCACTTCAAATTCCCTGATGCAATCTCACTGGGAGTTATTGCTCAGAAATCTGCATTTTTCAAAGCTCCCCAGAATAAGGCAACCTAGGGAGTGCCTGAGAGTTACTGAATGTTGACTCACCCAGAGAGCTGCTGCAAACCTTAACTACTCTCAAATGAATCAACCATAGTTTCACTTTTCCATCTGTAAAATGATGGGATTCCAGTCATATGTGACATCAGCAAGATTTCTGTAACCTTAAGCTTATCTCCTTTTCTTAAATAAAATTTGAGAAGTTTATACATGAAACTTGCATCTACATTACCCATTTCCCCAACTCCTCCTTTGCCTTTCCTCCCAAATTCATTATCTTTTAAAATTATTGTTGCATGTGTACATACATAGTTGTATATATAAATACATTTATATTTGTGCACACTGGTATATATAGTCCATTGAATCCATTTAATTTTGCTTGTGTGTACGTGTGTCCAAGACTGACTACTTAAGATTGGACAACCTATGTGACGGCTCATTCCAAAAAGAAAATTATTCTCCCTCCCTCAGTACATTATCTTCGGTTCTATAGATTTATCTACAAGTTTCATGATTTCATTTTTATTTACGAATTAATAAAAATCCATTGTGTGTGTATATATAATTTTTATTATCCATTCTCAAAGATCTCTTTATATTTATTTATTTATTATTGTTTTTATTAAGCTATATATTTTCTTTGCTCCCTTCTCTTACACCATTCCTCCCCTTCTACACTCCCAACTTATTCAGGAAATCTTGTCTTTTTCTACTTCCCATATACATTAGATTCATGTATGTCTCTCCTAGGGACCTTTTTGTTGTCTAGGTTCTTTGGAATTGTGAATTGTAGACTGGTTTTTCTTTGCTTTATGTCTAAAAGCCACTTATGAGTGAATACATATGATATTTGTCTTTCTGAGTTACCTCACTCAATAGGATGTTTTCTAGATCCATCCATTTGCCTGCAAATTTCAAGATGTCATTATTTTTTTCTCCTGTGTAGTACTCCATTGTGTAAATGTACCACATTTTCCTTATCCATTCTTTGGTTGAGGAGAATTTAGGTTATTTCCAGGTTCTGGCTATCACAAATAATGCTGCTATGAACATAATTGAGAACATGTCCTTATGGTATAATTGAGCATCTTTTGTGTATATACCCAAAAGTGGTAATGCTTGGTATGGGTCTTGATGGATGTTGTTTTCTAATTTTCTTAGAAATCACCGTACTGATTTCCAAAGAGACTATACAAGTTTGTACTCCCACCAGCAATGGAGGAATATTCCCTTTACTCCATTTCCTCTCCAGCATAAACTGTCAAAGTGTTTTTAATCTTGACCATTCTTACAGGTATAAGATGGAATCTCAAAGATGTTTTGATTTGCTTTTCTCTGATGGTTAAGGATGTTGAGCATTTCCTTAAGTGTGTTTCAGCCAATTTAGATTCCTCTGTTGAGAGTTCTCTGTTTAGGTATGTCCTCCATTTTTTTATTAGATTGTTTGTTCTTTCAATGACCAGTTTCTTGAGTTCCTTATATATTTTGGAGATCAGCACTCTGTTGACATGGAATGTTCTTCTGTATATGTGTGGCTTTTATTGGTTAACGAAAAAAGTTGCTTCAGCCTATGGCATGGTAGAATAAAGCAAGCAAGAATTTCAAGCAGAGATAGATGAGAAAGTAGGCAGAGTCAGAGAGACACCCTGTAGCCGCCAAAGGAGACAGACACCCTGGAACCTTACGGGTAAACCACAAGCCTTGTGGTAAAATATAAAATAATAGAAATGGGTTATTTTAAGAGTAAGAGCAAGCTAGAAATATGCTTAAACTATTGTCCAAACAGTATTTCAATTAATATAGCTTCTGTGTGATTATTTTGGGTCTGGGTGGCCGGGAAATGAACAAGCAGCCTCCACATACAAATTGGAGCCAAAACACGGACAACTACATCCACGTAAAACCTGAGAGAGCCTGGAAAAGACTTCTCAACATAAAAAGAACAGAGTTTAGTGCAGCTTTTCAGTAGTTGCATGTTTTTTCCTGATGAGCTCTATTTGCTGCTGGTGAGCAGAGGCAACACAGCTCCTTTAAGAGAGGTCTTCCTGATTCAGCATTAGCAGCAAAAAACACGCAAATTTCTTCTTCTTCTTCTTCTTCTTCTTCTTCTTCTTCTTCTTCTTCTTCTTCTTCTTCTTCTTCTTCTTCTTCTTCTTCTTCTCCTCCTCCTCCTCCTCCTCCTTCTCCTCCTCCTCCTCCTTCTCCTTCCTTCTTCTCCTCCTCCTCCTCATCCTTCTTCTTCTTCCTTTATTTTTTTAATAGAGTAAAGTCAGTTTATTGAGTACATAGCAGGAAGGGCAATGACAGGAAAGTGGCCTGCTGGTAGACAGTGTACTGTGGTGGGTTTTTGTTTGTTTGTTTGTTTTGTTTTGTTTTTAATTTTATTGAGCTCTACATTTTTCTCTCCTTCCCCCCTGCCTCTCCCCTCCCTTTCAGTCCTCTCCCAAGGTTCCTATGCTCCTGATTTACTCAGGAGATCTTGTCTTTTTCTACTTCCCATGTAGATTAGATCCATGTAAGTCTCTCTTAGTGTCCTCATTGTTGGCTAGGTTCCCTGGGATTGTGATTTGTGGGCTGGTTTTCTTTGCTTTGTTTTTAAAACATAATGCAACTTCTTTAAGAAATGGCAGCTTCCTTGTTGGTGCTAGTTGCACGAACAGCTCTGGCTCTTTCAGGAGGCCGTGTCCTTAAATGGGGTTTGTGAGCAGAGTGCCATAATTTGCTTAATGGTAACATATACATGCTGCAACCCTGGAGCTGGGACAGTGTGCATGATTCTCAGAGGCAGTGCACATGCCTCTGCTATGATAGGCTCAGCGGAGCCAACAGGCAGGGTCATGGAGTTGGTCCTAGTCCTGCCTGCTTAGCATTAAAAAAAAAAAGTGCTCCTGGTCAAAAAATTATTACAGATACACACACAATAAAGACAAATCCAGATGGAAAAGACATCTAAATGAGTCACAGTGTTGGATAAATGTACCTAGGCTTGGGAGAGAGAGGGAAAAGTGTATAGACAATTATAAAAGAGTACAGACAGTATTAGATTAAAGGAGTAAACATAATAAAATAGAATCACAAGCAAAAAGAAATTTGAATTATGATGATGTGTCATCTGCAGGGTAAAATTTCATTACCTGAGCATGTATATATCTCTACTTAAAAATTAAATCTGACTTTGGAAATGGGCAATGACTAATCTGCTCTAAATCCAACCATGTTGTTAAAAGAAAAATTCAGAGTTTCTGTCTCATATCAAGAGCCATCTAGTATGGGAGAGAAAGAAAAAATAATTTAGGAAAGGTTTTACTTTTTCCCATAAATATTTTTTGTCTCTATTGTACCTTTTATTGAATGTATGTCTATATGAATAATGTTTAAGTTTTCCACAATGAACAATAAGTTTTCCTGCAGTAATCACTGGTTTCCTGTAGAAGATAGGGCCCCACAACAATTCTACATGGTTGATGATACGATGTCATGATGCTGATAGGGCGACTTCAAGATTGGTTTTGGGTACCAGCTAATCAGAATGATTCCAATTTGGTTAGCTGAAATGGTTCACCTTCTTACAATGTTCTGGCCAGAACCTCAAATAAAAACTTCAAAAAAAAACCCTATCAACTACTCAGAGACTGTTTTGCAATTATACCAGATAGTAATCTTGAAACAACCATCATTTTAGTTCTAAAGTATCCCATAGAAATAATATCACCCCATTACAGCTGGAAGTAATTCTAGAAGATGACATCCTCTCTCCCAACAAAGTTTGTCTTCACGGTTAGGGACATCAGTTAGAGGTTGATTATAACTTATAGAGTTGGAGGTTTTTGTGAAAATTATATAGACTCGGGGATCTTTTTGAAAAAATAGAAAGGGGAATTGGATGGGATAATAGGTAGATTACTGTGAGCTAACTCATACTACTAATAATAGTGAGTAATAGATTGAATATTTATGAGCTACTAATTATAGGTAATTTACATTGGTGTAGATTCTTGTATATTGATAAAAATTCAAATTATATTTGTTAGATTGACTATGCTCCTATTTCTCTTTACAATATTTGTACACCTATGCAATGTTAATTTGTCATATTGTATGCATGCATGCTTCTATGTCTGCTTAAGACATTTTGTATAATATACAATTTTAGGATATAGTTATCATAATGCACTTTACATTTCTACCTCTGATCAAGATACTTATACATTGTTTACATTTTGAGGTCACTGTTCTCATTTGCTGCACAGTTGTTTAAAGATTGGTTAATATTCTAATATGAGGCCTACTCTTTAAGCTATATAGGTATTAAGAATTAGAGGTCAGTGTCATACATGTTCATTACACTTATAGTTAGGCTAATCAAGATCTTTAGATACATAGAGATTGTAGTCCACAAAGATAAATAATCTTCAACCACTACAAAGAACTGTAGAATATGACATTTAAATAACTTAGTGTTCTGTTGACGTGAGACATGATTGTTCCTGGCAGCACTGATCTATTCCTGAGAGAATGTTGGGCACTGAAGGCACTCCAATTGGATCTTCTTTTCTTTTTGGCAAAACTTGGCCTTTGGGCAATGAACTGCCCATGCCTCGCCCACTGACAAAATGCAGGGTATCTGGACAGAGCAATCAAGATACAAGAAAAAAGACTGCCAAGCCTTGCCAAGGCAGGGTAAAACAGTTTCGAAAATTTTTCTACATCTGAAAATGATCTGTCAGTTACTCTAGGTCTTAGCCAAAGTTAGTTGCTCCAATGTTGCAAATGAGACTTTGGGTGATTGTCCAGGTAGCCAGTTGTCTCTGTCAATTATTTTGGAAATTGTTTGATTGTACTTCCTGTTTACTCAAGTAATATTATTTCCCTTCTTAGGTCTTCAATGGGATTGAAGACTAGATAGTTCCAGTTACTTTCCTCTCATGACTTAGCCAAACCATTTCTAATACAAGACTTAGACTCCTTAGGATAATTATTGAAACATTTAGCATATGTTTCTTGCTTGATATTACTTATACTGGTTGTAATTCTAATTTTTATACTTGATAGTTGCTGTATATAGCTTTTTATTAGGCTTAGAAGTCTCTTATTTAGACAAAAGGGGTAGGTGCTGTGGGAACTCCTTCATTCAATAGCCTTCAAGATACCACCCCACTTGGGCATAGTATCTTATACTACAAATTTAGATATAAAGTTTGCACAGTCTCTCTCTCTTTCTCTCTCTCTCTCTCTCTCTCTCTCTCTCTCTCTCTCTCTCTCTGTCTGTCTGTCTCTCTCAGTTGCTGGATTCAGTTCCTGTTCCCTGCTTATGCAGAGGACTTTGATCTGTGAGTCTACCCCTAAATAAAGAACCTTTTTATTATACTCACTTCTAAGCTAGTGTGGGACTACTTTATAGCATCCATCTACACTCTGTCTGATGTGGGGTTCGTGAAGATCCTTTCCCATTCTGTAGGCTGCTTTCTTGTTTGACAATTTCTTTGTTGACCATGTCCTTTGCTTTACAGAAGCTTCTCAGCTTCAGGAGGTCCCATTTATTAATTATTGCTATCAGTGTCTGTGCTACTGGGGTTATATTTAGGAAGTGATCTCCTGTGCCAATGCATTTAAGGAATTTTCATTGAATTTTAAGAAGTCTTTAATTTCTTCCTTGACTCATTGGTGGTTCAGGTGAGCACTGTTTAATTTCCATGTGTTTGTGGGCTTTCTGAAATTAGTGTTGCTGTTGAACTCTGATTTTAAGCAATGGTGCTCTGATAAGACACATGGGGTTATTCCAACTTTTTTTTTGTACCTGTTGAGGTTTGCTTTGTTACCTACTATATGGTCAATTTTTGAGACATTTCCATGAGTCACTGAGAAGAAGGTATATTCTTTTATGTTTGGATGGCATGTTCTATAAATGTCTGTTAAATTCATTTGTGTCATAACAACTATTAGTTCCCTTATTTCACTGTTAATTTTCTTTCTAGCAGACCTATCCAGTGGTGACAATAGGGTGTTGAAGTCTTCCACTATTAGTGTGTGGGGTTTAATATGTGAATAACGCTTTACTAGTGCTTCTCTTACATATGAGGATGCCCTTGTATTTTGACATAAATGTTCAGTATTGAGATTTCCTCTTGAATGGATTTTTCCTGTAACATATATGAAAGGTCTTTGTCCCTTTTGATTGAAATTTCATTGAAGTCGATTTTGTTAGATATTAGGATAGTTATACTAGCTTGTTTTTTTGTTTGTTTTTTTGGTCCATTTGATTGGAAAATTTCTTCCCAATCCTTTATTCTGAGGCGATGTCTGTCTTTGAGGTTGAGGTGTGTTTCTTGTATTCAGCAGAAGGATGGATTCTGTTTTTGTATCCAATCTGTTAACCTGTGTCTTTTTTTGGTTGTGAGCCTAGCCTTTAATGGCTGAGCCATCTCTCCAACCCTAGCCTGTGTCTTTTTATAGGTGAGTTGAGTCCATTTATATTAAAAGATATTAATGACCTCCTATTAATTTAGTTTTTGGTTTTGGTGATTTTATTGTGTGTGTTTTTCCCTTCTTTGGGATGTGCTGCTGTGAGATCATCTATTGTCTGTGTTTTTATTGATGTAGCTAACTTCCTGGGGTTGGAATTTTACTTCTAGTACTTTGTGTAGGGTTGTGTTTGTGGTAAGGTATTGGTTAAATATGGCTCTGTCATGGAATATCTTGTTTTGCCTATCAATGATAATTGAAATTTTTGGTGAGTATAGTAGTCTGGGCTGGCATCCATGGTCTCTTAATATCTGCATAATGCCTGACCAGGATCTTCTGGTTTTCATTGTTTCTATTGAAAAGTCAGGTATAATGCTGATAGGTCTGACTTTATATGTTATTATCCTTTTTCCTTTGTAGCTCTTAATATTCTTTCTTTATGTTGTATGTTTAGTGTTTTGATTATTATGTAATGAGAAGACTTATTTTTTTGGTCCAGTCTATTTGGTGTTCTGTAAGCTTTTTGTATCTTCATATGCATATCTTTCTTTAGGTTGGGAAAGTTTTTGTTGAATATATTTTCTGTGCCTTTGAGTTGGACTTCTTCTTCTATTCCTATTATTCTTTGGTTTGGTCTTTTCATGGTGTCCTATATTCCTTGGATATTGATTGTTAAGCTTTTGTGAGATTTAACACTTTCTTTGACTGATGAGCCTATTTCCTCTATCACATTTTCAGCACTTGAGATTCTGTCTTTCTTCTGTTGTATTCTTGCATTTGTGGTTCCTGATTGTTTTTTCTATATGTTCTGGTTCTATAATTCTCTTGGTTTGTGTTTTCTTTATTGTCTCTATTTCATTTCGCTAGTCTCAAATCATTTCTTTCACTTGTTTGATTGATTTTTCTTGGTTTTCTTTTAGGTTGTTTTGTTCTGTTTCATCTGTATTGGGGTGTTCAAGTCTTGCAGTTTTAGAACCCCTAGTTTTTCTTGGTGTTTTATTGCTCTTTTTCGTGTTGATTGTGTTCTTACCTTGTCTACCCATATTTTCCTCTGATTGGTGTAGTAGAGGCCATGTCTCTGGTGATCACTCTTCCAGGTGCCAGTGGATCCAAATCTCAGATGGTTGCTTCTCATGGTGGAGTTGGGAATCATGGCTCTAGATACCCTGGAGGTTGCTCTACAATCCTGGAGGTTACTTGCTTGAACCTGCTCCCATAAAGTTTGTTGACTTGGGCCTGATCCCACAGAGGTTGCTGGCTTGGGCCTGCTCTAGAGGAGGTCACTGGCTTTTGTCTGCCTGCTCCCACAGAGGTTGCTGTCCTGGGCCTGGTCCTGCAGAGATCACTGGCCTGGGCCTGATTCTGCAGAGGTGGCTGATTTGGGCCTGTTCTGGTGGAGATTGCTGGCTTGGGCCTTCTCTTGTGTGTGTCCCTATCTTCAGCCTGCCCCCACAGAGGTCACTGACTTGGGCCTGCTCTGGCAGAGGTTGTTGATTCAGGCCTGCTCCCATGGTTGTCCCTGTCTTGGGCCTGCTCCTGCAGAGGTCAATGACATGTTCCTGATTCAGCAGAAGAGACTGGTTTGGGCCCGCTCTGTAGGTGGTTGCTGGCTCAGGCCTGCTCCGTAGGAGGTTGCTCCATCCTATCTGCCTTTGTGGAGGTCCCTGCCTCAGGCCTGGCCTCCACTGGGAGGTTGCGGACTCCCCTATAGTTATTTTTTAGTGGGTTAAAGGATTGGGAAGATAGCCCAGTTGGCTTGCCTTACAAATATGAGGACCTGAGTTTTACCCTAACATTCACATAAAAATGCCAGATCTAGGGGTGCATGATTAAAGCATCAGTGTTGGTGAGATCTCAACAGATTTTTTGAAAGAGCATAAAGACTAGAATTTTCCCGTCTGGCTTTTGACAAAACATTCTTAAAGAATCATTCTACTACTGAGAAACAGAGCTTTATGAAAGCAAGGGATAGAAGCAACTTTCTTACTATATTAGCTCATTTTTAATGACTAGAGCAAAGTATCAGTGGAAGCGGTAACCATAAAGAGAAAATGTTGTTTATTGTGCTCACAGTTCTAGAGAGTCATTGCATGGTGCCAGCATCATATTGGCTGGAGTGAAGCCTCGTGGTGGGTAGAATGACAATGACTGGAGTGCTTGCAAAGAATATCATTTTGCTAGAGAAGAGGTCATAAAATGATCAGGAGTCAGGCTCACTTTTGTAACAGTGTAGTCTCAAAGCTAACTTGGTGCCCCATGAGAGCTACCTTAACGCCTTCTGAGGATACGCCTCAAGTGACCTAATAACAAAAAACACTGCTTCCAAATGTTCTCCCGCCGCCACTACCCTGGAGACCAACACAGGAATGCTTCAGGGAGAAAAATCTATCACAACCATTGCTTCCCCTCAATCCATAGACAACAATGAGCATGTTGAGGATGCCTTCCAACCAGTATCTTGTTTGACAGATTTGCTCATTTATAGACCCAAACTTCAGACAGCAAGTGTCAATGAGGACCTGTCTTACACTCCTGTCTACAAAATCATTCAGAGGTTTTTCCAAAATGGATACAATGACTGGAAAAGATGACAAACCACCCTGCAAACACACAAGTTAATATTCTATTTTCCCTGCTGTATTTCTGAAATAACCTTGGCCGTTTCCAACTGATATGTGAGTAGTCAGGTTCTGTGATTCTTATACCTATCCCTGCCTGCACCAATATGCCTTTTTCCAGAATAAATGAATTATTATCTTATTCTGAAAAATAAATCCACTTTATTAATTTAAGAAATGGTTGTGTTATGTTTTCCAGTCAAAGAACTGGTTTGGCTAAATTTTGACTTAGAATACCTTTATGCTCACAAACTCTTTTATTAATGAACAATCAACATATGATTTAATTCTCTGCTTTTTATGCTACTGAAGCAGAGCATTTATCTGTATGATCTTCAAGGTGCTTGATGCTCTTGAAGTGTGATTAACACACTAATGATTTTTAATTTCAACAGCTCAGAAATGTTTTTTCCTCTCATTTTTATTGATCCTACAAATGTAAATGTATACATGCATTTAAAATACACACACACACACACACACACACACACAATTTACCATGACGTGTGTATTTAAGTACATGCATGCACATATAGTGACTCTGCCTGCTTTAAATTGGATAGACTTTTATACTGCTCAGTAATCCAGAGATGGATCTTAAACAGACATTCTATTCCTTATGCCATAGCTATAAATAGCTGATAAAGTTACATATACACTTGGCCTCTTGGTGATCCATGAAACAGTTGTGGGTCAGGAAGGAACCTGGAAAATGGTGCCTGCACTCTCCAGCACTATGAGAATTAAACTTCTTCTCTTTGTAAGCTAGATAATTTATCATTTGGACAGCAGCCCAAATGGACTTAATTTGATAAAGAGTAAGTTCAGATTCAAGAGGGAGGCATGGAAGGGATGCCTTCAGGAAGAAGGTGAGAACCAAGGAGACCTGTGTGGTAAGCAAGGTATGCACTGGGTGACAAAGGTAGTGGAATATGGGATTCTAAACTAATGAATTAAAGAAGTATGGTTTGCAGTTTGAGTGAGGAGAATAAATAAGTGGGTAGAAGCTTCAACTATTCTATAACCTGGGCTATTCAAAATTACAATAAAAACATAGTAAAATGCAACTCTTGTTACTTAATAACATAAATTCTATTCTGGTTAAATCATACTGGAAGCAAAATGCTTATATTTTTGAAAAATCTTCCCCTCTGAGGCCTTTGTGTTCTTGCTATTTTTTTAATTAAGTTTTATTTCCTTGTAGTAGATATTTACAGTTATTGTAATAAGTAATAATTAGTGGTATGAATATGGACAGTACCTTTCCCAAAATAAGAAGTAAATTTTAAACTTTTTCTTTCTTTGAAAATATGCTAAAATTACACTATTGGACCACAATCAATATTAATTAAAATGTAACACTTCAACACGATACAAAATATGTATGGTTTTCTACCTATTATGTTAAAATGTAATGGAAACTCATATCCATCATTTCAAGAGAAGCTCAAAATGTAAAAAACACCAAGTTGCTCTTAGGATCAACTACAACAGCACCCACAAGAATACTTTCAGCCCAAAGAGATGACTTGTTGTGACAAAGAAACAATCCTTTGTCTCCAAAAACAGGAGGTTAGGACCCAGCCTTAGCAGCTTTCCAATTGCTCCTTCTGCAGATACTAACCACATGGTGACCTGAACTTGAAGAGACAGATAAATGAAAGAAATGTTATAAAACCACAAAGTTTGTTCTCTCTAAGGAAAGCATCCTTGCTTCCCAACCATCTAATACACATTGACTGCTAAAGAGCTAGACAGCTGAGAGGGTCCAGCAATTATGCAGCCCTGGCTTCACAGTAATAACGCAAGGTGATCTGAGATTACCCCACAGCCACTTGCTAAGTGCATACCTCTAGTCAGATCTACAGCAAAAGCAAAACTTAGGAGAGGACAGGAGTTAGGGTTCAGAATGGGCTGGTCCCCATTCACACATCTCTCCGAGAACCCATGAGCCTGAGCACACTTTCATTTAAAAATCAGAGAAGGCATTTGATTCCGGTTCACTCTACCCTGCCACTCTAACTGAGGAATTGAAATGAACGCCTACGTAATTTTTGCCATTCTGGAAATGATAGCTTTTGGGTAGCAAATTTTTTTTGTCATTTTCTTATTAATAACAATTTCTGAGGTAAACCATCCTATGATAATTTTAACAGGTCAATGACCAGAGTAATAGAGAAATTTCAATATATCCATTTCGTCTTGCATTTCGGAGTGGGGGAGTTGAATGTCAATCTAGCAATTCAAAATCTCTAAGAGAGCCTACAGATATGCAAAGTTCTCATTTAAATAGTCTTTCTTATGTAAAAATATATTTCTAATGATTTGATCCATTTATTTGTAATTATAATTTTATGTCCTAAGGACTACATCCAGTGAAGTTTTAAACTTTTTTCTTATAGCCAGGATAGCAAAATTTTCATTATGGATTATACAATGCTGGGAGTGCACAAAGAATTTCACTTAAGTTTAAAGTCTCATGGAATTGGAAGAGAGGATAAATATGTAGACTTTAATCTTGCATGTATTTTTCTAAGTAAACCAGGTAAAACCTTGATGGGTGAAGTTAGCCATGTCTGCTATAGCACTTTTAATTAATACAAACTAATAGTGGGAAACTAGTTTTATTTGCCTGGAAGTGAAATAAAACCTATAAAAATAGTTTCAATGTTATAACAAATCAGATATCCAATTGAAAAAAGAATCAAAGGAACATCCTCTTAATTAAATGCAACGTATATTTTTGCTTTTAAATTCTCTTCAAAGACTAGCTAGGGAAGGGCAGAAAGGAAAAAATATCAAGGAAAAGATTGAAGGCACACAAGAAAACCTGTCATATAGAAGAAAATAAAAGAAAAAAAAATTCACATATATGTGAAGTGTGAATCTATTCTGTTTAGAACAACACTCCACAACCTGAAATCAGGTACACAGAAACTGTAAAGCCATACTCCAATCGTGCCACCTATGAGTAACTTGGGTAGGTCCCTTAACTGCACTAATAATAGGCTAATAATTTTTAAGTAACTCTAATAATTAAAATAGTAATCAGAGTCATGTGTGAAATAAATAGTAGGCCATGTGACAGGTAGTTACCCTCACAGACTCTGACTGGGTAACCTTCTGTTGTGTATTATCTCTGGCCTTAGGCCACTTGGTCTTATAAGTTAGCTTTCAGATCAGCTATAAATTCTCCTCTCAGCTTCCATAAATGGAAGTTTATAGCAAATCAACCCTATTTTCTCCAGGTCTACTGGTTGAACTATTATTGGGAGAGAGAATCTTTATTAGGGTTCTAGGCACCAGAAACTATAAGAATTAAATCTTCAGAGGTTTTTTTTTTTGGGGGGGGCAGATTATAGTTTCCAAATCCCCTCATGAAGAACAAAGTGGGCAAAGAAACGCTTCTGAGGATGCCAGTAAGCCAACTTAGCTGAGTCCAGTGTCACACCTTGAACTTCTTTGGTACTCAAAACCATGAATTCATTGTTGTTCTGTTGGCCTTGATGAAGTCTCAGTTACCAAGAGCCCATACTGAGCCTCTGTGAGTTGTTACCATAATGGCTTGACCATGAACTTCTTTGCCTTTAGAACAAGCAATAGATTCCTATTTGTAAACTATATCCCCAAGTGGGATGAGATAGAAAATTGGCAACAATAAGTTGAAGTACTGCTGTAACAATATGTTTTTAAAGTGAGGATAAGCTTTGGAAATGGGTGATAGGGCAGAGGTAGAAAGACTTCCAAGGTTTAAAGAAGGCTAGAAAAAGCCTTCTTTACTGTAAACAGGTTATATTTTATGCTAGCCTAGAATGATATACAAATCCTCTCAAGTGGATCACACTGACTCATCTTTCTGCTATTCCTTTAGAAGGCAGAGCAGCTGGCACTATACAGGAATTAACCCATTTCATAATTGAACTGGTGTTAAGAAAATGTTTGAGACCTCAGCACCTTCCTAATCTCAATTTAACTAAGGCTTAACAGGAAGAATGGGCCTGTGGCCTGCAAGAGGATAAAAGATGCAGTTCCTAATTAAGGGTCCTAATCTTTTCATTCACAGATAAGCTAATTTTCATCAGCAGTAGCAATGAATGAAGAGGCTCTGGAGGAAAATACAGGAGATAAAGCTGGCCATTACTACCCTTTGTGACATGAGCTTGAATAGCTTTGGGGTCAGATGCCTGTGGTGTGGAGGGGGGTGGGGAAGTCAGAAAGCAAAACCAAAGGGAAGAAAAAGTAGCCTAAACTATTTCCTTCTCAAAAAACCATCAGAATATTTAAATCATACAAGGTGATTGTGAAAAGATTAAGTAAATAAGGAAATAAAATAAAATAGCCAAAAATAAAAACAAAAAGAGCCTATTTACATTGACCGTTTTCATGATATCCCCTGCATGTGAACCAGAGTCAATAAAATTCTTACCGAACTGAAGATATCTGCTTTTATATTTGTCTGTACTGACGGTATCATTGGAGGCTCTGCCCATGTTTAGTTTCTATCTATTATATCTCTGTCTCAAATGTAAAAATAAACAGTCTTTCAGAACTTCTGAGATAAACATCTACTTCCCCCACTATTGCCTTTTCAACTGGGGTGGAGTGGAGAACTCCAAACACCCTTTCTAAGATGAACAGGGAGAAACTGATTGCAAATTTGCCTTTACCAAAAGGCTACGGGAAACAGAGGACCTCAAGGGACAGGCTCATTTAGACTGTTGTTTAGGTTCAATAAATAATAATGCAATTTTAATAATTTTATTACTCAGATTTTACTAGTTTTTAGAAATGGAGGAAGTACAATTGGTTTCAGGCTAAAATAAATCACGTTTTAGAAAATTCTTTTTCGCCCATTAGTGATGCTGTCCTAGTTTATGTAGTTTCAAAGTAAAGAATCAGCAGAGGTAATATTGAAATATTGGCTCAAAATGATCTACTTGAATTCTATGATTCACTAGACATATGTAGACTGCCTTTATGAGCAAATGAATCTGTGGAATAGTCTTGGTATAAGTGACGCCTTGAGACTATTTTAGACTAGTATAGAAACAGTAGTGTTGGCACATTAAAGTTAAGCTAATAATTCCCCAAACAAAGCTCCAATCCCAGTCAGTTAGGCCTTAATCTTTATTTCTCCTGTCTGAAAACTCTAAGACCTATGGTTATTGGAGGCAGAGTCGGCAGAATTTACATCATTATATTAAGCACAGGCCTTCCCTGGCTTTCCCGGTGTCTACAGACTCTGTCAGCGGATGCTATCTCCATGTTTTAAACATAGAAGTACACAGCAGTTATTCCCATCCCACCGGCCCATTGCCATAGCTCCACATTGACTAAAGAGCCTGGAAAACATAGCATCAATTTGGGAAACAACTGTACCCTAGAAACCACCACACTTTGCTAACTAATTAGCTTTTCTGTTACAGGCTAGAGATGATTCTGGAATATACAGGAGAAAACAAGATTTAATAGCTCATGCAGTAGACTTGATCTTCTTTACTTCTGGCTTTAGAGAAGACAGCATGACGTGGTCAGACTTCCAAGGTAAACTCAGAAAAATGTTTTTGTAGAAGTCAATGTTTCTGTTTCTGCTACATGTAAGTGGGGTTGTTGGTTTCTGGCCGATGGCAATAGGATACTGCATCACAGGTTTATTCCAGAATTCTGGGGTTTTCAGAAAATGAATAATAACAGCAAAGGTGCAAAGAATGGTCTACACAATAATGAACATGCCATGACCAGAAACTCCAAAATTACCACTGAAATTAACTCTTCCTGTATCTATAGGTGAAACTGTTGATATTTTTTATCATTTATAACCAACTCCCAATCATGTGGGACTGCATGGTTTTCCCTCGTTTGTTCTTTCTAAAAATGCTAGAACTGATCAATAAATTTCCCTAAAGAATGTGCTTTATTTCCTAGAATACATGATATTTGTTTTTATGTTTGAAATATCTTCTTCAATATGCTTGCCTAGAACAAAACTTAGTTCTGTGAAAATAATATCGTGTAAGCACATACATTCATTCCTCCATTTATGCCATAGTGCTTATTGATAATCTATTACAAACCTGTCACTGCCTTTTTGGGGGGGATAGAAGATAATTGTAACATGAGGGCTGGCTTGTTGGGGTTTCTGTCTCGCTTGGTTCCCACAGCCGCTTAGCCCCAAAGAAATCACACAGAGAGGTCTATATTAATGATAAACTGATTGGCCCATTAGCTCAGGCTTCTTATTAGTTCTTGTAGCTTATATTATTCCATTATTCTTATCCATGTTAGCCACATGGCTCAGTACCTTTCTCAGCGGGGCAGGTCAAATCCTGCTTCTTCGGTGTTCTGGGCAGGACTCCCGAAGGAGCTTCCTTCTTCCCAGAATACTCCTGTACTCATTGCCCCACCTCTACTTCCTGTCTGGTCTTCCCGCCTATACTTCCTGCCTGGCTAATGACCAATCAGCATTTATTTTAAACATGATTGACAGAATACAGACAAATCTCCCACACCAGATATTGATAGCAATAAATTGATATTAACAACATGCTTAAGCATGACTTTTGTTGTACAAGAATGTTTGTTAAAAATGTTACATGAATTATACATTTGGTTCTTAAGACTATAACCATTCTTAACAATCAAGCTTTAATGAGGTAAAAAGGTAGATATTATTAGAAAAAAAGGTAGAACTTAAAGTCACATTAGTTATAATCTGAGCTTCATGGTCTTTGTCCAGTATTCTATCAATAAGCTCTGACCAAAGAAAACAATTATCTGACATTAACTGACAGTTTACAATAAAAGAATACCAAAAAATTTAAATCAATATACAAATATTTCAAATTTTACTTCTTACTGTTTAATCCATAGAAGTTATCATCAGTACTTAATCCAAACTATAATTAGGATATACAGCCTAATCATTTAATTAGGATAATTGCTTTGTGTTTTCTGTGCATGTGTCTATTTCACTGAGTCTGCTCACATTTGCTTAACAATGTGTTTACTAGTTTGGGTACAGTAGATCATCAGGAGATGATGAATGACTGAGTGGAAGAAATATGACTAGAAAAACAAAGGAAATTAATTAGTTCTGTGTGAATAAAGAAATATTCACAGAGGTGAGATTTTGGCATAATGTTTATAGATGAGTAATATATGAAACAAATGACATCCCTACCTGTCAGGAAGGTAGGGATGAACTTTTTAAGTAGAAGACCAACAACACACAGAAAACATGGTCCTATAACAGTGTGTCGTGAGACTAGGTGGCCCAAGATGTCACAAAGGACTAGCTATTAACATGAGTATTGGAGCATGGCTCAAAAACAATGTGAAGTTTTGATTAGCATTAAATAGCAGAAGCAGAGAAACCAATGTCAGGGGAAAGGGGCAGAAGAACTGCTGTTCTTGATGAGGCCAAAGAAACAAGACTTAGAGAACAAATACAGATGGGACTCATGTCTTGCTCACTCTAATGATAAGATCAGAGTCAAAATGACATACATGAAAGAAAGCAGAGCACTGTGGTAGTAGATATTTGTGTTCCTTGTTGTATTGTTTCTATTTTCCATATTTAACTTCTAGGGAAGCCAGAGGAATAAGAATGCTCAAAGTATTTGAATGAAGAAATTCAGCATCCATGTAAAAGCTGAGCATGATGATACATACCTCTAACACTGTGAGAAGAGAAACAGACACCAAGAACTCACTGGTCAAACACTGCTGTCAGTTGGTGAGCTCAGCATTCAATGGATACTCTATTTCCATAAACAAGGTGGAGAGTAATAGATACAGACACCAGATAGCAACCACACACATGCATACATGATCCAAAACTCACAGATATAAGCACAGAATAAAAAAAGAAAGAAGGGACAAGAATTAGGTATCTTTTTCTCTACTGGATGGCTAACAAATGGTTTGTTGCAACAAAAGCAACTTTTAACCAAATTCTTCAGCATATCATTTATTAGCCAGAAGGTTCACACACTGGATTTTTCCCCATAAATTTACAAACTTCTCATTCATACATTCCTGGAATAAAACTTTCAACCTAAAACAGATTCAATGACATTATCTTTTGCGGGTAGGATTAGCTCTATTTGTTAGTTGAGGCTATTATGGGGTCATGAAACCACAGAATCTCCACAATAGCTTCTTTGAAGCAATTTGTCACAGACCAACTGAATATTTAACCTTAATTTCGTGTAATGATAGTAAACCATAATAACTCATCCTAATCAAATATCTTTCTCCCCAATATAAATTATTCTTATTCTCCCCAATATAAATTATTTCTAATAATCCATTTAGTTAAAAACAAGCTACCTCCTATAGAATAATGATGTATTGTTTGTGAATATCATAAGAGTGAAGAGTATTGTTAAGGTATACCCAGTGCTGACAACTTGTGAGGAATAGAGTCAAGTTAACAAAAATACACCCTCTTGTTTTTCACAACAGTCAAGTGCAAAGTACCTCACAGAAAATATAATGTTACCTTAACATATTTACATATACTTATAAAATGTTCTCTTATGAGGTCAAAATAACAATATCATAAGTAATACTAATAATTATTTACTATATTTAAATAGCCAGTTCATCTCTAATTCTTTGGATTTCTTTTGTCTTTATTCTATTCTACCAAATATCCCTGTTGTTTCTTGTATTTTCCCAAGGCTTGGCAGTCCTTTGGTTATTATCCCTACTTTGATGAAGAATGCAAAGCAATTGCTAGGATGTTCTGCTTTCTACATTTTTCTGAGTAGTTCCCTGTGGTATTACTTGGCTTATGCTAGCTACTGCTGGGTAACAGATTCTCCCAACATATTTCATCTTAAAACAACGCTGGTTAACTCAGATTCTTTACAACAGGAATCTGGATGAAAAGCTAGCTAGAGAAGGTTTTATTCCAATTAAGTCCCATGCGTGTTGGCAAGGTTCAGTTCTTCATGGAGTCTTTAGCCAAGGTTCTTGGTCTTTAGTAGCTGTTTACATGAAAATTTGCTGTGTTTTTCACCGTGTAAAATGCTTCACAGGATAATTCATGACATAGCAGGTGGCTTCCATTAGTGGCATAAAATGACAGAGCAAACAACAAAGGGCAGGAAAGATGGGAAGTAGAGTATTTGTTTGAAATCATGTCTCAAAAGGTGCAGCCCATGATCTTTGTTGAATTTCAATTAAGTAAACTACCACTTTGCCAAGTCCTGTACCAGGAGGGCATGGAGTGGGAGTATGAGTATCAAAAGCTGAAACTTTGGGGTTGTGTGATGGCTTAGTAGCCAAAGAATTTGGTGTGTAAACATAAGGACATGTGTTCGAATCCCCAGAACCCAGACCATGCCAGGCATGGCAGCACACATCTGTAATGCGAATGATCCTATGGGAAGCTGTAAAGCAGAGACAGGAGGATTGCTGGAATCATGTATCTCATCTAGTCTCCTGTACACAGTGGAGAACAACAAAGAGACCCTGCCTGAACCAGTGGGGAAAGAAAGGAACAACTCCCAAGGGTGTCCTCTGGCCTCCACAAGCACACTAACACATTTGCATCCTCACTCACAGAAATACACATATATTAATTTCTCCTCTCTCTCTCTCTCACACACAGTCACACACACACACACGTAAGAACGTTGGGCAATATTTTTTTCTGCATGGTACTTTGCATTTACCATAATTTTTGTAAGATGAACTTTAAAGACAGAAACATAATTTACATTAGTAAATATTTTAACAGAATCAAATATGAGTTGATGTTTTGCACTTTACATTGAATGCCATCAAGATTAAATACACAGTCATCCCACTATTGAAATCTAGTATTGATTACTGAAAAAAGATTTCTCTATGATAAAACTGTGCATTTTTTCACTCAGAATTTAATAGCTGGGTATTATTTTAGTATCATATATATCTCCTGTCACATAATGTTTTTACCATTATATGTAACTAACTGTATTTTCTAATTTTACTGCTCATTTACTTTATACCATTGTCTTGTCTCTGAGTTTTTTTTTTCCTTTTTTTATTCTTTTGTGACAGGATTTCATGCATACCAAGATACCCTCAAATAGGATATATAGCCAAGAGTTACTTGAACTCCACACAGCAAGTGCCAGGATTATAGGCATGTGTTATTACACCCTATTTCTGGTCTCCTCCTACGCAAACTTTCTCCCCCAGCAACTGAAACATACCTACTAGAAACACAGGGCAGCTGTCATTGCCACTGTTTCATTATCATGAATCTCAGTTTTCAGTCCCATCTTTATTGAAGTCTAGTCAAATTTTACATCTCCAATCAATGTTGCCCCATTTAAAATTCTCCCTGGATCTGTTTTATGATTACTATGTAGGAAAAGTTAATTATGTTTATCATAACCATTTATTTTATTTTGTAAATCACATTCCTCTTAATGTCTGTATTCCACAGTCAATCTTCTTACCAAGCACACCTTCAATGCAGAAAGTACTCAGTGTGTTAACATTTCTGGCAGGGTATTCCCAAGCTCTGCTTTAGACATTTCAAGTACAGTATTTATTATCACTGAATTGCCCCCCACATGTTAATAACATTTCAATTCCAAAATACAACTGCAAAGTTCTCTGATACTATTTCACATATATCTGGACTAGCAGATTGCATACTCTTCTCTATGGTCTTCAAAATAATTTAGACAGCCAATGCCCATTAAAGAATAAAAACTGGGAATATACCATCCATGCCAAGAACATCACAATAAAACATCAGGATGTCATATTATAAAATTGCCTTATACTTGTCTTTATCTAAGCTTATTGTCAAAAGTATTAAACATTTTGATTTCTGGTGATTTGCTGAAACCCTCAGTATAATGTACTCTCTCCAGATGCACATAATACTAGAAATGCATTATGGTACGACAGACAGGTTCTGAGCATATGACAGTTATTAAAGATTCTCCCCATGGCAATGGCTCTCTATAGATAAGTGCTGTGGCTGTCAAGGATAGAACCTGACAGGTGGCTGAGATTTCCAGGGAGTTAGAACACCTCACGGTCTCATTCTATTGAGCCACATGTCATGGGCTCTGTTAAATGTTGTCTTTACAGTAGGGGTTTGAGATCTGATAAGTTTTCGATTGTTAGATTAGAAGATTTGCAAATGAAATGAATGTGCCTGTGTTTTTTCACTGCCTTCTATGTGCACTAAAATCAAAGAATGCTGTGAATCTTAGCTGTATAGGCCCCATCCATATGGGCATTTTAATGTAAAATGTGCCCTTTAAGTCTAGTCAATCCAAAAGGTCACCTAGTCCTGAAATGCTGCTGTAAAGTGTTGTCAAATACATTGATGTGTATCTACAGTGTAAGACTTGCACAATGGCTTTCATATTCATGTTGAATGCCATCCAAATGGTAGCTTTATATGTTAAGTTTAACTTTTACTTTCCTACTGCAAGTGACATTATCAAGGTGGGAAGTAGAGGACACAGACATTTGTCTTGCAGTTTTCCTTGTTGCTAATTGTTAGTTAGTCATACTGCCATCTCAGAAAAATACTGCCATACCGGGGAAAATCTGTTTTTATTTCCACACATGTATCCAGATTAAGTTCCCATGATGGGACTAATACCAAAAGCATCTAGATGAAAAGGAGTTTGAATCTGAAGTTTAAGACAAAAAGCAAGTATTTCCCTTTTCAATATTCTTGCTCATTTCTGTGTGGTTATTTTGGGAGTTAGGCAAGCTGAGCGGTGGGTTTGCAGCCTGCTCCTTCTACAACACAAAACAAACAAAAAAAGATTGAGCAGCAAAAATAAGCATTAACTCTGCTTCACTCAGTGAGATGGAATGTTAACAAACATGCCTATGGAATCTCCTACTGTCTACTTCTATAAAGGCTGGAGGTGTTTGGGAATAACAATTCTCACAACCCTCAGTAGGGTCCTGGATATGGCTGAGCTAGCAAAGACATTTGTTGCCCAACACTTTGACAGACTGAGTTTGGTCTCTATATGGAAGAAGATAACTGACTCCTGCAAGTTGTCCCATGATTTCAAACACATACAAACACAAATACACACACACAAGAATTATTTTTAAAGCCACAGTACAAAGATATTTGCCTGAGTAATTATGAGCAGTAGACTAGAACACCTCTCCCCACCTGTCTTTCTGTGTTTCTTCCTCTCTCTTTCTCTGTTTCTCTCTCTCTCTCTCTCTCTCTCTCTCTATATATATATATATATATATATATATATATATATATATATATAGATAGATAGATAGATAGATAGATAGATAGATAGGTAGGTAGGTAGGTAGGTAGGTAGGTAGATAGATAGATAGATAGATAGATAGATAGATAGATAGATAGATAGATAGATAGATAGGTAGATATAGATGTAGATTTACTTTTTATTCTACATTGAACCTCACTGGCTGATTCCAGATCCCAATATACAAGGTTCCATATCTTGCACAGTTTTTTCAACTATGTTTTAGATTTTATCACTCACACTGAGGAACATATGAATCAATGACAGTTGGAAAACTGGTTTTATTGCTTTTGACCAAAGTTTTCTGTAATTTCTCCAACACTGTTTCCTGGGCATCAATCATTTAACAACTTCACTTGAAATTTATGGCTAATTGTGAGTCAGTGATCAAATTGGATATTCATAACTGATTTTTTGTTTTTGTTTTTTTTTCCCATTCACAGGTGAAAGCTTTGATCTAGATCTCTATTCACTGAAAGAAAGATATGTGAGGGCTTCATAGTAATTTAGTCAATAAAGTGTTTGTTGTATAAACAAGGACCTGAGCTTGATTCCCCAGAACCCACATGTAAAAGCTGTGTGTGGAGGAATGCCCTGTGATCGCAGAACTCTGGAGACATAGACAAGATGAGTCCTGAGGCTTGCTGACCAGTCAAGAGTATTCTTTGCACCCTTCTCTTGACTTCACATCCATACTCACACATGTACATAAGCATTAACATACACGTGTGCATACTCATGAACACAGAAAGTCACTCAAAAGGCCAGTTCTATCCTTGACATCTCTCTTGTAAGTCTTTGAAAGGAGCTTGTAGTGACTTCACCCACAATATACCCAGTCGTCCCTGGAAGGTTAGAGGATTTGCTTGCAGTATATTTATATTGTGCATTCATTGATGTGGAAGGCCCTCCAATTACCATCTATTTCATTGATTTAGATCCAAACTTGCATTGGTTAAGTCATTACCATTTTCTTTTACTTCTCTCTTCAGAACTGGTTTCCTCCTGATTATCAACTATTTCCAATTACCTGACCATATGGATAGTTCATTAACCATCATATAAAGTGTAGAAAGTATGAATGTGGATGAGATCTCATACCTCTGCATGATATTGCCATGGAGATTGCCTGGAATTTAGGATAGTGATGACTAATCAGGCTAGTTTTGTCCCGTGTTGGTCCTCAAAATTAACTTCATTACTATTATAAATAGAAACATTGGAATGGGTTCATCCCTTTCCTGTTCATTCAGAAGGGTCATGTACCATCACTCCCATAGAGAGGTTAACAAATTACTTCATTGTGTCTCATTACACAGAGACTGCCCTAAAAGACCCAGAGACTCAGAGTGAACTATAGATTTGTAAGCTTAGGTTCACAGAAGCATGGCAGTTGTGTAGAATTACAATGACTCGTCCAAAAGAGAAAGATGCAAAAGAGAAAGAAAAGAAATCTTCTGCAGAAGTTAGCTTTGTATTTTGAGAATGAAATACTTGAGATGGCATGTTAAGAGAAAGCTATATACCTCCATGGTTCCAAAGATTTCCATTCAGTGTTGGGTAGCCAGCCCCATTGCATTGATCTCTCTATATGGGCTCCAGACTGAAGCACTGCCAAGGAACTGATGGA
Organism: Ondatra zibethicus; assembly: GCA_004026605.1. Taxonomy (NCBI): domain Eukaryota; kingdom Metazoa; phylum Chordata; class Mammalia; order Rodentia; family Cricetidae; genus Ondatra; species Ondatra zibethicus. The sequence goes on along the minus strand of PVIU01001275.1, from coordinate 157,014 downwards.
AGATAAACCGATTAACATCATAGTTTCACAGTGAAGAGAATAACTAAGGTTCTGTAAACCATTTTGAGGATACATCACCAAATATGAAAGAACTTCTAGTAATGTGCCAGCCCCTCTATATCCACAACGGCTCCTACCAAGACTTTAGCACATGGATCTTTTAGGTAATATTACTCATATTACATTGTATACGAATATTATGCATTTATGCACACACGCACATACACACCATATGTAGGCATGCACACACACACACACACACACACTCACTGATTCAGATTCTTGTCAGTCTTTCTGAACAACAGTCCTTCCTCCAGGATAGGAAACAGGATGGTTTTTGGAATGACGTTCTTAAGATCTATTATCAAGTAAGATAGTGTAGAGAACTTCTCAGTTCTAAGAAGGAAGGTAGTTAGGATCCTCTTGGACTTTACTACTACAAAATAGCAAGGGTTCCCCTGTATAGATGAGACATTGGTTTAGTGAGTGAATTTTTTGCTGTGCTTTCCAAGTCTCATGGGAATTTTAATTAAGAATATTTAATTAGTGTTTTACTTCACTGATATAAAGTATACTGTTTGTTTAAATAGCACAATGCCCAGTGATATACTGGTTTTCTAACAGCACACATTTTCCAGCTTTGGCTACTTTCTGAAGTATCAACCATACTTGACAAGATACACTCAAAGCATCCTCTTCAGAGAGACCAGGAGTTAATCCCATCTGGCTCTTCAAATTTCTAGGCATTAAGAAATATATGCTTATTCTACTACTCTGTAGTTTCCGACAGCATTTGAAATTGTAATCTGGGACCGAATGTTATTCTGGACAGTTTTATTTCACCTTGACACAAACTAAAATTGTATGAGAGGAGAGAACCTCAATTAAGAAAATGCCTCAAATAAGATCGGGTTGTTGACAGACCTGTAGGGCATTTACATAACTAGTGATTGATAGGCAAGGGTTCAGTCAATTGTGGGTGATGCCATCCCAGGGCTGGCAGTCTTGAGTTCTATAAGAAAACAGCCTGAGCAAGTCATGATGAGCAAGGCAGTAAGCAGCATCCTTCCATGGTCTCTGCATCAGCTCCTGACCCCAGGTTCTGGCCATGTAAAATATTCATGGGACATCCTTCTGTAACTCAGTATTTATTGAGTTTTTGTTTTTCTCCTCTTTTCCCTCATACTTCTCAATCCAAAACTTTTCATTAAAAGAGCAATATTTATTATCTCTCTCACTCTCCTTGTAACATAAATTCAGGCATGACTCAACTGAGCAATTCTGTCTCGGTATCTCTCATGAGATTGCAATCAAATGCTGTCTGTACCCATTTGAACATTTGGCTGAGACTGGAAGTTGCTCATTTACATGGATAAAAAATTGATGTGGCAAAATTAGTTCCTCTCCAAGTGAGTCTCTCCCCAGTGTTCGATTAGGTGTTCTCTTAGGATGTCAGCTGGTTTCCTCAGAGTATTAATGCATACATTTTTAATCAGTTTGTTCATTTCAACCTGTAACATGAGGGGCTAGCTTGTTGGGGTTTATGTCCTGCCCAGTTCCCACAGCTGGTAAGCCCCCAAAGAAAATCACACAGAGTGTCTATATTAGGTTATAAAACTGATTGGGTCATTAGCTCAGGCTTTGTATTAGCTCTTATAACTTATATTAACCCATTATTCTTATCTATGTTAGCCACATGGCTCAGTACCTTTTTCAGCAGGGCAGGTCACATCCTGCTTCTTCGGTGGTCTGGGCAGGACTGCGAGAAGAGCTTCCTTCTTCCCAGAATACTCCTGCCCCTCCTCTACTTCCTGTCTGGTTGTCTTGCCTGGCTACTGGCCAATCAGCGTTTATTTAAAACATAATTGACAGAATACAGAATTGTCCCGTACCATCAACCAAGAGAAAAAGCCTATTCGGATTTTAATTAACATACAGATTACATTTTTAACAAGTGACCCTGAAGTATGTTAAATATTTCACTCCATACTCACAACATACATCTCTAGTCCTTTAACCTTCAGTTTCTCACAAAATTTCTTATTTTTATTATAAAAGATTTTTTCATGTATTTTGTTAAATTTATCATTATATGTTTATTTCTCTCTTTCTAGCTCTTGTTGTGAATTTCATGATGTAGGTTACAAACTTGAATGAAACTAGTTCAACAGCTATCTTAGTTATGGTTTCTATTACTGTGATAAAATACCACAAGCAATGGCAAGTTAGCGAGAAAGGGGTTTATTTCATATAGACATCATCGTCTATCAACTAAAGAATTCAGGGCAGGAAATCAAGCCAGGAACCTGGAAGCAGGAACTGAAAGCAGAGACCATAGTGGCAGGTGTAGATTCTCCTTCAAAGTCTATGACTTTAGTAGCCTTGAGTAGCCGGCTAGGTTTCTGGCCCCAGACATGATTTCCATCTTGTTGAGCAGGTCTTAAGATCACTAAGAGAACTATTGGTTATCATGCTATGTCAGTCAATGTTGTGCCTCAACCCCATGCCAAGAACTATAGGCAATTAAAGTACACTAGGGAAGTGCTCACCAATTGTTTATCTACTACCAAATGGACAGCTATGAAAACAAAAATGTAACATTATACAGATTGAGCAGGTTGCATTTGTAGATTTAGTAATATATGCATGTCTCTACATAACAACAATTAATGAAGAAAAGAGGCCATGGATTTAAGAGACTGCAGAAGGGTATATAGGAGGGTTTGGAAGGAGAAAAGGGAAAATGATATAATCATATTAAAATCTCAAGAAATTAAATGATTTTGTCAAAGTTTCTGTACAACAAAAGTCAAGTCAACAGAAACCTTTCAGGATAAAGGAAGCTACGTCATCTACTCTTAGACAGAGACTTATTTCTAGAATATTTAAATAACTACAAAAATTAAAAGCTTGAAGAACAAAACTGTCAATCAATAACTAGGCTAATGAACCTAGTTATTTGATAACTGTATATCTGCATTTATTGTTGCTTTATACACAATCCAAGAAGGAATAAGCCTAGATATTTGTCAGAAAATTAATGAATAATGAAAATGTGCCATGTATAGCTAATAGACTTTTATTTGGGGGTAAAAATAAAATTATTAAAGTTATAGGAAAAGTGGGTGGGCTTTTAAATTATTTTAGTAAGTGAGCTAACTCAGACTCAGAAAGACAACTAGAGGTGGAAGGGAAGAACCTGGGGATGGGCGAATGGGGACAATCAACTAAACCAAAGTCTGCTAGAGAGACTCATTTAATTCTTTCACGGTTTCTTATGGGTTCTTGGCATGAGGAATTATTTACATGAATGTTGAATTCCTATAATTGGTTACACCACAAAGAAAATGTCCCTTCCCAAGCAACTAGCACTACCTATAGATACTCAGAGAAATGTGGGACCTAGTTAGGTCTCTCCCTTAGCTACCACTATATACTTGTAAATTCTTATAAAGGGGGGTGACTTCCCATGCCTTTCTTCTCTCCTTTTAACTCTCTTCCTCCAAGTACCCAGAGGCTTGGTAGGGTGACATAGAAATGTAACAGCTAAGTATTCAACAGTCCCTTATTCTTACCACCGTGAACAGTCAGGAGCTGTGTAGCTAAAATGACTGTTGTAACATGAAACTTCTCTGACCAGTGCTAATGGGAAGGACTACCAAAAATGAACAAAACTTTAAATAAAGAATGAGAACCATCTGATACTAAGAAGGGCTTCAGTAAGAGTGGGAGAACAAGATAGTCTAATCCATGTTTAAAAAATGTTAAAACATAACAAAATAAATTATGTATGCACTTATGAAAATATCATAATGGAATGTACATAACTTATATCTATGAATTAAGAAGTTAAAAGTTATACTGAAAAATATTATTTGTATGTTAATTTTAATACAAAATTTAGAAACAGAAGTTTTTAGTCTCAAAATATTCCTTCACTAAGCATTCAAGGTCATGGCATACAACTTTGAATTCTCTTTGGGTACCTATGTTTTTCCAATTTAATCTTAATTTATGTATTTATTATCTTATCACACTACTATCTACCTGACTTGCAACTTTAAAGAATTCTACATTTTCCAGAGAAGTCAGTGGATATTTGAGATTTTGTAGAGTAAATTTGGGGTATAATATAATAACGAATGTAGAGGGCTTCTCTTCTCTAAATAACTCATTGAATCACCAGGTTCCAGGAGTTGTCTTGGGACTTGGTCTATGGTGTATAATATTAACTGTTTTCCAAACTTTGCTGGAATGGTGAAGCTAGATGGGCTTACATGGCAACTTAGCTGTCTAAAATTCTATCCCAGAATTCTCTCCCTGTATCTATAATTACCTTCATATTGTTTTTTTCAGGACCAAATTATCTACTAATTCTTTATTTTTTGAGAATTCATACATAATTCCAATGTATTTTGATCACATGTGTTCCTATGTCCCTTCTCCAATAACTATTCTGTCCCCATATCCTCCTCACAAAGTCATATTTTCATCAGTAATTATTATTGGGATATATACCAACTTAGACTAGATAGTTTTGTCCATGCACATGGATATAGCACTGACACTCGGGCATGGAGAACCTATCAGAAGTTGATGTTTGAAAAAAAAAAAAACAAGCTGACATTTCCTCCCTCAGTAGCCATTTGATACTCAACTTTTGGTGGGGACTTGTGAAGTCTTTATTCATCTATGATGTAACTTTGAACTTGTGCAAGTTTTGTTCAAGCGAAAGTTCATGGTTGTAATGGTCCTGTCATGCACAGAAGATGCTATATCACCACAGTAACAGTGTTCCTGGTCCTCCTGCTCTGAAACTCATCCCCCATCCTTGCCCTGAGACTGTTTTGAGTTTTGTATTTAGAGATGTGTTACAGATATCTCTATTACTTTAGTTGGGACTAAACTAGGACTGAGCTAATCTCAGTAACTAATACCAGGACTCATATCATCATCTGGGGTTTATCAGTATCCCAGTGTTCATCCCTGTTTCTCGATGAGATGGTTCCAGAAGCCATGGGAGTTCAGTGTCTTTTCCTAGGAGTGCTTTCCCACAGACTGTCCCACCACTGAAGTTCTCTGTCTCCTGATGAGCCTCTCAAACCATGATTTTTTAAACAGTTGACTTATTTAATCATAATTTTTGATCCTTTTGCTTGCTCTTATTGGTTTTAGCTGTGGGTCAACCCCTTTGACTGGCCAGAAAGTATCTGATCCTTCTTCTTCTAAGTTGGTGTATGTCTCATACTTGAAGAAACTAATTAATATTCTAAGTAATTTATATCTTCTTGTGTATTTTCTGAGACAGGAACTATTTTTGTTTCTGTTCTCATTTTTTCCCCTGATTGTCTAGTCTGGTTTGAGACTGATTTTCTTCCTTTCACTACAGTTTCCCTTCTGTGACTAATTTATGTATTCTTTCTATATAGTGTTCTTCTGAAGGGTAGACATTGTTTAAAATCCCTGGGCAATGGATCTGCAGTTTGGGGATTTAAAGGATATCATCCTTCTAGCTGCTTATCACCTAGCTTTTAAAAGAGCTTTTTTTTTCTCCTCTTCCCTTTCCTCTCTCTATATTTGAGCATTTATCACTCTTTTTTACTTTCTTTTGTCCTTATATTTTAAACAAAGAAATACCTTCAGCCTTCAAGGTGATTATTATTCTCTCAATGTCAAGCCAGCCCACTACTTACCACACTTCTTTAAATGTGTCTACCATGAAATATAGAATTAGTTTTGAACAATACACGTTTCCCTTTTGTGATAAACAGACTTAAGCAGAGACATGGCAACAAGCCCACAGGGGAGTGTGATGATTGGAATAGGAACAGTCTTCAGAGTCTCATGTGTTTGAAGGGTTGTACCATAGGAGGCAGCACTGTTAGGAATATGGCCTAGGTAGAATAGGTGTGGGCTTGTTGGAGGAAGTGTGTCACTGTAGAGGCAGGGTTTAAGGTCTCATATGCTCAAGCCACACCATGTGTGGCACAGTTTCCTTCTGCTGCCTGCTGATCAAGATGTAGAAATCTCAGTTCCTTCTCCAGCACCTTGCATGGGCTGCCATATTTCCCACTGTGTTGATAATGGACTAACCCTCTGAAACTAAGCCAGATGGAGCTAAATGTTTACCTTTATAAGAGTTGCTGTGGTGGGAGTGTCTCTTCATGGAAATAGAAACCCTAACTAAGACAGGGAGCTATCTTAAGGCCCAGTTCTTCCTAAAGCCTGAATAGTAACTGGCCCTGAGAAATTTTATTATAGCTTAAATCAAGAATACTCCCTTGCTGGCTTATGATTTGTCCCCTGGTACTCAGTTTGTGGTGCTCTTTTGAAAGTTATAGAGCCATTAGTAGGTAGAGCCTGAAAGGCAATAAGTTAGTCATTAAGAAAAGGTCTTTGAAGGTTATACCATTTCCTGCTTGGTACCCTATTTACTTGGCTTCCTGGTCCACCATAACCTGTTCTGACTCTGCCATACACTCCTATAGCTAAAAATTCCACCATGCCTCCCCACCATGATGGACTGATACCCTGCAGAAACCTTCCCTCCCATAGGTTGTTTCTGTCCTGGTGACTGGATCACAGTAATGCAAAAGCAATATGATTCCGAGTCAAAAATATGATTTGAGAGCCCCACTGATAGTTCTAAAACACAAGTCTGGTTTAAAGACCAGTAACACTTCACCAGTAGACGACACATTCCATGTCAACTGAGACATATCTTTGACACGAGCACTCCAGTTTTTTAAAAGCTAAATACCAACCCAAATACTCCATAACTTTTTAAAAACAATTTTTTACTTATTTTTTTGGGGGAATTTGATATCTGATACCCTGGTAACACTCATTTCTTGCACCTTCCTGTCTATGCTCCCCATCCTTGTGACCTACCCCCACCAACAAAAAAAAAAAAGAAAAAAAATGAGTCCAATTTGTGTTATCTGTATACTCACTGGAACATGGTCAATCTCTCAGTGGCCTGCATCTCAAATAGAAATGAGCCCTTCCCTTCTTGCTCCGTTGCTAGAAGCCATTAGTTGTGGAGAGCTACACTTCAGTATCCTTATGACACTTTTTAAGAATTCTCTTTGCTGGCTTCCTATTGAGGCTGTTACTTTTGGGGGGCTAGGGATGGGTGGATAGGGGATAGGGAGATGGGTTGTCACAGATGCCTTCCGTTTCCCTCTTTTTCAGCTGTGCATCTACAGTCCTCGATATTACCATCAAGGTAGTTTCCGGCTCATTACAGTCAGCTGGAGCACAGATCATGGGCTTCCGCATGGTTTCTGTCAACAGCACAGACCATGGACCCAGGCAAGGCCCTTGGAGGCAGCCTGGACCACTGACATTAACATGGCCTCAGGTGGAAGCACAGGCCACTTGCATTAATGTGGATCCCTGGAGCAGCACAGGCTACTGACCCCTACATGACTTCAGGCCTTTGCATAGACCACGGACATCAGCATAGAGTTAGGTGGTAACAATGGCCTCAGACATCAACCCAGCTGCATCAGGAGAACAGACCCACACATAGCTCTCAGTGGCCTCATGGATCACAGTGGTCTTTTGGGGTGGTCCAATCCAGGAAGTGAAGTGAGTGCTCCTCATCTTGGGCATCCATCATTGCCCAGACCCAGGGTGACCCATGGTTCAGCAGCAGGTCTAGGGGCTGAGTCTGAGCTTGCACAGTCTGCAGGCTGCTGCAAACTACCCCACCACTAGACAACAGCCCTCTCTCACACCTGTCACCATCACCACAGCTCCAGTTCTGACTCTCTCCATGGTACCCACACTGCACTGCTCCTTCATTCCTCATAGGGACAACTGTCTTTCCTGCATTCCTGTGCCTGAGTGAGGCTGTGAAATGGCTGGCCTCTGCCAAGTGCAAGGTGGGTGGAAATCTCACACTCCTTTTAACAACTCCCATACTGATAAAGACTGCAGTCGTGTGTGATAATAGTATTTAGTGATCTTAACCTCTGTAGCTTAAAATATGTTCAGGGCTCTCCAATCGCTGATGGCCTTTAAGTATAAATCAAGGTGTATACGCATGTGGATTAACCACAATATCTATCACCAAGTAGTTTTGAAGATACATATATGCATGTGACAACAATCAATGGAAAAAGAAACCATAAATCTGAAAGAGAGCAAGAAGGGCTTTATGGGAGGTCTTGGAGGGAGGAAATAGAAAGGAGAACTGATGTAATTGTATTATAATCTTAAAAATAAAAGAAATAATTTTAAATAGACACACAGAGAGAGAGAGAGTGAGTGTGAAAGAGAGTGGGGAGGGAGGGAGGGAGAGACAGAGAAAAAAACCACAAAGTTTGATGTATGGGGAGGATACAGGCGAGTGATTAGATGGAGTTGAATAAGATCAAAATATACTGTATGAAACTCTCAAAGAATTAATAAAATATTATTTTTTTAAATTAAGCTTGGCAGTGGTGGTGCACACCTTTAATCCCCAGAATGCAGGAAGCAGAGACAGGTGGATATCTGTGAGTTCAAGGCTGATCTACAGAATGAATTCTGGGACAGACAGGGCTATACAGAGAAGCCCTGTCTCAAAAAACAAAACAAAACAAAAAAACCAAGCAAACAAAGGGGGGAAAAAGACAAGAAAGACTATGACCTCTGTACTGGATAACAACAAAGAAAATGGTAAAGGTACCACTCCAGTTCTTTATCCTGCACAGGTAATAAGAAGTTCCGCTCAAAATCTACTGCTTCATATAACTATTATAAACTACAGAAAAGCAAAGTCAGTTGAAAATAATTTTTGTCAAAACTGTTAATTTTCTTAAGTTGTTTTTATCTCCCCTTTAATAGTAATGCAGTGCTTTAAAACACTGGTGCTCGTGTGGTTTTTAAAATATATTTCTGTAACCAAACCTAACACACATCAGAGACTTAGAGTTTTCAAAAGCCTTGACTGAAAGGTCATTTCAGGTGACAAAGGTTCCAAGGCAAAACCACAGGTATCAGAAATGATGTGTTACTTCCTATGAAATGTCATTTAGAATAATGGTCTCTGCCCTTTATCTAAGGCAATACATTGAGACGATAAGCTTTAACTTCTACAATAAGTTCAAAAATAGTTTAATATTTTTGGGGTTTTGATCAAGGCATGTAAGAACACTTAAATTTTGCCTAATGGCCAAAACCAAAACCAAAATGTTTCTTTGTAATCCTTTAGAAGAGCCCACTGCTGCCTTGTATGTGATAGTTACACATAAACTACAACTATTCTTTTACTGACAGAGTTCAGTGCTCCATGGAAGTCATCACTTCAGATTTTTCACTGATTATATGTTGTTTTAAAGAATTCGAAAACTGGGTGGAAAGGAAAGATAAAAGTCACAAACGTTCACATTCACCTACCAGAAAGTACCGTCTTAAGTTAGAATTGCTATTGATGTTATAAGTTACCATGACTAAAAGTAACTGAGGGAAGTCAGGGCAGGAACTCAAGGCAGGGTCCTGGAAAAAGGAACTGCAGTTAAAGCCATGGAGGAGTCTGCTTACTGGTTCGCTCCTCAACCTGCTCTCTTATATTCTCCAGGACCATTTGCCCAGGGGTTGAACCACCCATAGCAGGTGGCGTCCTTCCACATCAACCATTAATCAAGAAAATGCCTACAGGTCAATCTGATTGAGGCATTTTCTTCTTTCTCTCTGTCTCTCTCTCAGTTAAGATTTCTTTCTTCTCAGATGTGTCTAGAGTTGTGTTAAATGGACAAAAACCAACCAGCACAAGTAATAAGAACCTACCTGTGTCACACAAACATGTCTTTGTTACCACTTCCACCAATGCAGAACACATCAGTAAAGGAATCATGAGCCATGTCATTAAACCTTTATAAAGATCTTATGTGAGGTATATGGCTTGGAATTGGGTGCGTAGTAGTTCAAGGAAGAAGTGCTTTGTTATTGAATTACAGTTAAGGAGGATAGTAAAATATGTGATAGTCTAAACATTCTTTATCCAAGATATTAACCCCTAGAACCTACAAATTTTATTTTATGTTAAAAATGAGACCTTTGAAGATGTGATCAAGTCAAGGACTTTGAGATATAGGATGACTTTGGAATATCTAGAAAGGCTCATAATGAAATCAAAGGAAGATGATAACAACATGGGGAGATAGTTCAGTAAGTAAGAACTGGCCACAGAAGTGTGATACCCTGAGTTTACATCACCAGAACCTTCATAAATACAGATGCAGTAGTGACTATTTGTAATCAAAATATTCCTATGGTGAGATGGAGAACAGAAAATCCAGAATGAAGATCCTGCCTCAAACAAAGGTAGGAGTTGAAGGTTGACACACAAGGTTGTCCTGGGATCTCCATATTCATGTTGTAGCGTGTGTGTGTGTGTTCATGCACATACATGTGAACATATAGATAAAAAGAGGAAGTAGAAAATTTGAATGTAGATATAAAACAAAGAATGCCATATATATACATAAGGAAAGACAGTGAGCCATCAGGAAGGAGTACCATCAGCAGCAGAATCTTGAAGAAACAGGAAGCAATCCTAAATACAGGATACTTGTTGTCTAAAGGGTTTATGTTTAAGAGGGAGAAGTAGAACAGAACTAAAAGCTGTCATTGGGAAGAAACAGTAGTGATAACAGTTACTTGGGACATATGGACCATGCTTTCCATAATGTTTACATTCTGTCTTTATAGAGACATGACTAGTAAAAGGTCTGCTTTTTGTTTCACTTTGAGTGTCAGAATGATCTTGTGTGGTATTACATCTTATTACACACTTTATATTCTACAGTAGAAAACCCAGCTTGTTTCAAGTTTCTAGCTGACAGCTGTCAAGACTGTTTTCCTTTCTCATTACTAATTTGATGAGTGATGCTGGAATTGTAATCATGCTATTGAACATTTATCTACCACTCTTTACTTCTATCATCTCTCATTAATGCAACAAAGAAGGAATCAAATAAATATTTGCATGCCAGTTGATAATTGTTATAGGAAATAAGAATTGAAGCAGGGCAGGAATATGTTGGAAGGGTTGATATTCTAAAAAAGGCTTTGAGAGAAGGTCTCATAGATAAGGTTGTACTTGAGGAGAAACACCATGTAAATGGCAAAGAAAGAGAAGGAAAACAATCCAAGCAGGGAACAACAAAGTACCAGGGTTCTTTGGCTCTCTTCCACCAAGAAGGCTGCTATAGCGAGAGGAAGGATGAGGTTATAGAACTTTGGTTTCTGGGGGAAGGAGTTTGTAGAGACCCATGATATGATGGAAAGAAAGCATTGGTGTTAAGGACTGAGCAGAAGAATTACATGTCTTTGTCTATAGAGATAATTGTGTAGAAGGAAATGATAGACTACCATGCTATGAGCTATCAAGTAATTCACCATAGGTTCACTGTTTTACATGGGAGTATAACTTTCTATTTAAGATAGAGCAAACTTAACTTTACAATGGTTCATCTGAGCGACATCTTTATAACCAAAAAATTAAAAAAGATTAAAGAAGACCTCTACAAAAACAAAGAAACATAGCCTATATACAATTGCACCTCTGGTGTACTCTTGACCAATGGGTTCAGCATGCGCCAAAGCAGACACGTACTAAAGCATCTAATATTCAGGAAATCCATGGGAAAACTGTCAGTGACACCATAAAGTAATGGTTAGATAAATTTAAAGGGCAGGACATTTTATACAATAACTCCAGGAGTGATCATTTCAAGAGGTCAATAGCATCTGTACAAACTTAGGAGCCACTCTATGTTGAAGGTGGAGAGAACAGGAGGAGGGGAGGGTGTAGAAACTGGGCTTGGTATGTAAAGTGAAAAAAATGGGTTTTTTTTTTGTTTGTTAAATGAAATAAAAATAGGAAAAGAAAACTTGAGACATTAAAGATGTGGAGCTCATCTGGTGGTAAGCAAGTAGTATACAGGAGTCTCACTTCATTGAGTATCATAAGCACTAAGAGGACTTATTAAGAGTATGAAAAGTTGGTACCTAATTATCATTTTCCCCGATTCAGTAACAATCAAGTTGATTCTGCAGAAACGATGTCTTGTTCTTTTAAGAAGGGAGAGTGCCGGCGGATAAAGAAGGGAAAAGTCTACTTGCCTTTTCCCCTGTGGTTATACACAAGTCATCCATTTCAGAAGGTACAAAGTAAGTGGTCAGGGTTTACACAGCATTAATTTCTAAAAACAAGGTAAGAAAAATATTGAGCATCTCAGTCTAGACAAAATTAAGTCCCTAAGCTACACAGTCTGTCAAAGAAAAGCAAAAATAGCATTGCTTATAGAAAATAAATATCCTAGCAAGCTTCAAGGGTAACGTATACACAATTTAGTAAATGTGACAGTGCAAGCTGGTTGAGGTGTGAGCTTTTAATCTATGTAGAGCACTTTATGTCCTGGAGTCCTTCCTCGGAGGCCAACTCCCCTGTGACCTGTGCTGTTAGATACCTTCAATGCACACTCTTTAGGAACCAGGTCCTCTTTGAACTTCAATAACTAGACCTCTTGACATGAGGTGCAAAGATGACCCATATTCTATTCTATTCTCTTTCATAAGAAATAATAGGGTCATGCTATGGAGTTTTGGTATATTTAAACAGACTGATTCAGAACTCTGCTTTAGTATATAAAATAAGGTTATTATTAATATTGGAAAGAATATAGGTATAGAATTAGAAAGCCTAAATTCACATGGATATGACTAAAGCTGATTAACATTATGTCTTGTCTTCTGTGTTATCACTTTGTTCCCAGCAAATATCCCACAGGTCAAATCATAGAGCAGTTGGAGTGTAGTTAGTCATTCTTTTCTTTTTAATTTCTTTTCTTTTACTTTTTTTAGAAAAAGAAAATAACTATTTTTTTTCCATTTTTACATACATCCTTAGATGATCATGGTTAGTTCCTTTTTCTGTACTATGGATTTTACAAGTGATCCATTCTATTGGTATATATTAACCGTCTTGTTTTCTTGGACCTAGCAAGTTAATTGTCCCATCTGCCTGAGTAATGATGAGATGACACCAAGCCATTGTTGTCCCACTCCAAGTTTAAAGACATATAGATGTGTCATCTCATGAGGTACCTGTCAGATGAATCAGGGAAAAATATTGTATCTTGAAGCTTGTTATTTAATGACTGGATTACTTTCAAGTTTTTGTATTTGTTAAATTTCAATGATCTACTGCATGCCTCTGAATCTCTTTTAGTCACCAACTGTTGCCTTATCTTTAGACTGAATTAAATAAAATTTTTCAACTGTAAAAACTAAGATCATTCTCATTAAATTCATAACATAGATCTAAGATGCCATACCCTTGGTATAATTTGTTGACATTACCCGAGACTTCCATAAAAACTTAGATACTTTTCTACTACTGTATCTAGGTCTTGGTTTTCTCCTTTTAAAATGTGTCACAAAATAAAAATAAAAACATATTGCAACTGCTATGTTTATAAAATTGCAAAATGTAAGATACAAGGAATTTGTATATGAAACATTAGAACATTGATCCACAGGGAATTGTTTGATCAATATGATGAAAATCCTAAACTGGCTTTGAAAATACTATGAAAAGTTATTAAAAGTAACCTTGACCTACTTTCTAGTCTCAAACATTACAAGTGGAGCTATAGATTGGTTATTATTTAGTATCTAATTATACTTGTTTCATTCAAAATACCTTTTAGAGGCTAGAGAGATGGTTCAGCACGTGAGAGCATTTACCGCTCTTACAGGGCACCCAGGTTCAGTTCCTAACAGCCACTTCAGGCTACTCACAATGGTTGTGATGCCAGTCAGTTCCAGGAGTTCTGACACCCTCTTCTGCCCTTTGTGGACACATACATGCATGAAGTACACACAAACTCTCAACTCCCACTCACCCTCCTCTTCCTCCTCTTTCTCCTCTTCCTCCTCTCTCATTCTCTCACTTTCTCTCTTTCTCACACATAAACTGTTAAAAAATGCATTTGAAAAAGACCACCCAAATAAATGAAATAGTGGTGAATGAATGACTTACAAGTATCGTCTATCTCACCAGCTTACTCAAATCTCCAATATCTCACAAAGATTTTACACCCTCTCAGACCTCCAAACTTCTTGCAGACTCTAAGAAGAAATACATTTCATATCTTTGGGAAATTTTCAGCAGTTGGATCTATTTCACTTCCCTACCCGTGGTTCTGTGGGAAGCACGTGGGTATGGGAATCACCTGTTCCAATGAGTGCAGCAAGCTATGGCACTCACTATGCTCTGAAGAGCATGCACATCTTGACTCCTCCACAATCTGTTTGCTCTTCCTGGGATGCCATCCTAATGGAGACAGACAGCCTAAGCAGCCAACTTCAACCTTCCTCACAGACAGTCCTTGTCCTCAACTCCGCCACTTCCTCTGTGTTCCTAGGATGCACGTGACTTGAAGTTCATGAGGTTATGAAGCCTCTACCTGAACTTTCTTTCTACTTCTAGAATCAAAGACATTTTAGACTCTAAGAAATTCATCATTCCTTGGACCCAGCTATATTTTGTTTGTTTGGCAAAATCATCCTGACTTTCTTTCAAGTTTTCTGGTTAAATGCTGGCTTAGCATCGTATCATATTTCCAAACTCTAGAACCCATTATTCTACAGTAACTATGGTTGGACTAATCCTTTAGAGATCAAGCATAAGTAAGGTGAAAATTGAAGATCTCATTTCATCCCAGGTTTATGAATGCATTTATAATATCGTCAAATTCTGTGGACAATAAGAGTGTTGATAAAAACGATTCACAGATATTGGTGGTAGTGAGAATGACCCCCAGTATCTTCTTGGATCCCCCACTATACTCCTACATCAAACACATTATTTTGGTAATCATATGAAGAGTCATTCATGTAGGTGTTTCCAAGTCTCCGGGACTTCAGACAACAAGCTTCCTAAGTTAATGAAGCAATTATATTCACACCATCCACCATGATTCTGTTCATCTACAGACTTCCAGTTTACGTGGAAGCATATATGAGACCTGATTTTTTTTTGTACTTTGACATTTTAACAAACAAGGCCATCGAACGATTAAAATGTAGACTGTCTAATTTTGTATCACACCATCATTTAGAAACAAACTGTAATTGATAGCAGAGAAATAAGTCTACATGCCCTTTTTAAATAGAAGGAGATGTAGTGTTTGCTCACAAAGAGTAGTACAAACAATATGAATCAAGTAATAGAAACATGCAAATAACCTTCCCCAAGACTGGGGAATTATAAGAGAAGAAATACTTATGCTTCTCATTGTTGAAAAGGTTGCAATCTCTAACTAAAGCTTACCAAATGTGAACTGTAAGCCACCTTCCAGCAGGCCTTGGAAACAGCTTGACTGGCTGCCTACAAAGCATGGGAATGATGGCCGAGGGAGACCTAGCTCTCTGAGACAGGCTCTTTGGTTCCCTTCTTCATAGATTTCACGCATGTCTTTATTTTTCTTTATCTTGCCAATCCTGTGAAGGAAACTTCCCAGGCTCCCAGCTCTCCATCGCTCTTTGAATGGCTCTGACTGCACTTTCACAATGGCCAACACTAGTACCAATTAATCTGTTCCCTTGAAAAGAAAATTGGAACAGGTAGTTGGAGTCAGGCTTACAGACAGGCA
This sequence comes from Ondatra zibethicus, assembly GCA_004026605.1. Taxonomy (NCBI): domain Eukaryota; kingdom Metazoa; phylum Chordata; class Mammalia; order Rodentia; family Cricetidae; genus Ondatra; species Ondatra zibethicus. The sequence goes on along the minus strand of PVIU01001275.1, from coordinate 141,361 downwards.
TGGGAGTGAGGATCATTATTCTGAAATAATCTCCTACTTACCACAGTTATAAACCAGTAAAGATTTTTCTCTCTCCACGGAACATAATGCTGAGATGATAGTGCTTATTTATCTATTTAATGAAATGGTGAAAGGTTTATTTAGATATTGTTTGTAAAGTATGTGGGGAATGAAATCTACTATCTAAATGATACATATGATTATTATCTACCCTAGCATTTTGATGTAAACATTCTGTTCAGTTTCTTTCTCTAAGAAGTCTATTTCACGAGAGCTAAACACCCAGAGCTCTCTGAAAGGTTCCCATGCTGAGAGGATGTGGAGAAGTCAAAACGTCCCTGATCACTAGAAGACAAAAATTAAGTCATTGCTGTGATTCACAGATACATGTAGATATTCTCAGAAAACTTCATAGTACAGAACAGGGATTTTGTTAATGAGAAAAATACCATAGTAAAATCAACGACACGGTCAAACAGAAAGGACTAATCCTGTGGGAGACAGGCACCTCAGGAGAGCCATAGAATCCTGCACTGGACATGCTACCAAACCACAGGAAGAAGTGACTTTACTAGGAAAGGCCATAAAAAAAATTAGTCACTGGGGCCTTGGAAGATTCTAAAGTTTAAGAGATTCAGAATGTCTCTGATTATCCCATTTCACACTTACTATGAATTTTGTTGAGTTAAAATTCACCCCATAGGCTGGGACACATTTCTTTGAGGCAAAAATAAAAATATTGGAAAGAGAACTACCCATGTTTGTAAAACCCACCTGCCCATGTCACTACAGATGAATTCATCATCTTTCCCTGAATACATTGAAGAGAAAATGATACAGCTTGAGTATCCTTTCGCTGAAATTATTTGGGCCACAAATGCTTGGATTTGAGATTGTTTAAAATGTTAAAATATTTGCAGGTATACAAAGAGGTTTCCTTGGGATGAGACTTTAGTCTCAGCACTATTACATTTGTGTTTTCTATATACTTTTTCTTCATACCCTGAAGGTAATTTTATGCTGTATTTTAAACCATTTTGTGAATGAAATTAATTCTCATGATGTGGAATTTTCCATTTGAGTTATCTTGTCAATACCTAAAAAGTTTCAGATTTTGAAACATTTCCGATCCTGGGCTTTTAAAATAAGGATTCCTTACTTCATGCTTGCAAAGAGCAAAAGGACCTGGAATACCATTCAGGGAAGGAGAATTACTTGATATTAAAAGGAATCTAAAGAGGAGAGATTGGAGTAAACTTAGTAACCGAAAGGTCATGCTAGTGAAAAGAGTACTTCCTATAGTTGCCTTTAAGCACAAAGGAAGCTCCCCACTACACACCCCCACCCCAGAATGCTAGAATTCCACCGTTTGAACAGAATAACTTGTGCATGTGTTCACTGGAACTATAATGAAACAATGGAAGTGACCCAACTGGTCTTCCTCAATTCTAAATTCTACCAGTAAGAAAGTCTGAGGAAAAAAAAAAAAACAGCCAACACTCATTGCAATCAACATCAGCTGCCTGCAATCAAGCTCAGAGCACTTGCAGGTGTTTGCAGGACTTGACTGAGGCATTTTCAACATTTCTATACAGCGTGTCAAACAAGGTCAGGAGTTGAAGCAGATCAGAATGAAACATAGCGTGTGCTCCTCGCACTTGGCTAATACTATATCCAATTAAACACATAGCAGATGTTCGTCAGAAGCATTGGACTGCACACAAGAACACAAAAAGAAGCAGAAATCTAAAAGGCTTGGGGTTGTTTTGTCTGAGTGAATATGCTCGTGTTTGCGAGATGTGTGAGGTTGCTCGCTGCTTCTAATCAGACCCATTGGAACTGTTGTTTTGAAGCGAAGCCATCCCATTATGATCTGTATTAAAAAGTATCTGTGTTTATGGCAATAACTTCATTTTTTTCTGCAGCCAGATGTACTAAAAGCTGATTTATTGTACAGATTTAATAAGAACTTTTAGTCTGGAATTTAAGTTGGCAAAAAATTTCCAGGGGGGTTAATTAGAAACAGCTACAATGGCAAAGGGAGTTTGAAGCCAAGGCTATTTGCCCTGGACACCGTCCAATCACACTCCAAGGTTTTCTCTATAAAAAGATAAGATATTTTAAAGATAAAACCATTCCCATTCCAATGCCTTCATCCAATTTTAGTAGCATGTGCATAACTGTCTGCTTCTTAATGATATAGACTGCCTAGAATGAGCAGAATGTTAAATTCTTAGTAGCTCCAAGTTCATATTTTCAACAGTCAAAAGTTACTGCTATTCTTTAGGGAATTTTGGCTAAATTTTTTTCTATTTGTCCCAAACTTAGAAATAGTTAACGGAATGGACATTAACCATTTTGTCAGCATTTTTAGTATGTGATTCCTGGTTTATTATCTAGAACCTGGTTTGCTCACAAACATTAGTGACTCGATTCCCATCCTGACACTTCTAGGCAAAAATTTAAATTAATGTTGGGATATATGTATTTAAAACATATATGATTAATATCTTTTAATTTTATTGATCTTTGTTGAGCTCTACATTTTTCTCTGCTCCCCTGACTCTCCCCTCCACTTTAACCCTCTCCCATGGCCCCTGTGCTCCCAATTTACTCAGGAGATCTTGTCCTTTTCTACTACCCATGTAGATTAGATCTATGTATGTCTCTCTTAGGGTCCTCATGGTTGTCTAGGTTCTCTGGGATTGTGATTTGTGGGCTTGTTTTCTTTACGTTTAAAAACCACTTATGAGTGAGCACATGTGATAATTGTCTTTCTCTGTCTGGGTTACCTCACTCAAAATGATGTTTTCCAGCTCTATCCATTTGCCTCCAAATTCAAGATGTCGTTATTTTTTTCTGCTATGCAGTACTCCATTGTATAAATGTAGCATATTTTCCTTATCCATTCTTCAGTCGAAGGGCATTTAGGTTGCTTCCAGGTTCTGGCTATGACAAACAATGCTGCTATGAACATAGTTGAGGACATATCCTTGTGGCATGATTGAGCGTCCTTTGGACATATACCCAAAAATGGTATTACTGGGTCTTGAGGAAGGTTGTTTCCTAATTTTCTAAGAAATCGCCACACTGACATCTAAAGGGACTGTACCAGCTTGCATTCCCACCAGCAATGCAGGAATGTTCCCTTTACCCCAAAACCTCGCTAGCATAAGTTGTCATCAGTTTTTTGATCTCGGTCATTCTTACAGATGTAAGATGGAATCTCAGAATTGTTTTGTATGCACTTCTCTGATGACTAAGGATGTTGAACATTTCCTTAAGTGTCTTTCAGCCATTTTAGATTCCTCTGTTGAGAGTTCTCTGTTTAAGTCTGTACTCCATTTTTATTGGATTATTTGTTCTTTTGATGACCAGTTTAAGATTAATATTTTTAAACTAGACAGTTTTGGAATTAGAAGTTCCCTTAATATTATTCAGAGGAATTTGGCTGACACAGGTGGTCTGTACCAATGTGTGACCCTGAGAATTAATTTCAAGTGATATTAAAACTACACATCTGTTGATCGTATTTCCTATTGCCTCCACTTTTCCTCCTTTTGATCGTTGTTTCGTAGTGGGTCTTGATCAGGTCTTCTAATATGACTGTATCTACGGTGGATTTCTTAGTCATTCTCATTGCTTATCTATCTTCTTGTCTATCTAAAAATGAATAAAATTGATAGAAATAAATCAAGCATTCCACACCCTCTGTAGGGCAAGACTTGCCTTGGAGATCTATAACGACGTTAGTGTTGTAATTCTGCAATAGAAGCTTTATCTTTTTGTGTTTATAGTGGAGAAAACTCTCTTTGTAAAGAGGTGAAATATTTCTTAACTCTGAAGAACATTGATAAATTACAAACTCTCTCTCAGAACAAAGGGGGACTGTTCTGATTAAGTGTTTGATGATTGTAGTACTCCTAGACTCCCAGAAAAATAAAGCTGAATTTATACCTTAAGTATGCCAGGTACTCAAGAATAAAAAAATCTATTTTTGCCAAAATAAAAGTTCAGAAATATTTTTCATAAGAAAATAAGTTTAATAATCAAGATGTATCTTTGGGTTAGTTTTATAATATTGGTTAAAAATGGCTATAAATGTGGTATATAATGCAAGTATTCATTTCATGTTTTATATGTTTTTAAAGAGTCTTAGAACAATGTAAGATTCAGTTTATTTTTTATGATGAGATTATAAACATGAAAGTTTTTAAATTCTTCTATTTTCTCAATGCCCACACAATTTAATAGAATCTTCATAAACTATTCTGACTAAAGAAATAGTGAAATATATGTTTAACAAAGATATGCATCTGATAACCTTTTAAATTCATAATATTTATATTATAACATGTACCTTGACTTTAAGACCTCTGAGACTCAGAAACTGAAGGCAGATACACAGAACCTGCCTGGATCTGTGCCAGGTCCTCTTGTGAATACCATGGCTTCCAGTTTAGTGCTTGTGTGGAATTACTGAGTGAGTGAATGAGTGGGTCTCTGATTCTTTTGCCTTTTACCGGCCTCTTTTCCTTCATTTGGTTTGTCTTGTCTAACCTCAATGTGATAGGTTTTGTTTTGTTTTATTATATTTTATTCTGCTACAGTTTATTTTTTATATCTTAGCAGCCTATTGTTTTCTAATGAGAGACAGACAAGGAGTGGTCCCAGATGGGAGAAGAGGTGCAGAGGAACTAGGAGCAGTACAGGAAGGAGAACCACAATCGGGATATATTATGTGAGGAAAATAGTCTATTTTCAATAAAAGGGAAACATGAGACCTGTGAGACTAATATAACAAGACCCTGTCCCAAAGTCGCAACAACAAACCCCCTGAAAAAGTAAAGACTGGGAGTTGGAGAGATAGCTTATTTGGCAATATGTTGTCATGCAAGTATAAAGCACAAAAGCCCATGTTCAGGGCCCCAACACTTGCATGTAATGCCAGATGCAGTACTGTGTATCTAAAACCCTAGTGTTGGTACTTCAGACATAAGGCAGATAGATCTCTGGGGCTGGATGGCCAGCCAGTCAGTCTAGTGCAATCAGTAAGCTCTAGGTTAAGTGAGGGACGTTGTCCCAAAAGGCCTCTACAGCTCTACAGGCACGCATGCACGTGCGCGCGCGCGCACACACACACACACAACTACATGCTACCAAATATTATTTCCAATATATTTAGTAAACTTGAACCTGTAACGTTTTATATAATGGAAAATGGTGTTACTGGTGAATCATCTTTGGATTTGTGGATAACCTAAAACATGGTATGTCAAAGTATGTTTTATGTGTATGTGTGCATGCACATGTGTGTGCATGTGTATGTGTGGGTGTTTCCTTTCCTTGGAAATGTACTTTCTTCTTGCCATTATTTGCTCTTCCTCTTTACCATGATATAACTGAATAAATTACAATCAAGACTATACCTGCAGTCACATATTGGAAAATAAATCTTATTGTAGTTAGAGATGACAAACACATCATTAAGGAATTTGTATCACATTTCATATGTGGGATCGATGCCCATAAACCACCAAGGCAATGGGGACAATCAGAGCACACTGTGTCATACCCAATCTCAGCCTTAGCAAGCACGCTGAACCTCCCAAGCTCTGTTAGACCAGCAGGAGGAAATAATTTTCATACAACACCTGGGAGCAGCCTGTAGCTATGAGTGTCTCAGGCTGGGGCTTGGGTCGTTAGCCTTGGACTAGGTGATCCAGAAGACTTTTAAAAATCATTCAAGACTCACTGGAGATATAATCTTAATTCTTTAAATGCATTTTGCTGTCATAATTGCATTCTCTGTCCTTAGCACTTTCTTGGCCCTCTAAGAGACTTGCAAATAGACAGAGATAATCTAATTTGTTTGTAGTTTTTACAAAAGGTCTTATTCAGCAGCCTAGGCTCTGTGGTCATCTGCATGAGAAGCCATTAAGTGGTCCACTCCAGAATGCTTCCTAAAGGCTTCCCAGGCTGCCAGTTCCCTCATTAATAGTTAAACTTTGCGATACATTCATCATATATGAAGTGCATGATGACAAGTCTATACTAAAGCTACTCTGTACATACGTGAGCCATGCTCTCTCACTTTCTGGAAGGTATATCCTCTCATTTTCCTCTCTTTTAGAGCAGCAATTGAAAGAGCTTAGGCAATCAACATTTCTCAGAAAAATTCAACAGGGTTTCTCATTTCTTGGAGGTACTCAGAAAGCTTTAGGTCCCCGTTAAGTTTAAATAAATTATTTATCACCCCTCAAAACAACTCCTTTAAGTCGATTTGTATACAGGTTTGGTGATACACACATGTGTAGGCTCAGCACTGGGGAAGGTGAAGCAGGAAGCTGACAAGTTAAGATCATCTTGAGCTGTAAAGAAAACTCCAGGTCCTCTCAAAACAATTAACAATTGAAAAGATAACTTTAAATCAAAACCATTTCTCTAAAATCAATACCCTTTAATACACTAAACTGTGTATATGTTTATTTACTATCTGTGAAGATAGAATGGAAAACTAAGAAGTGGAAAGACAGGTCATTATCTCAGACATCACATCAATATAAAGGAGGCTGCCATGTTAGGTATCAGTGAGCGTGAGGTTTTCTCAATAAAGCTTATTACTCAACTCAAGACTATTCCAGAGATGAAATGTCAAGTCCCCTAGCCTTAGAAGGGTCAATGATAGTTTAAATGTCCCAATTTTTTTTGTTAGATTGCATTTTCATAACGTTATTGTCATAAAGGTCCCACCCCCTCAATATATTTCTACTTTTACATTAAGGAACTCAGGTTGAAATGGACTAGGAGGATGTGGTGATTCTGTGGGGTTTGAAATAGAGCATATTCTAAGAAGCAAATAAAAAAGATATGCACACATTTATTCCACCTCACTGCTACTCAGCCAAAGCAGCAGGAGGCTGATTAAGCTGGCCTGGCTACAGTATATGAACTTTCACGTAACCACACGTAAGCATAAATAAAGGAAAAGTTTGATTGAGGCTGGGCATTATACTCCCTGTCATTTCAGTGATATGGGTAATATGTATAAATCACCTCCATCTTTCCAGGTCCACCGAATCCCCATAGGAAATCTTTAATTATACATTTGACTTGAAGAGGGTCCCTTGGTCTCAGGGGAAGCATGTGGAAAGAAGGAAAGAACACCCACAGGCAAGCGCCAGCCTCTTCCGAATTACCAAAGTCAGATCCCTGAGCGGTCCATTATCTATCGCATCAGTGTACAATCTTGATAAAGAGATGTACTTGTTCGTTTCCAGAAGGCACTCTTGAATTAAAGGAATACAACTCGCTACAACTTATTCACGCCATTCAGGTTTTCCTATCCAGTCACCCAGAGTTTCAAGCACAGGCTGCTTCAAGGACCGTGTGCTGTCAGCACGTGTGGCACCAAGTTACAAGACACAGACGACGGTAGTGAAAGTGGCTGCATATCAAGAATGCTAGGAGCAAACCACAAACATGAAACAGTCATTAGCTATCTGGACTTACTTAGCAGAATCAATAAGACCTCTTCTTTTACACAGTACACGATTGAACATTTCTCATACAATGAAGACTACTAAATGCAGAAAATAATTACCACTGTCTGAGATGTAAACAGATTACAGAACACCTTGTGCATAATCACATTTCATATTAAATTATGGGATTACTTTTTCTGCCATTGTATTGCTTTTTACGCTTTCTAATTCTAGAACTGCCAATATTGGTTCTAATCTTATTAAAATGGTTGTGCTTGCAGCAATGCCCCTCTTTTTTATAAAATGCTGACACAGGTCAGAAAATGGAAACAGCACCTGTAAGAAGGGAAAGAGCTTACACAGAGCACATAAGGAGCTTGAATCCTGGTGCACATTCTATGTATAATCGTTGATGCTATTTACCTACTTCTTATGCTGAGTCTGAAAATTTGCCATTTTCCTTAAGTTGTTCTCAAACCTGCATACCTTAAATCAAATAAATATTCAATTGAGGATAAAAAAAAGTCATTTTTGCCCACTCGGTAGTTTTCCTTGTTTCTTGGTTGTTTTGTGTTTCAGAAGAGTTCCTGTTCTCATGTTGCCATGATCTTTGAAAAAGCCAAGTACTAGCAGATGTTTGCTGGTTCTTTAAAACTATCATGCTGTGGCCCTGACTAACCTAGAACTCACCATGCAGCTCAGGATAGCCTCAGAGTCATGGTGATCCCCCTGACTCAGCCTATCGTGATTGCTTTGTTTGTTTTTTTTGTTTGTTTGCTTTTTAACTTTTTACCGTTCTTACAAATATGTTTACACATGAGAGAGAGATAGAGGGAAATGGAGAGGGAGAGAAAAAAGAGAGAGAGAGAAGAGAGAGAGAGAGGAGGAGAGACATAGATAAAGTCAAAGAAAATCATCCATTTTATATGTTAAAATTTTTGTTTGGTTAGTTTTTGAGGTAGCGCCTCCTCCTGTACCCCACACTTGCAATTCACTGTGTAGCTGTAGTTGCACTTTGACTTAAGGTGAACCTCATCCTTCTGCATGCCTGGTTCTGGAGCTACCGACATGAGCCACCATGCCAGACTGGCCTGAAGTTGCCTCTATCAGGAACTAATTCCATCACAAGAAATACACACTCATAACTGATTATCTCCACAAGGAATGACACCAAAGTACCATCAATTTTCTAATTAAGACATCAGCACAGAAATTGGGATTATAGGACACATTCAGTCCACAACACTTACTGAAGAAAATATGGTAAAATGTTACAGTCAAAAGCATGTATAGTAGACGGTGTCACTGTGGACCAACTCTAAATATTGGATGTCTGGTATAATAAATTCTAACCTGAGCTTTAGAAAATGAGTTAAGGAATTCCTGTGTACTATGTCCCAAAGTGGAAATTTTTTGAGTGCCAAATATCTACAAGCCAAAGATGACATCATGTAACAGTTGGATTAGTTCCATAATCATGTCCAAGTAGGGGTTTCTTGACAGATTTAAAAAATCTGTGAGAGGCCTGGTGAGTTTTGCCCAGTGGTTAAAAACACTTACTTTCTACTCTGCCAGAGGACTAGAATTCAGTTCCCAGTACCAAAATGGTATCTGTCTTGTTCCAGTTCTTGCCTGATGGTATATGTATATGTGTGTAGATAGTCACATATAAACATAAAATTAATTAAAAATAATATGAAAACTAATATTGAATGGCAAATTTTTCTTCAGAAAGGAGAATGCTTAGGCTTGAATTCTTTGTGTGGCACAGGATGGCCTTGAACTCGTGACAATCATTTAGTGTCAGTCTCTTGAGAGATGAAGCCATAGTATGAACCTCCATGCCGGTTATCAACTTTTAATGTTATGGCAAATGTGCAGTGACAATATCCCAGTCAACTCTCGAGCACTGAAGAAGTACCCTATATGAGTCACAGAAGGCAGAATGTTTATTTCAAACTCACAGTTTTGGAGGATTCAGTCCACATTGCTCATCTGTTGCTTTGAGGTCTGCAGAACCATGACGATGGGCAGTGTGTGGTGGAGCAAAGCTGCACAGTTTACAGTATCCAGGCAGCAAAAACAGAAAGGAAAGTGCTGAGGTCATAATATACCCTTCTAGAACACCTCCAGTGATCTCTTGCTACTAGGTCCTGCCCTTTAAAGATTCTACCATTTCTCAATAGTGCCACAGGCTCTGGAACAAGCCTTTAGCCTGGGACCTTTTAGAGAAGACTGCAGATCCAAACTTTGCAGGTAAACAGGACCCATGTACACGTACATGTACCACAAACACGTATACCATCATTTCACTAAAGAAGCAAAACTTTTACATGTAACTGCAAGGAATGATGGCACTTTGGGGTAAATGCAACCAAGAAGCAAGAATGTTTTTGGCAGTGGGTCCAACTGAGTTGCAAGAATATATGGTTCCCAGAAGCTCAGAACAAGGTCTCATTCACAATAAGGGTGTTAGCAGGTATCTGTGTAGTGGTCGTAACTTGTGATGAGATTATGTTGGATTAATATGAGGTATAGTAGTATCTTTATAAAAATAAATTATAAAAGAAAAGACAAGAGGAAGATAGTTTGAAGATAAAGTAGGAATTGTGGTGTACAGCCACAAGCCAAGAATGCCTGATAGGAACCACCAGCAGCTGAAATAGGCAAAGATTCTTTCCTTTGGGTGGAGAATAGTGAGGTGCTTATGACCCTTTCATTTACAATTTTCAAACAATCTTCATATAAACTTGGAGTAATGGATGATCTGTTTGAAAATACACATTTTCAAGTAATTACTTTCAGTAGTCCAACTGGAAAACATTCAAAATCTCTCTCTCTCTCTCTCTCTCTCTGTCTGTCTGTCTCTCTCTCTCACACACACACAACTATTGTCTTTCCTTTCCTTTGCATTACTCAAACTCACCCATCTTGTTTTGAAGGTCAGTATTCAGCTCTGTTTATTACAAATTATGACCATCTCTATTCAACTTTTCAGTAAAGAAGGAAGGTAAGCTAATCTGGTCATACAAAACGTACGTGGTTATACCTAAGGTTTCTATTGTTATGATAAAGACCATGACCAAAGGTAACTCAAGAAGGAACTTCAGTTTACAGTATATAGTACATCATGAAGGAAATTCAAGGCAGGAACTCAAGCAAAGACCATAGAAGAATTGTGTCTTACTTGGGATTTCTCTTTTTGGAATGAAACACCATGACCCTAAAGCAAGTTGGGGAGGAAAGGGTTTATTTGACTTACACTTCCACATCACTACTCATCACTGAAGGAAGGACAGGAACTGGAAGAGGGCAGAAACCTGGGCTGCTGGTCCTGGGTTCCATAAGAAAGCAGGTAAGCAGCTCCTGCCTCCAGGTTTGCTCCCCATGGCTTGTTCAACCTGCTTTCTTATGGAACCCAGGACCAGCAGCCCAGGGATAGCACCACCCAACATGGGCTAGACCCTCCCCCATTGATCACCAATTGAGAAAATGCCTTATAGCTAGATCTTATCGAGGCATTTCTTCAACTGAGGCTCCTTCCTCTCTGATGACTCTAGCCTGTGTCAAGTTGACACACAAACCAGCCAATACTAATGCTTGCTGCTGTGGTGTGCTCACCATACCTTTCTCAGCTTGATCTTTCAAATAACCCAGGACCACGTGCCCAGGTGTGACATCACACCCAGTGGGCTGGGCCCTCCCAAAGAATCATTAATCAAGAAAATGCTTCCAGCCGACTTGCCTACAAGCCAGTAAGAAAAAAGGGGAATTAATACCAGGAAGCAGTTTCTCAATTTGGTTCTCCTTTCCAGATGACTGTAGCTTGTGTCAAGCTGACAAAAACTTACCCAGCACAGGTCATTTGAAAACTCCTATATGTGGATAAAAATTCAAAGTACAAAAACCTGATCCTGTGAAGTACAGGAAGGGGGCAGAGGCTGCAGCAGGCATCAAGCCATTTATGGCAGGCTGCAAAGGGCTTTTCATTGTCCCCCAGGGAAGGTCTTTCTGGATATCTATTGTGAATAGGTTCATGACTCTGCTTCAGAACCTTGTCAAGTAAAACACATTTGTAACACATGGTGGCTGCAACTGACGTTATGTAATCTGAGCCTGTTAAAGAGGAAGCAACTGTTTTAGGAAGCAGCCCTGAAATTGGCCCCAAACGTGTTATTAGAGCCAAGGAACTCTAATAATGTCAAGAAATAACAAAAGCATCATTTGAGCTGGAGTGAACAGGGTTGATGCCACAACTCGGAAGCTACTTCTAATTAGAAATAGACAAGCACCGGTTTGGAAAGATTTACACTTAGCATATATACAGATTTATTCTTAATTCCCCCCTTTTCTTTTCCCTACCCCTTCTCTCTCCCCTAGCACTTTCTTCTCTATATCTATCTCTCTTGCTTACTTCCCTCCCGAACTCTGTTCTTTTTCTATCTTTCTTTGTCTCCTTATGGCATTCAGTTGGCTTGTCTTTTCTCTTTCTTTCATCTTACTTTTGGTTACATCTCCATCAGAAAGATTCCATAGGTTCTTATTTCTAACGTTTATAAAGAATTCAACTTAAGACTGTCTCTTTGATGAATTTCGCTAGGAATAAAAATGTTCTGTGGCCCCAGCAGGAATTTTTAGCAAGGCACTGGCCAGAGACCCTGAGACAAGATGGTATCTGTTCTAAAATAAAATATATAACAAGGTGTGAGTGAATATCTTAGTTAAAACAGAAGACCATGTGGCTAAACTTCCTGGATTTAAATCTTAATTCTTCAGTGTCCAGCTCTGTGAACCTTGATGTATTATATAACTCTCTCCTTTAACTTTAATATGATTATGGTAATTTAGCCATGTATAAAGATGATACGAGCATTAAGACAGTTACCACTGTGCCATAATTGGAACAGCCAGTGTCCCACAAAGTTCTCAGAGTACAGCATGCTTCCCAGTGTCACTGGAAGGTGCTGGAATATATAGGGAGGTCTTCAGGATTTTAGCAGCATGCCCAAGGTTGCACAGTAGACCACAGACTATTTAGGTAAGCACCCTTGTCTCTCCACAGGGCCTGAAGCAACAGGACTTCCAAACAGTTCCAGTCTCCTATAACGGTGATAATCAATGACCAGAAGCAACTTGGGGGAGGGTAAGATTTGTTTGACCTGTACCTCTAGGCCCCAATCAACCACTGAGAGAATTCAGGCCAAGAACATAAGGCAGAAACCCAAAAGCAAAGGTGCTATTTGCTAGCTTGTTCATTGGCTCCTCCGTGGGAATAGTGCTACCCACAGTGGGCTGGGCCCTCAGACATGAATTCCCTATTCCCCACAAACACACCAACCTGATCTAGGCAATTCCACTGAGATTTTCTCCTCTCAGATAAATTTAGGTTGTGTCTAACCAGGCCACAATTCATGATGGAAAATAACATTTTCTCTTTATATGTTGATTTTCTTAGTTATTTGTTAGTGATGGAAAGCTAAGCTTTAGTTATTAGTTATTAGTTAACACAACTAATAACAGGCATGGAGCATTGGTTCAATAACTGGCTCAGCAGTTGGAGTGGTTGGTTGATGGACATGTGTGAGGATCAGAGGACACATCAACAGAAACCCACAAAAATACCGAGTGGGTGTAGTAGCCTGTGGTCGCCAGCCTTGGAAGGAAAAGGAAAGGGATCGTCAAAGCAAGTCACTAGCTCCACTAGTTATAGCAGTGACCTCTGGGTTTGATGGAAAGATCCCGACTCAATGAAGAAGGTAGAACAGCAATAGAAGAATAATGGATAGTTCTTGATATCAATCTTTGGCCTCCACATGTACAGGTACCAAAATATATGCCTATGCCACACATGCACACATACACACAAGCATAGGTACCTACACATATGTTAAAATGGAATAAGAAAAAGAAGTTTAAAAAGTAAAAATAAAGACGGGCGTGTTTTTGTACATTCTCCACTGTAAGGAGAAGAATTTAATGATGCTTATTTGGTTTTTAAGTCCCAATTATATATTATTTGCTGAGACTATAATGCATATTTCTTTTCATTTTATTTCATGTTAATCCAAGCAATCTAATTTCAGGACACAAAACCTTAACAAAATACTCAGGAAGGCAAACATCTTGGGAAAAGTAAGTCACTTCTTTGACATCTAAAAGGGCTCAAACCAGAACAGGACATATTTTAATGTGTGACAATGACTGACCAGTTCACATTTGTGGCTAAGGACAACACCGAGGCAGGATTGACATCTGTCCTGTCTTGAGGACATAGCACTCCTGGCCACCATCTCAAGTATGTGAGGCTATTTTCCACTCATTCCTTGGTTTGAAGTTGGATTAAACTGTGATTTGAAAAGTCTGCCAGCTGGATCCTTGGAATGCAGATGGCTTTTTCCAAGCCCAGTCATGCTGGGACATCTGACACAATTTCAATCAGGGTTGAAAAATCCTGTTGGCTTACAGCCCTTTTCATCATGGTTCTGTTCGTTACTTCTACCAGAGTCTCCTCTCTCTTCTTTTTGCAGCTACCCCATGTCAGATTCCAACACACAACACGCTCTTTTACAGAGTCATTATCTTGTTCTAGTCAGTGTGTTCTTTTGTTGCAATAAGAGTAACTCCAGTGGGTGGATATGGAATCCTCCAAGACTTCCCCACAAATGACCTATGCCAGTTACTTGATGTCAAGTCTGAGTCCTGGGTGGCAGGCACTGGGAATCACACGAAGCTGAAGGGCATGACAATACCTGAGTCTGGTGTCCACACAGGTGCTGGCTGAATGCTACAAACTTGCGGTACAGTCTGTCTGACATGAAACTATGCAACATTTATGAACTTTGTCATGTTACGCTTACACATATCCCTACAATTCAATGTTGATCCTGGTTCACAGCCCTTTATAAGTGACCAGAGTACACAGTGATTTCCACCTAATATGTTCTTCTGTTACTCTCCCTCAGTGATGGTCTATGACACCACACTTCATTAACCTGTTAGAAATCTAAGCTGCCATCAGTCAGCAGCTAGTGTCAGGGGTCAAATCCAATGTTCTTTTAAAGAAATTTTTATGAATTATGGCCATCCCTAGTCACATATTCATTGTGTATAGCTACTTTCACAGAATTTTCTGGTGGAGTAGTTGCTTTGGAGAGTTGCAGCAGATCTGAAAATATTTACATAATCTACTACGTAAATATATTCTTAGGTTGTCTAGTATAATGGGATTTCTCTATTTTTTAGATTGAATACATTAAATATTGTGCTATTTTTATGTTGTTTTATTATTTGGGAATCATATAAGTGACATACATAATTACAATATTTATATAATTTCCATTCCTTTCTCTAATTTATACAGTGTTCCTTCCAACTTCTCAAATTAATGACCTCTTCTAGAAAAAAAAATCTATCAGGGAACTTTTCCTTAAAAAGAACTATTACATAACCAAATTTATTAATCTTTGTTTATGATTCTATAATTCTCCAATGTGTCCAATCTCTATATTTTATAGAGGTTTCTGATGGCCATCTTGAGAAATCCTCCATGAAAGAAAGCCGGGAAGGAGGAAATCAAGAAGGCTACAAAGCAGGCAGACAAAAACAGAGAGACAGGAAGGAAGGAAGGAAGGAAGGAAGGAAGAAGAAAGAATTAGGGACAACATTCTGTCAGAACCCACTCCGACAGGAATCAGCTGGGGTACCCTGGGACGGGGTGCTGAGGCTGAGGAAATGTTAAGTTAAGAGAAATGAAGACAGAAAGCATAAGTTAGACCGGGAGGACTGAAGGTTAATATCAAACAGCCCCGAGTTTATTTCTCAGTCAGCATATATACTAAATACAGTCAAAAGACAGAACAGAGAGCAGTACAGCTAACCACCTCCCTGCAATGTCCTTGGGAGGAAGCTCAAGCAGGTGCATTATCTCATTCACCTAAACAGCTTCTAATCTCTAACAAGGAGTTCCTCCAGCTGCCATTTTTTGAAAAGCATGGGCAGCCTGTATATGGCGGTTCTATTGAATTTGTCCATATTGGGTTTCATGGTCTAAGTTGATGAGGATGATTGACCAGGTCTCTTCCTCAAAAGGGGATGTGGTTACTGGGAATTGAACTCAAGACCTTTGGAAGAACAGGCAGTGCTCTAAACCACTGAGCAATCTCTCCAGCAAATCTTTACAGAAAAATGTGCTCTTTCATCTGTTCTTTCTATGGGCTAACATAGATGTTACTCACAGTTCTCAAAGTTACTGGAAAAAGCAGAGTAGGCAAACTTGACCTCAAATGACTTTAAGTCATAAATGACTCCACATGGAAACTGAGTCATATGTGGGCTACCACAACATTCCATGACCAAACTTACAGCTGTGTGCTTTTGCTGTCTTTTGGATCCATCTTTGCACCTTCTTGTGTGTCTGGTTTTCACTTAACTATTAAGAACTCCCCATTGGCATGGAATCCTCCCAATCAATGGAAAGGGCACTATCAATAAATTTACTTAGGTACATGATTGTGTGTGTGTGTGTGTGTGCATTTATGTGTCTTAAATTAGGTTGAACATATATCATGGTACACATGTGGAGGTCAGTGAACAACTTCAGGAGTCAGCCCTTGCCTCCCATCTTGTTTAAGGCAGGGTCTCTTTGTTGTTTGGTGCTGTGTGTGTCACACAAGCCAACCAGCTTTGAGCCTCCTGTGATTCTCCTGTCTAAATCTCCTCTTTCACCACAGGAACACTGGGGTACAAACACATTGCTCTAGCTTGGCTTTTTATGCCACTGCTATGATAAAATACCATGACTCTGGGTATCCAGACCAACCCAAGACTTTTTCAGAGGCCATGACAAAAGGACAAAGAGGACCTTAGTACTTGTTTCTGTCTAGGAATTGACTTGACAAGGTCGGTCTAGGACTGGAGCCAGTGCCTCAATGTAGTCATAGTTGCAGTTTCCTAGGAGCTGACTCTTTCCACTGGGTAGTGGTTATCAGTCCCAAGGATATTTGAAGCAGCCTATGTACTCTTTGTAAACATTGTCTGACTTAGCTCTCTGCTGACATTGGCTATCTTGACCCATGCAAATAGTATAAAAGATGCTGTACTTCTTAATAAATTTATTTGGCATAAGTCATTAGCTTATGTAAGAGCTTTTGGTCCCACATGTTGCTTTTGTCTTTTTATTTCTTATCTTCTTTATTCTTCATCTCTAGTCCTCCCACATGATGCTTTCCCATTCTGGACCCTTATTCCTGTTGGTTCAGATCACATGATCAAAACAGTTCATTTGGACTACAGGTTGCAGTCGATCTTTAAAGGAGGCAAATTCAGGAACTCAAGTAAAGAGTTAAAACCGAAATCACAGAAGGGCACTGCATACTAATTTGCTCCCTCTGGTTTACTCAGCTACTCTTCTCATATAGCTCATTCCTACCCACCTAGGTATCACAACACCCACAGTGGGCTAGACGCTTCTCCATCAATTAGCAATTAGTAAAATGCTTCACAGACATGTCCATGGACCAATCAGATCTGGTCAATTATTTATTTGACGTTCCCATGTCCTTGGTGACTGTAGGTTTCTGACAAGGTGACAGTTGAGGCTAACTATATATAATACATGAAGTATCAGAACCAGCTTTACATGGATCATGGAGATCAGAAATCAAATATTTATACTTGCATAGAAAACACTTAAGCCAGTGAACCATCTACCAAGACCACATATATGTTCTGATAAATCTATGGACAAAAGTTACCTGAATATCTTTCTGTGAAAACTGCTAGACATCTGTTGTCTCTATACCAAAAAAAAAATTTATACTACATAATTTTACTGTATAAAGAAGACATTAAGAGGCTTATGAAAAACAATTAAGAAAACATCAGTACAAAAGTGCGAAATGCAGTCATTTAATTGAGAAGAATGTGTTTTATCAGTAATTTTTGGTGTTTATGCATTTGTCAGCTTTTCAACTTTTACAGTTTGTTATGAGTATTTTTCTCATTTCACACACTCACTTTCACACCTATTTTTAAATAATTCCTACATTACTTCTCTTTGAAAAGCTACCTGTCAACGTTTGTAGAAACTTCAGGACCCATACAAACTAGATCCACCCTAAATAGAGTGATGCTTTACAACCCTCTCAATGCTTATCACAAGGACTTGTCACTAACTGAAAAGAAAAATCTGTGTTCTGAAATCCAGAGCAGTGTGTATTAATAAGGCTGAATCTTTTCATTGTAATTAGGATGTTTCATAAGACTGCAAAATATTCCAAAACACTCCATATATCCTATATATAAGAAAAATTGATAAAATATCACTGTAATTTTTATCATATTTGCTATATATCACTTGTATTATAGAAAGAAAATCTATTTGATGAAACTATACCTTATCTATTCCAAGTAAACTAAACACTTAATTTCATCTTATAAAATATTCAATATAAATTTACCAATTAGTAACAAAGAGCAAAATTATATGGAAATTTCCAGGCCAGACAATCTCCAACAACAAATAATGTTGATTGAATTTGTAATTATGCTTAAATTATTTTCATTTATAGCTTTATGCTTTTATTATATTTGTTCATTTTCAGAAGTTAACACAGGTATGAAACAAATAAACATAAAAAAAACCACCACAATTATGGTGCTTTTTCAAACTTGTCACCTCTTAAATAATCTTCTGTTATACATATATGTAATAGGAGGCCTCTTGTTTGTTTTCTGGCTGCCTAGACTCCCAAAACAACTACTGAGAAACTGTATTAATTAAATCACTGCTTTGCCTATTAGCTCTAGTTTCTTATTGGTTAGTTTTTACATCTTAATTTAACCCATTTTTATTAATTTGTGTATTGTCACAAATTACCAGCGATGTTCCAGCTTGTCTGTTCCCTGCATCAGCTACATGGTGTCTCCTGACTTTGCCTTCTTTCTCCCAGAATTTAGTTTGTTTTTTTTTCTGCTAGCTCTGTTATGCTTCGCTATAGGCCCAAAGTAGTTTTTTTTTTTAATTACTCAATGGTAATCACAGCATACAGAGGGGAATCCCACATCACATATAACATTATTATTTAATTTTTAGTAAGTAGCACATTAGTTTATCTCTTTTTATGTTTTAGATGGATAAATTCTATTCACTTGACAGTAGAGGAGGAATGATCTAGTATGTTTAGGTATGAATGAGTTTGTATCACCTCCCATTTTAAGTGTTGATCTGTTTCACCTTGAATGAAGTTTGAAGTAAGCAAAAAATAATAGCCTTCAGTGTGTCTGTAACCTAATCCCAGGGACCTATGGTTGCATTACAAGGGATTTCACAAGTTAAATTAAAATTATAGATTTTAAAATAGAAAGGTTATTCTGCATTATCTGAGTTGATCTCACCTAATCACAAGAGTCAAAAGCAAAAACCTTTCTCCCATTGGAAGCATAGAGATGTAGCTGAAGGAATCAGACAGATTATATAAGTTTGAGAAGGACTTGGTATGTCATCTATGGTTCAGAGACAACAACGACTAAATGCAAAGACAAGAGAGAGGCTCCTGAGCATAAAGGCTTCACCCCAATCACATTCAACAAGAAATAGGTAAGCTCAGCCCTTTAGGTGAAAGGAACAAAGTTCTGACAGCAACCTGAATGACTTTGATATAGATCATTCTCAAGAGACTCCTCTGAAAACCCAGCTGGTCAATTTTCAACTTTGGTTTTATAAGACCCAAAACAGTAGTTCAAAGTCACCCATACATTGCCTGGGTCCCCACAAATGTGGCCTGTGTATACATACATATAAGTAAAAAAAAACAATAATAAACCTTTATAAACCTTTTTGTAGTGGTTACCAGAAAAGAAACCCACTATCATAAAATCAATGATTACACCAAAGTCCAACCTTTATAAATGATGAGTTTTTATTTGGGGCTACTAATAGGAGTGTGGATGAGCAATTACCTATAGAAGTAGAGTTGCATCAAATATGAATTCCAGCATCACCCAAAAGCCCACCCCAACATAGGTATGACCTCATGAAAGCTGTAACTTTGGAGTTCTCAGTGCAGCTTGCAAGCAGCTCAATGGTCCAAGAAATGTCTCTTCAATCTCCTCCACTCAGAATCTCCTCCCCAACAGTTATTTATCACTATTAGCTAGGGAGGAGCCTTTGAGAATTTTGCAAGTTTCTGTTTGCTAAGATACAAGATGCTTCATTCTTTACCTAATGTCACAAGACTCCCCATCTCTCCTGGAGGGAATATTTCCACTGAGAGGCAATTGCATTCAACAGTGACTCACTTAAAATATGAGATAGTGTTTTACTAATGTGCTAAACTGCAGGTGGCAAAAGCAAACAAAATTGGTAATACAAATCTGCAGAGGCCTGCACAACCAAGCTCCTGACAACCTCTTTATCGTCTATATTATCCCTTCATTATTCAGTCATTAGCATTATCCTGTCTTCATTCTGGGTATACTGAATTCTGGTGTTTCCTAGAATTCCCGAATCTGTTCTCCCAAGGTTATTCAGAATTACTATTACCTCTGGTACACTGCTATATATCACCCTTACAGTTTCAGGTCATTGGTCCCTTCTTACATTAAAAACGCTCCTCACTTCTGAGAGGAAATACATATTCTGTCTATGAGGCATTTCTTCTCTGCTGCACTATAAACCTCTCTGCTTTGTGACAAGTGACAAATGGAACATGATGGTGTTATCATTTATTAGTAAACATTAACTCAGAAAATTAATGAAACAGTAGGTTTTACTCTTAACCATCTTGGTCTCTAAGGAAAAAGTCCTTGGTAAGAGCCCATGAAGGAGACTATAGCACAAGAAAGACTTTACCTCTCTGTTCTTCTCTGTATATTTTTGCTTTGGAAAAAGAAACAAAAACTAAATTTACTGTATTTTCTGCCTTCATGTATTTTGTGCTACTGTATCAGAACAACTGAGACTGAATGACACTATAAAAAAAACCAAATGTTTATTATTTGAGTTACAGAGACTGAAAAGGCCATGATGAAGGAGCTGGTACTCAACACACATCTGTCTGCATCATCTTTCTTGTTTTCTTTAGATGCCAGGAGAGAACACTGGGAAGAAAGAGAAAGACACTGACCTCACAGCCTGAAGTCCTGCTATCATTGCCATTAATCCTATGAAGGTGGAGCACTAACAACCTAATGACCTCTCACTAGGCATCAGTTCCCAGCACTGTTGTGTGAAGCACTAGGTTTCCAGTACTAGATCTGAGGGAATACACTTAAATTGTATCATCACTTGTATGATTTTTTTTATTTTTTTATTGAGCTATATTTTTAGGCTTACAGAGCCTTCTAAAATAATCAGTACTGGTTATTATTTAAATCTCAAAACTGTCTCATGAAACTACATATTTACACTTTATTTTTCAATTATTTCTTTTATATTTTGAGGTTATAATATAATTACATCATTTTACTCTTCCATTTTCCCCCAAAACCCTCCCATACGTCCTTGCTTGCTCTCTTTCAAACTCATGTCCTCTTTTTTAAAATTAATTATTGTTATTTGTATACAAACACTTCTACCAAACAACTCTTGTACTTAAACTCAGGGATCATTGCAGAAGAAGTGGAGGGAAGATATTAAGAGCCAATGATTAGGAAGTTTGTTGTGAGACTGTCTCCTAAGAATGTAGGAAGCTACACCCATAAAGTCTCACCATTCTGATTACCTAAACATTAGTTGAATAAGGGCAACAACAGTAGACCTGCTAAGGTGGATGGGAGAAAGAGCAGGAGACCTCAACTGTATAGGCAACTAAGGAACACTGAGCACAAGGACAAACAGTTTTCCCCAGGGGAGGGCATGCCAGTTGGTTATCCATATGATCAGCCCTGAAAACATACCTAGAAGTAACACTATACAGACTGAGAAGGGTAGACTTATATATTTAAGAATACACGTGTATAAGCCCCACTTAACACCTGACAATATGGGTTATGACTGAGTTGCCATAGTGAATAAGCAATGAAGATGGGGGGAGGATTCTCTGTGTGTTGTTTTTTTTTTTTTTTTCTCATGAGCAAGAAAAACATAAAGGTTCTTGGAAACGTCAGTAAAGAACCTGGATGTAAAGTGATCCTAATGATATGATTTGTGTTGCTAAAAATTCAGAAGCAATTTTAAAATATCAAAGCTCTATGGTTAGATACATCTTTTTACTACATTTCTTTTTCTTGGAACTCCCCAGCTTATTATTTAATCTTTGATCCTACTTTGCACATAGCATATTAAATTTCTCCAGAGATGAAAATAATGAAACTAAAAACTAAATCACAAATGGCAGATTATAAGCACCTAGATTGCAGAGAGAGCTCCCTTAATGTTTTGCTCTTAATAGCAATAATAAAGGGAACTTCAAGTGGTAAACAATACAAAATTGTGTGTATGAGGGTTGTTCTAGGTAGCTTCATGTCAGCTCTACACAAGCTAAAGTCATCTGGGTGGAGTGAATCTCAATTCAAGAAATGTCCCTTCTGCTATGTAAGATCTAGCTGTAGGCCTCAAGTCATTAGGACAATCTCTTTTTTGTTTTTGTTTGTTTGTGTTTTTCGAGACAGAGTTTATCTGTGTAGTATTGGCTTTCCTGAAACTCACTCTGTAGACCAGACTGATCTTGAACACAGATCTGGCTGCCTCTGCCACCCGAGTGATGGGATTAAAGATGTTTGTGCACTATCAACCTATTTGGGACAATTTCTAAATTAGAGATTGATGGGGAGGGCCCAGCCAGTTATATGTGGCACCACCCTGGGCTGGTGGTTCTGGATACTATAGGAAAGCAGACTGAGCAAGCCATGAGGAGCAGCCAATAAGCAGCACTTTGCCATGGCCTCTGCCTCTGGATTCCTGCCCTGTTGAGTTTCTGCCCTGACTTCCTTCAATGATGAACTGTGATATAGAAGCATAAGCCAAATAAACCCATTTTCTCTCCAAGTTGCTTATGGTCATGTGCTGGAACAAGGTCAAAAGAAGGATACATGGAGGGCCTTTTACCTCACGTGCATTTTGTTTCCTAGACTGTTCTTGGACATGCTTCCATGCTCCTGTGCTAAACATTTACATTCAATTTACTGGGAATTGAACTCAGTACCTTTGGAAGACCAAGCAGTGCTCTTAACCACTGAGCCATCTCTCTGGGCCTACATTCAATTTATAAGACATGTTTATCCTTGTTGAATATCAGAACATAGTTAGAGAACCCAGTGTGGTCAGTGTACCCTGGATATGGCCTTCTGATTTGCTTTCATGCTTTCCCAGATATTGCACATGTCATGCAATTGTTCTTAAAGTGTCTGTTGTGAGAAAGTTCCAGAAAAGGGCGCTCTGTTAATATTTAGTATGTGCTTACAGGCATTTATTTACATGTTTTTCTTAGCAGCCTTCCTAGGATCATTGCTTTCTTTGGGACAGTCATGTGTAATAGTTCACTGAAACTGAAGTAAGGTTGTCTCTAGAGTTACACTGTAATCCACCCCATTCTTTCACCTCCCCAAATCCCAGGTCTCGGCATAGGTCAGCAAAAGTCAACAACCACGTTGTTTCATCACAACAGTAGAAATTACAACTAGACAAGGACTGGTCAACAATGAGTCATATGCCCCAAAGCTATGTGACTCCCAAGAACAGAGGGACATCTAATCAAAAAGTCAACAGTTCTAATAATGGTCAATGAGAACAATTTGAATTACCAAAGCTTTTTTTCAATTATTTATAACTTCTTTCTTAGTTTATTAATGGGAATTTTAGATTGGGGGGAGGAGGTTAAAATATAATTACAGCATTTATACCTTCTCTCTTCTTCCTCCACACTGAGACAAATACTCCAACACAGTGACAGTTGTACTCTCAGTATTGAGGAGGCTGAGACAGAGAAGGGAGGATCTCTGAGGCTCTGTGGCCATCCATTTTTGCCTGCTTAGAGATTTCCTGGTCAATGAGAAGTCTTGTCTCATACAAAAAAAAAAATGGTGATGGCACCTTAGGAATTATAGCTGAGCTTGTTCTTTGGCTTCCTGAGGCATGCATACTTGTACAAACATAGATGCTTAAACAGATCAGACACACACACACACACACACACAAGTATGCAAAAAAGGAGATCAGAGTTAAAGGATGGCACACACCACCACATTAATGTCACCTATTTCTCAAAGCATCATCGAACTAGCTACAAAAATATAATCAGATATGCAATGTCAGGTGCTTACTCTGAACAGGCTCCCTGCCTGTCATTTTCTTCCTGGCTGGATTTTTTTTCTCATGTTGTTTACTTATTTTGACATAAGCAGAAGCAATCTTGCAAGATAAATATTGTGCCATAAAAACAGAAGGCTGTCAAATTTAAAGGGGGAAAAAAAGAAAAGACAAAACGGCTCTGAGGAATCCAGAGCCTCCAGCCTCCAACTCAGCAGCTCTGAGAAGAGGCAGCTTCTAGCCAAATTCCTCCCATAGTTCTCTTCACTCCCTTGCAGGTTTGTCAGATGGCGTGCCTCATGGGGACTGAATAGGATGATCACATTCTGTATCAGAGGAGTGGTTGACATGCAGAGGCAACGCTGATAGACACTTACTCATCTGCTGGCCGCATTGTCCTAGCAGTGACATTGTTAAAGCACTGGCTTAAAATAACCACGGCTACAAATAATAGTAGTAGTGATTTTAATTACGAGGTCTTCAAAGACTGACATATTGGAAAGATTTCATGGAAAACGCTGGGATCAGCAGTTATGGGTACTTTCTACCGTAGGTGGAAAACAAGGAAAAATAGGGGGAGGAAAAGACATTGTGTCTAAATACGGAGCCACTATTAAATTTTCAATGCTCTACAAACACAGATACATAGAAATATGTGCTTCCCGTGGGGCATAGGCTATTTGTCCTGTTACGAGGGCTATTTTATGAATCAACTTGACTGAGCATGAGGATGCATGTATATTTAGTTAAGCATTATTTCTGGTTGAAGTATGAGGTAAAGTTTAATCTGCAGCAAGATTCCTCTCCTGCTGTCAACCTAGGAAGCCCAGGAAAGTTTGATGACAGTAAATACAGTCTTGGGGTAAGTATAGGAGAGACATCCCACTCAACAAAGAGAGAAACAGGAAAGAAGAAGGGACTGACAGGCTCAAAGTACGATTAAGATCTAGTAGAGAGTTCCAGGAGATCTCTACCTTGTAGAATAAGTCTTTGGTGTTGTGCTTTCTCTACCTATTGGGTCTCAGGACCCATTGAGATGGAGGCCCCATATGCTAGGCTAGTCTAAGTAAAGGTTCTAGCTCCAAGGTTCAGCATTGCCATGAGCATCTTTGAATGGCTTTCAATGTGTTTTTTTTTTCTTTCTCAGATAATAATAATGTACCTTCACAGCCAAATAGCTCTACAGACCCATGAATGAGTCTTATAGGATCTGAAAAACCTTACAACTTTCCTTCATTTCATCCTTTCTCTGTGACCTTCACTTTAAACTGGGATTGGTTTGGCTGGGCTGATGGAATGGGGCCATGATTCATACCTAGGCTAACTTCCCTACGAAGTTATTGCTTGTGGTGCTATACTTTTGTGATGCTGCTGTGATGGGGCTCATCAAAGTCTATAAAGTTATGGCTCCTTTCTGCTTAATTCTTTCCTATTGATGTTGTTTTCATTAAAAAGCTTGCAAATAAATATAAATGTCACACATAAAATTAATCATTCCCAAAGTCTATGTACCCTAATAAACCATGTACAGCTGGAATGGGCATTGGAAATAGAATCTGGGATGCTTTGCTTAAATGCTACAATTCTTCAGTTTTCTCTTTTCAAGTTCTGATAAATGCAGACAGGAAGTGGAAGAAAGATGTTCCTTCCATAGTTCCATTATAAATTTCATCAGTTAAATACTTGATTTCATTCTTTATGTTCTACTTTCCCCAAGTTACTAAAACACCAGCATGACTTATTCAAGCTATGTTAACATTGTGACCAGAACAGTGCTCCCTGTATTATCTAATAACCTCTTCTTACATTTCTGTGAAGCATTACCCAAATGGGCTCTGACATCCATCTTTCTACCAACGTTCTGCTCATAATAATTTACATATTATTAAGTAGAATGGTTTTTTCTATTTATCCACTTGTTTTTTGCTTTTGTTTATTGATTCTTTTTATGTTGGTGGTTACTAGAATACCCTAACATGTTTCCAGCATGAGTCTGAACTTTGCCTAACCCATACACATTGGTTTGTTCCAACGCTTCATCCACATTTTAGATATTTGTTGTAGCCACATCCCATATCCTATTTCTTTGAATCAGAATATGCCTTGGACAGTGAGGTTTCTCAGTGGGTAAAGGTTCTTGCTGCCAGGTTAAGAACGTGAGCTTGACTCACATGGTGCAAGAAGATAACTGATTCCTGAGATTGTCCTCTATTTTTTACCTATTGCCTGAAGTTTTCAAATTAACTTAATTACAGAGAGAAGAAAATATGGTGATATAGTCATTGCTCTTCTTAGACACAGGAAAGGTTAACAGATCTGGTCAGCTCTTTTACTTATAGTTATAAGACGCTGTTGAAAAGGGAGGAACCAAGGGATGAAAGCAATAGAATCTTCCTTGTTATCTCTGACATGTGGCCTTCAAAAGTTTATTTTCTATGTTAATATTACTTCTGTTAACTTGGAAGTATGAGTACACACAAAAGAATATGGAGCAATGTAGATTTCAACTTAAACTGGAAGCTGGCTATCCTGGATGTTCCACTTGCCACTAGGAAATGTTGAGAGACAACTCCCCATGACACTATCAAATAAATACCAAGTTTTAAATTCTCAGGAGCAGTCAAACACCATCTGGAAGAGGTAGACTAATGGTCTATGGTAATCTAAATTATACGGAGACATAGAGAGAAGAACTCAAGGAAAAATGTGTACATATGGTTTAATGGTTGAACTGAAAAGATTTTAATATTATTACTACATTTCATTTATTTATTTGTGTGTGTTTGTATGTGAATATGTGCACACTCACACATGCATAAAAATGTGAGTGCATGTGTGTTGGAGCACACACACACTTCAGTA
Source organism: Ondatra zibethicus (assembly GCA_004026605.1). Classification (NCBI taxonomy): domain Eukaryota; kingdom Metazoa; phylum Chordata; class Mammalia; order Rodentia; family Cricetidae; genus Ondatra; species Ondatra zibethicus. The sequence goes on along the minus strand of PVIU01001275.1, from coordinate 114,769 downwards.
GGCCAGAATTTGGTTCTTTTCTTTTCTTTTGCTATGTGGATCCCAGGGATTGAACTCAAGCTGGAATTCAAACTTGACTGCAAGAACCTTTACCTGTAAAGCCACTTCATAGGACCTGAGACCTAGAGATTCAACGCAACTCAAAGAAACCTAGTAAAATCTAGGCAAAAAATCATGTCCTGATAGTTCAGAATTGGTAGACAGAGTGGATGTTTTTAAGACAACTTCATTCTTATCCTCATAGATAAGAATGTATGCAACATCTAAATCACAGTACTCCAGCTTCAATCCCCCAAGTGAGATGAGATGGTTCCTGTAAGGCAAACCATGACTAATAAAAAAGCTGTGAGATCACATGACTTAGCAATTTTGTTTGCAAGAACTTTCCAATAGAAAATGGAGTAATTTATATAGAGCTTCTGCCTTATTAGAACTCCCTGGTAAAATCTGAATTCAAATCCTCAAAACCAAAATCTAAGAAAAACTGAACAGTGTGTGGTCATTTGTACCAGCAATCCTAGCACTTGAGAGATTGAAGTAGAAGCACCAAGCATTCAAGACCAGCCTGGGCTACCTGTTGCAAAATCAAATAATATATATATGTATATATATTTACTTTATGTTTATATATTATGTTTATATAAATTTTTTATATGTATAAATGCATATATATGCATTATAAAAGGAATTAAAATTGCTTCAGAGAAAGACTAAAGTGAGAGATTCTGGGTTATGAACTAAACTATGCACACATCTCTTTCTTATGTTGAAGCCTGACCCCTCAATGTGATATAGATTTAGATATGGAATACTTAGAATGATAATTAACATTAATGGAGTTCTTTAATATTACAGGGCTGATGTCCTTATGAAAAGCAATGGAACTGTGTAAAAGTGTCTTTTTTCTCAGGGCACATTGAAGAAAAGAGAAGACCATAGGAACAACGCTCTCTACAAGTCAGGAAGAAAGAGCCCTTCAGAAACCAACCCTTGAGGGCACATTGTTCCTGGACTTCTAATTCCCAAACATAAAAATCTGTTGCTTAAGCCCTTCATTCTGTTATGTATTCTGGAGTGGCAAGCTGAGCAGATTAATGCCCATGAAGTATCCAATGCAGATGATGCTAACACTATGAAATAAAGAGGTGGCAATAAGAATGGAGAGCTCAGTTGTAATAAACACTCAAAGACTAATGAAAATTGCCATTCCGAAACACTTAAAAGAAAACGCAGGGTTTCATTATTAAGATTCCCAACCAGTCTCATTTCCCATCATAAGAAAGGGAAAATAATAATTGATAATTAAGGACACCATAATCGGCTGAAAGATTAAAAGGTTCTGCCTGGAGTAGTCTCTGTCTTCTAGTAGGAGCAGATCAATTAAGTTTTCTTAAAATTTACCGCATCTTAGCATTTCTTATTGGCTAATGTTTTTAAAGTACCAATTCGACTTCCAGCATTTTGGGAGTCAAGATGTTTGTCATAATTCCTCAAGTAATGCTCAGGAGGTTTCAAATGAGTGAAAACTTTACATGTATTCAAATTCCTCTAACAGTCTCCTGGGTTTCCTGGAATGTTGTGGCATCTTGCTCAGATACTGCTGTGATTTTTTGCATCTCACCTTGTAAGAGTCCACCCCAAATGACTAGAGACAACAAATGGTTTTCTCTCACCATCTTCTGACTACTTCACCCTGAATAGTCAACTCATAACCAGAGCAATAAAAGTAAATTGACTACTCCCCAGGGCACATGTCTGTAGCAGATTCCAGTAATATACTGACAAGAGCATTCTTTAAATGCTGATGTCTTGCCTTTTCATGCTTTTATAGGTTCTGATATTGATTTGTTTAGATCCCATTTGCTTGTTAATGGTTTAGAAATATACTGTACAGTATCTAACTCACCATTATCTTATTTAACTCCTAGCTTATTTTTCCTTTTATTTGTGGCAATATTTGAGATTGCTTATGAAGAATAAGATGAGAATACAAATAGTTTATCTTCCACAGTGATGAAGATGGATATTTATTACAGTATATAAATGGAAAGACGGAGGAGCTTAAATGTTGAGATAAACTAGGATTTAAGCCATTGCTTTAGACAGGCTATAAAAATGTTATTAGGAATTTGCTGCAGAAACAAAAGAAAACTGCTGCTTCTAATTTTTTCCTGGCTTAATCATCCAAAAGTTTAATAAGCTGTGCGGTAAAATGAGAGACAGTGTTCTACAATTTTGGAATAATGATATGTTTATATATTCCCTTTATACCTTCTTCGCAACTGAAACCAGAGACCTGTCATTTTAATTGGCATGGAGATGGACACAAATTCTCTCTTTACATATCAAATTTTCTATGAACCAGGTGGAACTCTCACCCTAGTTGCATGGATGCTTTTCATTTACTCAAGCATTCATAATAGGAATGAAGCATCTCTCATTTATTTTTTTCACCCTTCACTCACCCAACTGTGACACCCAAACTAAGTTTTGGGAATGTAACTAGATTCTTAGAAACCATATCTACGTTTGGTTAAATTTTAAAATAAATCAGTTTTTAAAGCTTTAAAAACTAAATGACTTATACTTAATTAGTACATTTCCTCTCCAGGTTCACTAATTAATCATTTATTTCTTTGATCGAGGATAAGCTAAATTTACAAAGCAAGGAATCTGGAACTCTAAAATTCCTTCAGTTATTCTTGTGCAATCTGAAGAACAAGGTGATCCCCTTACTCCACATCCTCTCCACCATAAGCAATCATTGGTGTTTTTGATTTTAGCCATTCTGACAGGTATAAGATGGTATCTAAAAGTTGTTTTGATTTGCATTTCCCTGATCGCTAAGGAAGTTGAACATGACCTTAAGTATCTTTTGGCCATTCGAACTTCTTCTGTAGAGAATTCTCTGTTCAGATCATTACCCCATTTTTTAATTGGGTAATTTAGCCTTTTAATGTCTAGTTTCTTGAGTTCTTTGTATATTTTGGAGATCAGACCTTGAACACTCATCCATTGCTGGTGGGAATGCAAACTTGTGCAACCACTTTGGAAATCAGTGTGGCGGTTTCTCAGGAAATTGGGAAACAACTTACCTCAGGATCCAGCAATACCACTCTTGGGAATATACCCAAGAGATGCCCAATCATACTACAAAAGCATTTGTGCAACTATGTTCATAGCAGCATTATTTGTAATAGCCAGAACCTGGAAACAACCTATGTGCCCCTCAATGGAAGAATGGATCAAGAAAGTGTGGAATATATACACATTAGAATACTACTCAGCAGTAAAAAAAAAAAAAATGACATCCTTAAATTTGCATGCAAATGGATGGAAATAGAGTGAGATATCCCAAACCCAAAAAGATGATTATGGTATGTACTCACTCATTAGTGGACCCTAGCCATAAACAAAGAACATTAAGCTTATAGCCCACAAGCCTAGAGAAATCAAATAGCAAGGTGAACCCAAAGAAAAACATATATAGATCCTCCTGGAAATTGGAAGCAAACAAGATTGCCAGGCAAAAGGTGGAGGCACAGGAATGGGAATAGGGGTGTAGGTAGGGGTGAGAGTGGGTGAAAGGAGAGAGGGAGGGAGAAGGGAGAAGGGATGGACTGGGGAGAGCTTGGGGGAGTGGGAGGGTGGAGATGGAAGAAGGGTGGATATTGGAGAAGGGAATAAGATATCTACATTAAGGGAGTCATTTTAGGATTGGCAAGAGTCTTGGCTCTAGAGGGGATCACAGGTGTGCACGGGGATGTCCCCAACTAGGTACTTGGGCAGCAGAGGAGAAGGTGCCTGATCTAGCCTTGTCCCATAATCACATTGATGAATATCTTGATCATCACCATAGAAATTTCGTCCGATGGATGGAGATAGAGACAGAGACCCACATTCACATCAGAGCAATGGACTGAGCTCCCAAGGTCCAGTCGAAGAGCAGAAGGTGGGAGAAGATGAGCAAGGAAGCCAGGACCGGGAGAGGCTGGTCCACCAACCGAGACAGTGTGCCTGATCTAATGGGAGCTCACCAAATCAAGCTGGACAAGGACTGAATGAGCATATGATCAAACCGGAATCTCTGAATGTGGCTGTCAATGGGGGCTGACTGAGAAGCCCATGATAATGGCACTGGGACCTTCTGCATGTATTAGCTTTTTGGGAATCTAGTCTATGTGGATGCACACCTTCCTAGGCCGGGATGGAGGCGGGAGTGCCTTGGGCTTCCCACAGGGCAGGGTACCCTGCCCCCTCTTAAGGAAGCAGGGGGAGGGAGAAGGGGTAGTGGGGGAGCCGGAGGGAACTGGGAGAAGGGAAGGAAGTGTAATTTTTTTGAATGAAAAATAAAAGAATATAAAAAAATTTAAAAAAAGAACAAGGTGAGATAGTACTTGTATCTTTATTTGCACTCCCATGAAAGTACTACTTATCAAGTCTTTTTTACCCACTGGACACTGTGTCAAATTTATTCTTGAGTGGAATTTTAAAAAGTTCAATTAGAATACTTGGGGTTTTATTTTTGTTCATTAGCTTAATTTGGATTTACGTAAAGTTAAATCACTTCTTTTGGGGTTTTTATTTTATTTATTTTCTTTAAAAGAATATTGCATAGAATTAGCAGTTACCAAACCATTCACTACTAAGCTGTCTTGAGTGTAGACCTATGACTGTCTGTGTGAATGCTCTGATAACCCAGCTTGAAGGACTTTGAAAACTTGTACAAATCTGTAACAGAAAAGGTCTGACTTTCCCTTCCTCTCTCTCTCCCTCTTTTCCTCCTTCCCTCCCTCCCTCTCTCTCTTTCTTACTTTCTTTTTTCCGATGCATTCTGGCTTGGCATTATTTTTTATTTTTCTCTCATATATTACATCTGACTGCTGTTTCTTCCCCTCCCGCCTCTCCTCTCAGTACCTACCCCAACCTCCCCTCTCCCCCAGGACCTCTCCTCTTCTCTTTTCCTTTAGAAAGGAGCAAGCCCCCCCCCGAAGTATATCAAACAAACACGGCATAAACAAGTCACAAGATTAGGCACATACCCTCATATTAAGGCTGGATAAGGCAACCCAGTAGGAGATAAAGGTTCCTAAAGCAGGAAAAAGAGTCAGAGACAGCCCCCACTCCCACTGTTAGGAGTTTCACAAGAACTCCAAGCTACACAACCATAACATACATGCAGAGGACTGTAGCAAGAATAATAAAAACCCAGAAACAGATATTAGGGTTCAAACTGAATATCAGAAAAGCAGAACAGCCAAACCATTAGAGAAGTCTTACCTCTAGCAAGTAGAAGTACTTACCTCTACTGAAGACTGAGCCCTGAGCCTCTGTCTCCCATTTTATATTCCCCTCTAGTGTTGGGAATAAAGGCCTGTAATTCCCTAGTACTGAGATTAAAGGAGTGAGCCACCACCACCTGGATCTGTTTCTACACTGGTCTTCTGCGGCTCAGAATGGCCTTGAACTCATCAGAGATCTGTCTTCCTCTGTCTCCCAAATCCTGGGATCAAAGGTATGTCCCAACACTGCCTGGCCTCTAGTGGCTTAGTTTTGCCCTCTGATTTTCAGGCAAGCTTTATTTACTAAAATATGAATAAAATACCACTATAGAGGATCTCGGTCAGACCCATACAGGTTCCCTAATTGTCACTTCAGTCTCTTTGAGTTCCTATGAGCTCTGGTTAGTTGACTATGTGAGCCGTGTACTTGTGTGATGTCCTTGACACTGCTGGTTTCTACAGTCCTTCCTCCTTCTCGTCAGTGGATTTCCTGGTACTCTACCTAATGTTTGGCTGTGGGTCTGACTTTCTTAGAGCTCCTCAAGAGAACAGAATCACTGAGGTTGCTGTGCTCTGAGCGGGATTAAGGACAGTAAACAAGGTCAATGCCTCCCAAAGCTGGAAAAGAGAATGGAATGCGCTGTTGCCTTGTGGAGCCCCAGGACTGCTTGCCTGCATGGGTGCAGGCTTGTGAACCGGGCTTCATCAGATGTAAACTTATAGCTTTGTGACACTTATATTTCTCAGTATGAAATACCTGTGGTATCTATGTAAAGATGGGAGCATTTGCCTCCCTTCATTTTTAGTTGTCTGTAGTGCCTTTTCCTTATTACACTTGTATTCAGGTGTTGTGATAAAATGACGGATGAATATACTCAAAGGGATTGACCTGACTGTCTACTAAATGTGTAACTCTACCATGTCATTCGTTTCTCACTTACTACTCCAGAATTAGGGTACTGTGGATGGCTTCCCAACTTGGTAGCATCTTGCAAATCATTCAATCATTCTGTATCTTTGTTCTAATATTAACAAATTATTCAATCAAAAGAAGAATCATTAATTTCCTTTGGATGAGTATAAGGATTAATATGTCACAAAAAATCTCTAAATAGATTGATAGAACGTAAATTAAAAGTTCTACTTGGATATATGCCCAAGAGTGGTACTATTGAGTCTTGAGGTAGACTGATTCCCAGTTTTCTGAGAAACCATGATACTTATTTCCAAAGAGGCTATACAAGTTTACTTCCCACCAGCAATGGAGAAGTGTTTCCCTTACTCTGTATCCTCTCCAGTATAAGCTATCATTGGTGGTTTTGCTCTTAGCCATTCTGACCGGTCTCTCAGAGTCATTTCGATTTGCATTTCCCTGATGGCTAAGGATTTTGAGCAATTCCTTAAGTGTCTTTCAGCCATTTGAGAGTCTTTTATTGAGAATTCTCTGTTTAGATATGTACCCGATTTTTAATGTAATATGCAGAAAGTATTTATTAGAGAACATGTGATACTACTGTACAATTTACTAATGAAATTTAAAGAATAAACACAGGTATATTGAGCATATATCATCAAATCTAGAAAAAAATTAATAAAAGGAACCAAAAATTAACAAAAGAATAAATTCTAGTAGTAGACAATAAAAAGTCCCTGAAAATCTAATGAATAAGAGAAAAAAACTTGGCATGTGAACAATATTGTAAAATACAGCCTATGACAAGGCAACACTTTTGCTTACTGGGGACTTTGAAAGTGCTATGGGTTTCTGTCCATAAATGCATGTACACTTCATTCAGTCAACCAAGATTTTCATATTCATTGCTCTTTAATTACTTTATTGAAAACAGAGGGGAAAGGAGAAGGGAGAAGGGAAGGACTGGGGAGAGCTTGGGGGAGTGGGAGGGTAGAGACGGAGGAAGGGAAGATGTTGGAGCAGGGAAGACGATATCTACATTAAGGGAGCCATTTTAGGGTTGGCACTAGAATTGGCTCTAGAGGGGATCCCAGGTGTCCATAGGGATGTCCCCAGCTAGGTCCTTGGGCAGTTCAGAGGGTGCCTGAACTGGCCTTGTCCCATAGTCACACTGATGAATATCTTGAATATCACCATAGAAATTTCGTACGATGGATGGAGATAGAGAAAGAGACCCACATCTACATCAGAGCAATGGACTGAGCTCCCAAGGACCAGTCGAAGAGCAGAAGGAGGGAGAAGATGAGCAAGGAAGTCAGGACAGCGAGGGGCTGGTCCACCCACTGAGACAGCGTGCCTGATCTAATGGGAGCTCACCAAATCCAGCTGGACCGGGACTGAACGAGCATGTGATCAAACCGGACTCTCTGAATGGGGCTGCCAATGGGGGCGGACTGAGAAGCCATCGATAATGGCAATGGAACCTGTCTCTTCTGCATGTATTGGCTTTTTGGGACCCTAGTTTACTTGGATGCACACCTTCCTAGGCCGGGATAAAGGGTGGAGGGCCTTGGACTTCCCACAGGGCAGGGTACCCTGCCCTCTCTTGAGGATGGAGGGGGAGGGAGGAGGGTTAGTGGCAGAGCGGGAGGGGAATGGGAGAAGGGCGGGAAGTATAAATTTTTGAATGGAAAAATAAAAAAAAGGACAAAAAAAGAAAAGAAAATTACTTCTTAGAATAAACTCTTTTACCTTATGTCCTTGCCAGTGTAATATAGGAACAATGTTGCTTATTGACCAACATACGAGTCTACAGTAATTTTAGATATCTTACTATTTTAGCAATTTATTTCACTGATGTTAATTAAAACTCCTAACAAAACACTTCAAATTACAAAAAATAATGATGATTACTGAAATAGTTACTTTAGAACCTCTTCTTTTTGTTTGTTTGTTTTTGTTTTTCGAGACAGGGTTTCTCTGCAGCTTTGGAGCCTGTCCCGGAGCTAGCTCTTGTAGACCAGGCTGGCTACAAATTCAAAGAGATCTGCCTACCTCTGCGTCCTGAGTGCTGGGATTAAAGGTGTGCACCACCACTGCCTGCCTGGGACCCATTGTTTAAATAATAGTTAATAAATAATAATATCATAAAATAAAGCATTTGAGAGGGATTTTAACATGTGACCTGTAAAGAAGATGGATATCTACAAACTGTTAAAAAATACAAATATTATTTTATAATATCTTATGATAGTTTCTGTCTTTCTGTTAATAAAAACTAAGAACTGGTTATACTTTTATTTAGTATTATAAAGGATATTAATGATCAAATTTTTCAGATTATAGAAAACAAGCTAATGAATATGTACCCAATTTTTTTACTTGGATTATTTGGTATTTTGATGTCTAGCTTCTTGAGTTCTTTATGTATTTTGGATATCAATTCTTTGTCTGATGTGAGGTTGGTAAAGATCTTTTCCTATTCAGTAGGTGGCCATTTTGCTTTATTGACTGTGTCCTTTGTCTTGTAGAAGCTTCTTAGTTTTAGGAGGTCCCATTTATTTATTGTTGTTCTCAGTTTCTGTATTACTGGTATTATATTTAGGAAGTGGTTTCCTGTGCTCATGTTTTCAAGACTACTTCCCGCTTTCTCTTCTATGGGGTTCAGTGTGGTTGGATTTATATTGAGGTCTTTGATCCATTTGGACTTCAGTTTTGCGCATGGAGTTAGATATGGATCTATTTGCATTCTTCTATATGTTGACATCCAGCTATGCCAGCATCTTTTGTTGAAGATACTTCCATTTTTCCATTGTATAATTTTAGTTATATCAAAAAACAGGTGTTCATAGGTATGTGGATTAATATCAGAGTCTTCAACTTGATTCCATTGGTCCATCTGTCATTTTTTATACCAATACCAAGCAATTTTCATTACTGCACCTCTATAATAGAGCTTGATGTCAGGGTTAGTGATGTCTCCAGAAGTTCCTTTATTGTAAAGGATTGTTTTGGTTTGCTGGATTTTTTGCTTTTTATATGAACTTGAGTGTTGCTCTTTCAAGGTCTATGAAGAATGGAGATTGCATTGAGTCTGTAGATTGTTTTTGCTAAGACTTCCATTTTTATTATGATGATTCTACATATCCAAGAGCATAGGAAAGCTTCACATTTTCTGATATCTTCTTCAATTTTTTTCTTCAAAGGTTTAAAGTTTTTGTTGTACAGGTCTTTCACTTCTTTGGTTAGTGTTACCCCAGGTTATTGCAAAGGGTGATATTTTTCTGATTTCTTTTTCAGCCTTTTTATTCTTTGTATGTAGGAGGGCTACTGATTTTTTTGAGTTTATCTTATATCCTGCCACATTACTTAAGGTATTTATCAGCTGTAGGATTTCCCTGGTAGAACTTTTGGGGACACTTACTGGTGTGAGAGGTCCTTCTTTCTATGTGTGGCTTTTATTGGTTAATGAATAAAGAATTGGCTTGGCCTATCGCATGGGAGAAAGAAGGTAGAGAGAGAGAGAGAGACATGCCATGGAGCCACCAGAGTCAGACATGCTAAAACTTTGCTGGTATCCATTGCCACGTGGCAATACACAGATTAATGGAGATGGGTTAAATTAATATGTAAGAGTTAGCCAATAAGAAGCTAGAGCTAATTGGTCAAGCAGTGATTTAATTAATATGGTTTCTGTGTGATTATTTTGGGACTAAGCTAGCCAGGTGGCTACAAATCAACAAGTGGCCCCTTCTCCAACAATTTATATATGATATCATATTATCTGAAAATAATGAAAGTTTGACTTCTTCCTTTCCAATTCGAATCCCCTTGATCTCCTTTTGTTGTCTTTTTCCTCAAGCTAGACCTTCCAGTACCATATTGAATAGATATGGAGAGAGTGGAAAACATTTTCTTGTTCCTGATTCTAATGGAATCACGTTGGGTTCCTCCCCATTTAATTTGATGTTGGCTGTAAGCTTATTATATATTGTTTTTATTATGTGTAGATATGTTCCTTGTATTCCTGATCTCTCCAAGACCTTTATAATGAAGGAGTGTTGGATTTTGTCAAAGGATTTCCAGCAACTAATGAGATTATCATGCTTTTTTTCTTTCACTTTATTTATATGGTAGATGCCAATTGATACATTTTTGTTGGTTGAATCATTTCTGCATCTCAGGGATGAAGCCAACTTGATCATGGTGGATGATTTTTTTTTTGATGTGTTCTTGAATTTGGTTTGTCAGTATTTTATTGAGTATGATTACATCAATGTTCATGTGGGATACTGGTCTGTAATCCACTTTCTTAGTTGAGTCTTTGTGTGGTGTGGGTATCAGGGTAACAGGTTTGCCTTGTAAAAAGAGTTTGGAAATATTCTTTCTGTTTCTATTGTGTGGAACAATGTGAAGTATTAGCTCTTCTTTGAAGTTCTGCTAGAATTCTGTACTGAAACCATTCGACCCTGGGCTCTTTTTGTTTTTTATTCTTTTGATGACTGCTTCTATTTCCTTAGGGATTATAGGTCTACTTAAATAGTTCTTGTGGTCTTTACTTAATTTGGGTATGTGGTACTTAGCCAGAAAATTATTCATTTTATTTAGATTTTCCAATTCTGTGGAGTACAGGTATTCGAAGTATGACCTAATGATTCTCTGGATTTCCTCGGTGTCTATTGTTATGTCCTCCTTTCCATTTCTGACTTTGTTAATTTGGATATTATTCTCCCTTTACCTTTTGGGTATTTTGCATAAGGGTTTGTCTATCTTGTTGATTTTCTCAAAGAACCAGCTCTTTCTTTCATTGATTCTTTGTATTGTTGACTTTGTTTCTATTTTATTGATTTCAGCCCTCAATTTGATTATTTCCTATCACCTACTCCCCTTGGGTGAGTCTGCTTCTTTTTGTTCTAGAGTTTTCAGGTGTGCTGTTAAGTCATTAGTGTGATTAGTGTGAGATTTCTCTACTTTCTTTATGTAGGCACTTAGTGCTATGAACTTTCCTCTTAGTACTGTTTTCAAAGGGTCCCAAAAGTTTGGGCATGTTGTGCCTTCATTTTCATTGAATTATAGGAAGTCTTTAATTTCTTTGTTTATTTCTTCTTTGACACTGGATGATTCAGTTGAGTATTGTTCAATTTCCATTAGTTTGTAGACTTTCTGCAATTAGTGTTGTTGTTGAATTACAACTTTAAGCCATGGTGATGTGTTAAGAAACAAGGTGTTATTTCAATTTTTTTAAAGTATGATTTGTGACCAAGTATGTGATCAGTTTTAAAGAAGGTTCCATGAGGTGCTGAGAAGAAAGTATGTTCTTTTGTGTTTGGGTGAAATGTTCTATAGATATCTGTTAAGTCCATTTGAGTCATGATATCTGTTACTTCTCTTATATCTCTGTTAAGTTTCTGTCTGGCTAACCTGTCCATTGGTGAGAGTGGATTTTTCAAGTCTCTTAGTATTAGTGTGTCAAGTTTGATGTGGGATTTAAGTTTTAGTACTGTTTCTTTTACATATGTGGGTGCTCTTGTATTTAGGGCATAGATGGTCAGAATTGAGAGTTCATCTTAATGGATTTTTTCCTGTGATGAGTGTGAAGTGTTCCTTTCAATGTCTTTTAATTGATTTTAGTTCAAAGTCTATTTTGTTAGATATTAGGATAGCTACACCTGCTTGTTTCTTAGGTCCATTTGATTGGAAAATGTTTTCCCAACCCTTTACTCTGAGGCAACTTCTGTCTTTGATATTGAGGTGTTTCTTGTCTACAGCAGAAAGATGGATCCTGTTTTCATATCCATTCTTGTTAACCTGTGTCTTTTTATAGGTGAATTGAGCCCATTGATATTAAGAGATACTAATAACCAGTGATTGTTAATTCCTTTTTGTGTGTTTCCCTTCTTTGGGGTTTGCTGGTCTGAGGTTATCTCCTGCTTGTGCATTCGTAATATCCATAACCTGGAAACAGCATAGATTCCCTTCAAACAAAGAAAATGTGGTACATTTACACAATGGAGCTACTCAGCGGATAAAAAGGACATCTTAATATTTTCATGCAAATGGATGAAACTAGAAAAAAACATCCTGAGTGAGGTAACCCACACCCAGAAGGACAACATGGTATGTACTCACTCATAAATGGATATTAGACTTAAAGCAAAGGATCACTAACTTATAGTCCACGGCCCCAGAGAAGCTAGGTAACAAGGGGAACCCTAAGAGAGTTATACATAGATCCTCTTGGGAAGGGGAAATAGAAAAGATCTCCTGAGAAAATTGGGAGAGTGGGTGGGCAGGGAGGGTGGAAGGGGGATAAAAAAAGGGAAGGGTGAGGAAAACATAAGGATATGTTGAGATGGGTAAAGGACTGAGAGGGAAAGAAAGGAGAGAGATATCTTGATTAAGGGAGCCATTATAAGGTTAGCAAGAAACCTGGCACTAGGAAAGTTCCCAGGAATCTATAAGGATGACCCCAGCAATGGCGAAGAGGGTGTCTGAACTGGCCTTCCCTTGTAATCACATTGATGACTATCTTAATTGTCATCATAGAACCTTCATCCAGCAACTGATGGAAGCAGATACAGAGGTACACAGCGAAGCACTTCACCAAGCGCTCCTGGAGTACAGTAAAAGAGAGGGAGGAACGATAATGAGCAAAGGGGTCAAGACCATGATAGGGATACCTACAGAAACAGCTGACCTGAGCTAGTGGCAGCTCACTGACTCTGGACTGACAGCTGGGGAACTTGCATAAGATCAAACTAGACCCTCTGAATGTGGATGACAATTGTGTGGCTTGGGCCATCTGTGAGGTTACTGGCAGCAGGACCAGGATTCATCTCTAGTGCTTGAACTGCCTTTTTGGAGCCCATTCTTTTGGGAGGGATACCTTGCTGAACCTAGACATAGGAAGGAGAGCCTCAAAGTGATGTGCCAGATTTTGTTGACTCCCCATGGGAAGCCTTATCCTCTCTAAGGATGGGAGGCCGGTTGGGGGAAGGTTTGGTAAGAAGGAGGAGGGGAGGGAGTGGTAACTTGGATGTGTATGTAAAATAAAAAGGATTGCTTGAAAAATATGATAAAAAGTTCTACTTGGAGCTGGATATGGTGATTTATTGCATTTAACCTCAGTACTTGGGAGGTTTAAGCTACAAGTTCAAGGCCTGTCTGGGCTACATAGTGATTTCTATGATGCGTGGGTGACAGAAAGCTCCCATCAGAGAAGGAAACAAGAAAATAAACAAGCAAAATACACTTACAAATTCAATTTGTAGCTTAACACAATCCCTAAATTTACATTAAAGGTGCTGAGAAGATGGCTCAGTTGGTAAAGTGCTTTTCCTTGGGCTTTAAGGCCTGAAATCAGATTCCCAGCAACCAGATAAAAAGCTAGAGCATTGCAACCTGTCCCTGTAGCCCAGGCTGGGAAGACAAAAACAAGAGGATCCCTGAGGATTGTGAGACAACCAGTCTGTACAAATCAGTAAACTCTAGCTTCAGTGAAAAATTCCATTTCAAAAAAATAAAAAAAATTAGTTAGAGAGTAATTGAGGAAGACACTTGACATTAACAATTGGCCACCATAACCATACTTGTGCAGGCACACCTACAGAGAAACACATACACACAAATATACTGTACACAAAAACTACAGCAAAAGTATTATCAAATTATAGTTTAAAACTGAGTACTGTATTAAAACAATTAATGGAGAAATAGATGTAAAAACAAGTGAATTCCAGGAAGTGATAAAAACCTCAATGTTAATAACTACATAGGAAGCACAGCAAAGATGCTCCCGAAGAGGTCTAAACACCAATGAACTAAGTTATTAGGAAGCCCCATTCAGATGTTGATGAGTTATCTTTGTATTTACAATATGATTTCTGAGAAAAATCTCCAAAACAACTAAAAGGCAATATACGCTGTCACAGTATTAGAGAAATGGCATAAAGTGTTAAATTGCACTACAGTGGGTTTTTTGATGGGATAATTTCCCTCGTGATGAATAAATTTCAGTAGAATATGGAATATTATTCATTAGGAGTACTAATACCAGTTACATTTTGGTAAAGGTGCCTTCTTAAGCAGACATTTTGGTTATTTCTCTCATATAAGTTATAGAAAAACCACATATAAGAGCTGAATATATTCCTTAGTCATGATGTATGGGCAGGGAGGAGAAGAAAATACCTTAGGGAGAATACAAGGAGATTGACATTGTTTATTGATTGAGCACTGATGAAAGTTACAAATGAGGGCAGTAGGGACTCCAGGGCACAGTCAGAATGTCTTAAGACATAGAAGCAGTGAACTCATTCTGCTGTAGCTGCACAGCAGTAACAACCAATAGGCAGGCCCGACTGAGGAATTTACAGAGAGCTGTGCTTAGGCTTGTCTTTGCTTCCCTGAAGCATAAAAGAGGATGAAAAAAAAATGAGTGAAACATTTGGGCACGGAAAGAATAGACATTTCTTTAAGGAGAATTATTGTGGGTTTCTTCATATTCACTCAATAATCAGGTTCATTATTCTCCACCTGGGTAAAATGCGTGTTGAGTTTGTTTTATATCATAGCATCACCCTTTCAGGTAAATGAGAGCAATTCATTCATTTTGTAACACTCGTTGATCCCAAACAATGTGCCAAGCCCATTTCCAGATTTTGAGGATAAAAAGTAAATTAGATATGATTTCTGATTCCTGGAACCAACTTCACAGATTTGTGAAAGAGTCATGTAAAAAGCCAAAGTTGAATAGCAGTGCAGAATGGTAAGTGTGTAGGTGAACTGTAGCAAAGAAAATGGAATGCATAATGAATCAGTTCTCCAACTAACTAGTTTCCAAAAGAAAGTATTACCCTAAACAGTCATTTAAATTGCCTGGCTTGGTAAAGAAGTCCTAGAGTCAGGAAATAGAAACTATCCTACCTTGACTGATGGAAGAAACACAATCTGTTTACTGTGAAGATGCATATATGTATTTATAATATATATAAACATATGTTGAATATAATCACTGTGTCATTAGGTTAATTACTTTATTAAAATAAAATGTATGTTTACTTAATTGAAGTTGTTTTCTGTACTAATTCATAATTAGTTATTCTTTTTATAGCTATAAGAAATGAAAGGAGTTTCCTGTTCACCTAGATCCTTCCCCAGCCTTATCCCAATCTTTGTAGCAGAACATGCCTGCTAACCTTCCCAGCATTCCCATCTCCTGTGGATTGCAAAGATCTTCCCTTTCTAACTGTCCTCCCCCAGTGTGTTTCTCTGCTCCCAGACATCTATCCCAGCAAGCCCCTCCTGACAACACAAGGGCCACTCCCCCTAGGGTAACAAGTGGCTGAAGATTGACCCGCACCTCACCTACAGTTCCTGAGATCCAACACTCTACCCCCAGTCTCATCCCTAGCTCTGTTTCAGGAACCCTGCCGTGGTCTCCCTTCCCTCTCTGACCCCATACCTAACGGGTACAAAGATCTTCTCCTAGTTCAGTAGAAACTTCCTAAAATAGGTGAAGGTTATCCCAATGAGTATTCCTAGTAACGAGAAACATGGAGTCTCAACAGGGCATCTGTTGTCAGAAGGTAAGGCATAGAGTAGCAGTACTGGGTTTCATTAAATTGAGTTGTTGGCCAAGACAAACAGTTATTCTTCAGAAACTTACAGCTGGACCCTATTTCTGAGGACAATACCCACACAGATCATTGAATATGGAAAAGTTGAGCTGATGCCTACAAAGAACTTTCACCCTTACATTCTAATCTCTTTGCTAAGGGAAGATGCTCTGCAGACTCCAAAAGAGAAATTGTAGAAACCAACCCAGGCACAAAACATTTGACCTACAATATGTCCTGCCTGAAAAAATATGCTAGATCAATGTGTTATGGCATATTGTTTTACCTAGGCAAAGATGTGTTACATTTGTTTATGCTATGGAATGTTTAGCTGTGTGATGGTGTGTTACATTTGTTTCTGCTGTATTTGTTTGATGATATAAGAATATGTTACATTTGTGTATGCTGTACTTGTTTAATTATGAAAAAATGTGTTGCTATTTCACCTTGCATGCCTAAGGTGCCTGATTGGTCTGATAAACAATTGAATGGCCAATAGCTAAGCAGAGAGAGAGATAGGTGGGGCTGATGGGCAGAGAGAATAAATAGGAGGAGAAATCTAGGCTCAAGAAGAGAAAAGAGGAGAGGAAAGAGTAGGGGAGGGGAAGGAAAAAGAAGAGGAGTGGACAAAGAGAAAGAGGAGGATATGCATTGAGCCACAAGCCAGGCAGCTGCCAGCTATTCAGACACAGAGACAACAGGAGAGTAAGATATACAGAAAGAGAAATAAAAAGCCCCAAGGCAAAATGTAGATAAAGAGAATCAGATTAAAATAAGAGCTAAGATAAGGTGAAGCATTCATAACTAATAAGAAGTCTCAATGTCATGATTTGGAAGCTTGGTGTCCCAAAAAGAAAAATCTCGTACAGCAATGGTGGCACAGAACACGTGGAAGTAGCCAAATAATGCCTGATTTGACTTAAGGTCCATTCCACAAGGAGGTTACCTGACACTGCTTGGGTAACCAAGAACCAGAGACTAGATCACCCAGAAACCTGTTGGTAAAACCAAACACTGCTAGTCTAAATACATAAAAAATGTATCAATAAAATGACTCCTAATGATATTCTGCTGTACTCATAGATCAGTGCCTTATCCAGGCATCATCAGAGGTGCTTGCCCTGACAGCCTAAGGGAACAGATGCAGAGACCCACAGCCAGACGTTATGTGGAGAGGGTCTAAATGGGAGACCTCCATAAACTCTCTCCCCTAAGTGTTCAGGGAGTCCATAGAAGAGAAGGAACAAAAAGTAGAAGAGCCAGAGTGGGTAGTGGAAAGCAGGAGAACAAGGCCCTCTGAATCAACTATGCTAGGAACATATGGGCCTACATGGGTCTGCTGCAGGTACTTTGTATATGTTAAAGCTATTAGCTTAGTACTTTTATGGGACTCCTGACTGTGAGAACAAGCAAGTCTCTGGTGTGTGAGGTCCTTCTGTCTATGTGTTGCTTTCATTAATGAATAAAGAAACTGCCTTGGCCTGTTGATAGGGCAGAACTTACGTAGGCGGGGAAGACAGAACTGAATTCTGGGAGGAAAAAAGCAGAGTCAGAGAGACACCATGGAGCCACCAGAAAGAGATACTGAGAATTTTACCCAGTAAGCCACTGCCAGGTGGTGATACACAGATTAATAGAACTGGGTTAAATTAATATAAGAGTTAGCCAATAAGAAGTTAGAGTTAATGGGTCAAGCAGTGATTTAATCAGTACAGTTTCTGTGTGGTTATTTCGGGGCTGAGCTAGCTGGGTAGCCAGGACAAACAAGCGGGCCCTCCTCCTACATGTCTCTGACTCTTGTGCCTGCTCTTGAGACCCTCATCCTCCTGTTAGACGTTGTCATGTCCAACATGATTGTTTTTGCTTCATCTTATTATATTTTATTTTGTCATATTTAGTTGCTGTCTCTCGGAAGCCTGTTTTTTTCCAATAAGAGACAGAGAGGAAATGGACCCAGAGGTTGGGAAGGGGTGAGAAACTAGGTGGAGTGGAGGGAGGGGAACTATAATCAGGATATATTATATGGGAAAAGAATTATTTTCAGTAATAGAAAAAAAATCTTTTTAAAGAAAGAAAGGAAATGAAATGAAAGTAACTCTCATGTGATTCATAACTACTCTTCCTTGGATATAATTTTCTATTAGCTTATTGTAAATATGAAAAAATCATTTTCAATGGGAAATCATGGTCTCTCTAATTATCAATTTTCTTCAAACAGTTATAAGTGGCAACAAGAAAGAAGCTGATTGAATGATGTTATCAATCAATACCAGAAAAAGATTAAACGTAATGCTGAATACCTACTACCAATACTTTTGAAAGCCACAGATTCAGTAATATTAAAGTGAAAGTTTAATATTTATTAATGTTAACAATGAAAATTAGATATTTTATATTTCACAGTCCTAAGTCCTGTACATATAATCTTAGGCATAGCTACAGAATCTTTATTGTTATTTCTAATAAAGAATATGAAGGGCTGGAGTGATGGCTCAACTGCTGAGAGCTTATGTTTCTCTTTCACAAGGGCTGAGTTTTGTTCCCTGTGTCCCTGTCAGGAGTCTCACAGCCTTCTGTAAAACCAGCTCCCTGGATCTGACACCCTCTTCTGGCCTATGCAAGTACCTGCATTCACATGGCATCCATACAGCAAGACGCATAAATTAAAACAAAATGAAACCTTCAAAGAAAAAAGAATATGAGCTTTATTGTGTTTATGTGACTCATTAATTTAAAAAATTTGAGACAGTCCACGTCAGTTGTCCTTGGATTAGAGTTCTGACATTAACAACTGGAGGACCTACTTGCTGTGCACTTACAGGAAACACCATGCCTGATGTGGATGCTTCTTCAAACCTTTTTACAACTCAAAGCAAACATCAGGATGCATTAAGCAAAGGGGAACAAAGGAAAATAACTTCATAATGATACCAAAAAAAATCTTAGCTAGTTGAAGTTTTGATTAAGATTAAATAATGGGTGCTGTATTTAGATTAATTAGGGAGAAGATCACAGTAGGCAATAGGTAAATGCACAACACCATCTGTTCCCTTTTCCAGTTGTATCTAAAGGCTCTGCACTAGCATATCAGGGAACAGGGAGAATTAATTAGGCAGCAAATGAAATCTCCTCCCAGATGGCACCCATTTCCTTCTTGCAGAGGCAAACCAGCAAATCCGTATGACTTTGGATTCACTCTCTTTGCCCCCTTGAAATTTTGAAGGACCATTTTTGTTTGACCATTTTAGATGCCAATTTTTTAAATTATGGAGGGCCTGGAAAGGTGGAGATCTCACACCAACTTCTGGTAGCCATGGGCACCCATACACATGTGGCATATACTCACAGACATATATACACAGAAATATATATGTATATTCATATATGAATAAAATAAAAAGTATATAATTTCAAAGTATAAAAATGGAGGGAAACTGTGTGGAACTGAGCTTCAGAAGAAATTACTTGCTTTGAAATTCCATTATGAGAACTAAAGATGAACTTGATATTCCATATTGATAAGTGGGGATATTTGTTTGCTTGGTTTTTTTTTTTGGACTTCTTTATATCTGGGCTGTCACAAGAGCATATTGGTCACTATGGAAGTGGGTCTATTTCCTCCAGCTATTTCTTCACAGACATACCCTCCAAGGTCTTCCTAGAAGAGTGTCTCTTAGTTCATTCCAACTCCTATTAAATTTACAATCAGTATTAATCATCGTAGCAACATGAACTTTGAGGTACACAGGCAAGGTCACCATGTGTAGACTAGGTGAGGAGACTTTTGAGATGTGACCCTTCATGCTGCAGAGGAAATAGTGTTTTGGACTCTGAAAAAAGATCAGCCTAAACCAAACAGTATAAAGAAAAATAGTATGATCAATGCCAAAGTATGGGAATGAGAGGGACACTGGCCTAAAAGATAAGTATCTGTGCACCTTAGAAGCCTGCTCCCCAACATCTGCAGACCCCATTGTTGGGCTTTCCTGCTTTCTGATTCCTACTCAGAAGCCAGACCTTTCCATCTTCTGCCTACCTACCACCGAGGCCACAAGCTTTCCTACCTCGAACCTCCCTGACTCCAATGCTATCCCGCATCTGAATCCCCTTCTGTGTTCAGGTTCAAATGCCTTTACTCTGGATACAGAAGCCTGGAGTAAGGACTCTGTACCCCAGAAACAAATTTTAAATGTCTTTATTTTTTTTATAAAGCAGTTTTATAAGGCAGAAACACAATTCCTCTAAGCTCAGGGCACCATTCTCTTCTAGTGTACTTCTTACCAATTCAAGAGGCGTTTTTTGTTTGTTTTTGTTTGTTTTTTTTTTATTTCTATCGATCTTGCTTTTTCAACAGTCCCTTTAATACTTGTAGATATTAGGAGATTTATCATACTCTTTAAAAAAATCTAAAGACAAAACTTTAAAGATGTCCCCCAAAGACTCTTGTCTCCCACTTATTCAGCCAAACACTATTCTAAGTACTATGGTGAAGGGACTTTGTGGATATAATTAAGGTCATTAATCACTAACTTTAAAAATAGGAAGATTGTCCTGTATTATCTGGTGAATCTGCCATTGGAACTGGGAGTCTAGGAAGGACTTGGTCAGCTGAGGATGGAATTCAAAAGTGGACAACAAAGAATCAGATTTATTGCAATGAGAGATAGCAAACGTGCGCCCCAGGGAAGATTTATTGCAGTGACAGAAAGCAAGCACATACTGCAAAGACACAGGAGCGAGTTAACCAGAGAAGTAGGTAGGAGTTTAAAGATTCTGGGCTTCTTATTCCTACAGTGACTTAATGAATATTTCTGGGATGGGTTGCATATTCATTGCTTTAAAGTGACCATTTCTATCTCCCACAGTGTGATGGAGACCAGATTTAACTTTTATACTATTCTTCCTGAAATCTTATTGAAAAGTCAATAAGGAGGGTCAAAACGGCAATGCAAATGATATTATAATGAAGCTGGTATCTGCTAAGGATAAGAAGATATGTATATGTCATGGATAAGGAGACCCCCACCCCATACCCACTGCTTTCGCAGGAAGAACCTATCAGAATCTTGGAAAATGTTTATGCACAAAGGGAACAATTGTAACAGACATGAGGGTCAACTGCTATTTCCCGGGATACCCCACATCTAGCTCCTCCCTCAAACATGAGGAAGATGCAGTGTCCCCAAACATTTGTCTTAAGACCTAGGGAGCCTGTGTGCCCAGACTTCAGAGAGACACTAGGAAATAGAACATCCCTCCAGCAAGGAAAAGGAGAGCTAAATCCCACTCTCAAGAATTGTACTCTGCTGTGAACTTGAATGTACAGAGAAGTAGGTTCTCCCAAGAACCTTCTCAGGGAGAGCCAACAGCGAACACCTTGGTTTTAGTCTCCTGCAACTCAGAACTTAAGTCAAGCCTACACTTCTGACCCTTTTTTCTGAGCTACCAAATTATGATACCATGTCACTTGAATAGACTTTTGCCCTTGATCATGAGAATGTTAGTGTTCTGTTGGATAATCTTCAACTCGAATCTACAAATGAATGGAAAATATGGAAAGAGATGATAACCTACTTACCGACCCTCAACACATATGTAAGAATTAAATCTTTATCACAGGATGACCCTAAACATTAGAAAATGTTTATTACTATAGCAGACTCCAATAAAACTTTATTTTTCTGTGTGTATTGCACTTATAAAGACATGCATGTAAACACATAGACATGCAGACACACTTATGCACATACATATATACACAACACACATCACATTAAAATAATCACTCAGAAACATGTATTTAAAATGTTTTATTTTCATTCTTCATTTTTCCATGCACTCAGCACCAGAATCATCATTTCATCCCAAGAAGGTTCCCAACCCTCCTGATCTAGGACCTGAAGATGGTTTTGTTGCTGGACCATGGAGGGAAGCACTGTGTGTACTTGACCTGTCCTTCTGGCCTCTGTTCCATTTGTCCTGGGTGCTCATCAGTACTTCATTTTGACTCTAATCAGTGTTGGGTTTCCTAATCAAAATGTATCACTTCCAAAAACTTTGGCCTGCCTGTCACTCCCAAGAAGAGTGGGCTTCTTTTCTCCAACAAAGGTGGGTAACATAATCCCAATGTGCAGGTCTGATACCATTTGCCCAAGTTTACATCTAGAGACATGAATGGCTGGGGCATATTAGAAAACCCATAGCATTCATAAAATATTTTTAAAGTTTCCAGCCAGTCCATCAACACAAGTGTATGTTTTCTCCTTCCCCTCCGCCTCTTCTACTTCCTCTTATGAGGTTATAATTATTATGGATGGGATATAATGGCTTATAAACAATGCTCAAATTCCTTGATCCCAGAAAATAATTTTTCTAAGATAAGCATCAAAAGCAAAATGATCTTTAATGACTCCATTAAAGAAAGAAATCTATCTTTTATAATTTCTTAATACTACTTACTTCCCAACATCATTAACTCTCCCACAAATGAAACATAAACTAAATTATGTTTAGAGTATTATTCTGCAATACCATTGCTAAGATGCAATGCATTAAAAATACAAACTGAAAATCCAAGGGAAATGCTTTGCAGAATTTCAGATTTTTATGTGGATAACTTCATCAATCCCATTGACCAGTTGATTATCAGAGATATCTTTTCCTTTGATTTAATTATTGGTCAATTTATTTTCTGGTTTCATTCCTAAAATCAATTAATCCATGTAACTTGGCCAGAGAGAATCCATTAATTCAAGTTAATATTTTATAAACAGAAGCATTAAAAATCTATTTTCTACATCAATTTAATAAAATATTGGCACTATATATATATACTGTAAGCAATTTTTAATTAATTAAAATGTAATAATCTGCAAAAAATTTAGTCAGTATGAGGACTTTCTCAATATTATATTATCTATTTTTAAATTTCTTTATGTTGTAAAACATCAGAAAATGGATGCTTACAAAATCCATCGGAACTCAGCTAATAAGAACCTATGAAAAATATGCTGGAGTTACCAGTCAGAAATTTTCTCACAGAATCTTTGTCCTATCCATGGATGAACATCCCATTAGCTGTTTCCATTGTTGCCATCTTTATAACATGTAGTAAACAGCAGTAGCTTCTATTTGAACTCATTTAGACTTAGCTGTTTTTAGGGCGTAATCCTTTATAATGTGTCATAGCTAGAGACCTAGCATTTCAAGATACCTGAAACATAAACAAGGCAATCCAGTTGTGTTAGTCAATCACCTGGCCAAGGAAATACCCCTCAGGAAAGTATGATCACTCTTAGGAAGGCATGCTCATTTTAATAGATGCTAAAGAGATTTGTGGAATAATTACCACTTTAATGAGATAATGTTATATTCTTTTCAGATCTCTGCCCCTCCCCACCTTCTCTTTCTCCTGTCTGTTTGTATGCTGGCCTGTCTGTCTCTCCTGGTGTTGTAATTAGAATATGGCTTGTTCCCCCAGCAATCGTGTAATGGAAGTATGGTTGCTAGGATGATGAAACATGAAAGTGCCCTAGACCTTTAAGAGGTAGGCCTAGAGGGAGGTCATCATTAGATCATTTGGAACTTGGTTCTCAGATGGGATTTTTGTGGCTATTCTGGGACTCTGAGTTCTTGTGAGAGTGGGCTGTTAGGAGAGCAATACCAAATTGTGTGCTACTTTTTGGCTATGCACCGTGCAATGCCTGATGCAGGTAGAAGAGTTGGCCCTGACATCACATATGCAGGAGAGCTGCCCCTGCCACCAACAGCTGCAACACTCTAGAGAGCAGGCTCTGGGCAGCATAATAGGGCCAACCCCATTGGCAGAGGTGTGGGTGTGCCAGACCCAATATTGTGAGAATGGAAGAGTTATTACCTGTCATGTGTAGGCATGGGCAGGAGAGAGATGTGCCCACCCACTCATCACGGTCTGAGGCAGGTGGGAGAGCTGGCCCTAAGGTCATAAGATCAGGAGAGTTGTCCCTGCTCTTCACAAGCTATAGCACTCAAGATAGTGACCCATGCACCTTGCCTGGGCAACAAAGTAGAGCTGGCCCTGACAGCGTAGATGAGGGAGATCCAACCCTACATGAAAGCAGAACTGGCCCCAGCCCTTGCTCATGGCTGGAAAGGATGAACTTGCCAAGGCAATGCAGGAGAACTCACTCTTGTGGTGAGGACAGGGGAGAGCTGGCAGGCTGCCCAACCCAACTCCCAGGCCCAGAACCAGGCTTATGAGTTGGTCCACCCCAACATTTACCTATCTGTGATCTGTTGGAGCACTTGAAGGGACCAGTCCTGCAGGCCCAAAACTTCAGGATTTCCACAACATAGGGCAACAGCAGGAAAACCAAGACAAGTCCCAGTGAGGACCCAGCATCAATATTGTGGCAGAAACCAGAGGCCTTGAACCTGACCAAAGACTCTTTGCAATGAGCACTTGCAAGATATGTGTGACTTTACTGCGTGACTCACTCGGTCTTACGACAACGTCCATGAGGAGATTCCCTGCCTCCCCCCCCTTTTTTTTTTTCTGTTTTCTTTTTCCTCTTAAATTTTATTTTGAAGGATACAAGGGCAGAGGGTGGATATGAAGGGATAGGAAAATGAATGGCATCAAGATGCATGATGTGAAAGACACAAGAATAAGTAAAAGGAAAGTTAAAAAAAAAGATCTCTATGCAATTGAAGACATTAGCTTTCCTTTACAATCTTATACCTGGGAGTGGGGGGAGGGGGAATAAAGATTTGAATTTTATCACCAGACTAAGAAAAGATAAAAATAATCCTGCTAATTCTATTTCTGTCATTTTACTTAAAATAATATTTACAGATTCATGTGTTAATAGGTATTTTTCATGTTACTATTTGAAATGGTCTCTAAGCAAAGCAGGTTATCAAGGGCCTTTACTTAAAAACAGACAAATATATTAAGGCATTGTCTTAGTTAGGGTTTTTGATTGCTGTGAAGAGATACCACGACCACAGCAGCTCTTACAAAGAAACATGTAATTGAGGTGGTGGCTCACAGTTTCAGAGGTTCAGTCCACAGCC
Source organism: Ondatra zibethicus (assembly GCA_004026605.1). NCBI lineage: Eukaryota > Metazoa > Chordata > Mammalia > Rodentia > Cricetidae > Ondatra > Ondatra zibethicus. Next base: position 89,903 of record PVIU01001275.1, on the reverse strand, counting down.
ATCATGGCAGGGAGCATGGCAGCTTTCAGGCAGATGTGGCGCAGTCTCCATCTTGACCAGAAAGCAGAAGGAGCTCGACTGGCTGTCACACGGAAGGAAGCTTGAGCAAAAGAGATCTCAAAGCCGGCCTAACAGTGACACACATCGTCCAACAAGGCCACACCCCCTAATACTGCTATTCCCTTTGAGGGTCATTTTCTTCAAACCATCACATTCTACTCCCTGGACTCCAGGGCTTATGGCTATATCATAATACAAAAGAATGTATTCAGTCCAACTTCAAAAGTCCCCCCACAGTCTCAAACTTGTTTCAAAGTTCAAAGTCTCATCTGAGACACAGGGCAATCTCTTAACTGTAATCCCCTATAAAAATCAAAATCAAAAACAGATCATATGCTTCCAACACATAATGGCACAGGACATACTTTACCATTCTCAAACGCAGAGAGGAGAATGTAGCATGGAAATACTGGACCAAAGCAAGACCAAAAACCAGCTGGGCAAACTGCAAACTCTGCACCTCCATGTCTGATGTCAAAGTGCTCTTCACATCGCCAACTCCTTTCAAGATTTGTTGACTACAACTTGTTTCTTTCTCCTGGGCTTGTTCCAGTCCCTCTTAGCAGCTCTCCTTGGCAGGTATCCCACGACTCTTGCACCTCTACATCTTTGGTTCTCCAAGGCAGTCCAGGCTTCAGCTTCACAGCTTCATGCAATGACCTCTCTACCAGGCCTCCATTCAGGGATACCTGTGACACATGCCTGGTTTCAGTGCATAATCTGCATATCCTTTCTTCTCTCTTTAAATCTAAATCCAGAACCACGTAGCTGAAACTGTCAACCTCTGCTGCTCTCTGGGACTGGAATATGGCCCCATTATTCAACTACATCTTTACCAGCTCTATCTTTTACAACGTAGTTGTCCTGAAACCTGCTCTGTAGACTAGGCAGGCCTCAAACTCAGAGATCCATCAGCTTCTGCATTCCCAGTACTGGGATTAAAGTTTTGCTCCACCACACCTGGCTCTAAGTTTTTTCTTTAGTTCCTTTTCACAAGTTGGAAACTGAGCTGGTTATGATCTTGCCCTAAGGTCGTCACTCCATTTATTTCGTTTCTTAATCTGTTTATCTCCTTGAACACAGAATTTAGCTTTGTTCTACTTCCTGTGCTGTTTTTCTCTTCAAAACCTACTTCTTGTAATTTACCCTACTTAGCTTGTTCCTTTTCATTATAAAACTTCATTAGAGTTACCATTAATATCAATAAAACAGAGTCTATACTACACTGTTTTGAGACTTCCTCTGCCAATGGAATTAATTCAAAACTCTTCATTTTAGCCTCAGGGAGACTCTTCTGACAAAGACAAAAGGCAGTCACTTCCTTCACCAAAATATCACAAGAATGATTGCAAGGAAACCTACTAAAATTCTTCTCTGAAATCTCTTAAGCCAGTTCTCAACATTTCAGATCATTACCAGCACCACTGTCTCCCATGCTCCTACTAGTGTGCACCATTAAGTAGTATTTACAGGAGTCCTCTGCTTTCCGAACCCAAAGTGCCAAAGTCCATATTACTCCAAATAAAAATATGCTCAGGCCTATCACAGCAATACCCCAGTCCCTGGTACCAACTTTTTGCTTAGTTAAGCTTTTTTTTTTTATTATTATTTCTGTGAAGAGACACCATGACCAGGCAACTCTTATAAAGAAAACACTTAATTGAGGTGGCAGTTTACAGTTTCAGAGGTTCAGTCCATTATTATCATGATGGGGAGTATGGTAGCCTATAGACAAATCTAGTGCTGGCTATATCTTGACCAGAAGGTGACTGACTGACATACTGAGTGAAGGTTGAGAAACAAGACCTCAAAGCCCATCTCTACAATGACACACTTCCTCTAACAAGGCCACACCTCCTAATAGTGCCACTCTCTTTGGGGGCCATTTTCTATCAATCCACCATAGATACAGTCTTTGAGTTTACAAGAATGCTTTCAAAATGGTATTATTAAGAATAAATAATAAAGTTTCTATGATGCTATTATCATTTGATACTATCATCACTTTCCCCATGATAATAGGGTCTATAGATATTTTTTATTCAGCATTGCATTAAGCATTGATCCCAGTACCTAGAAAGAATTCAATAATAATATATGTTGCATGGATAATAACTAAATCAATAAAAAATACATTAGCATGTGTTGATCACTCCATTTATCTCAGCATTAACTATATTGAGGTCATGCGACTTTTCTACCTCTACCTCATTCACTGGGTCATAAGGAGCTTCTAGTGAGGCAGACCCCTATTCCATTTGTCTTTGTAAACTTAATTCTTTGGTAGTGGGAATTACATAATAAGTACTTCTTAAATGCATAATAATTTTCAAAACTGTGGCATACAAATAATGTAAGCATGCTGGGAGTGGTGGCACATGCCTTTAGTACAGACACCAAATACTTTGTCTTCTTTCTTTTGCATCTCTTACTAGCAGAGAACTCTCCAGGTAGACTGGCCAACCAGCCGCAGGATTTACAGCTGTCACCCTCTCCTGTGCTGAGAGTATAAGTAATTTCACTGTAGGCAGCTTTGTTTACTTTTGTTTAGCAAACTGAGATTCTCATGCTTGCAGAGCAACCACTTGACCCACTGAATCATATTCACAGCCTCTCTCTTGGTTTTATATGAGACTCCCATTGCATATGCATGTATTAAAGTGCATTAACACACTGATATTTCAGTGTGTAAACAATTAGTTAATTAATCTGTTGGTTTATTCTATGGTTCTTTTGCTAAACAAGGGATTGAGATGAAATTTTATTTGCCTAAATAGTGGTCATTCAGATTCTATGGGGTAAAAATATTTTATTATCCCATGCCTTGTATACCAGTAAATGGGGTGTTTTTGCTTATCTATATCCACAGAAAAGTATGGTCTTTTTGAAAAGGTGGTGGTAATGTAGTATTCTATGAAACTCCATATACTGTATGTATTTAAGATGTAAGTATTAAGGAAGTAGCTATGATTGGTACAAAAGAAGAGCTCTTTTAGAATTGATCTCCAGTTAAGCACTGAGAAAACACAATGCTTCTTTTTTCCTATATTATGAACAGCATGCTAGATAAAGACCAAAACCAATGTGTGCATTTGTAAATTGCTATAAAAATTTAGATTCTTTATGTCAGCATAAAACAAAAGTCTTATTCCACACACACTTGGAAATTTTATAAATAATCAATTTTTGAAAGATTCTCAGCAATAGATATTTTGAGGTAGTTGTTTTTTAACACTTAGCACTTAAAAGTCACTGGATTTTCTACCACTGTACTTTTAGGTATTTTTAAAATTATGTTTAATTGTATTTTAATGATAAAAAGTGGTTTGTTCATAAAGATTAGACTATCTTGAAAAATACATATAAGATAACTTTTAAAAAATTATAGTTGTACAAATACAAACCATAACATTGCATATCTTTAACCCTATCTTTGTATTTTCAACCAGATACAAACTAACGTAATTGATATTCTAACATACTCTGCATAATTTTTACTTTGTTAATATGTGACTGGAACGAACCATTAAAAATGCAATGCTTCCAGACTGGTGGTGGTACACACCTTCAGTGCCAGCACTCAAGAGGCAGAGGCAAGCAGATCTTTGAGCTCAAGGCCAGCCTTGTCTTTAGAATGAGTTCCAGGACAGTAACGGCTAAACACACACACACAAAAAGTATAGTGTTTCATATAATCTAGTTAAAATATATGTTAAAAGTTTAAACTTTTGTTGAAATGCATGTTTTTATAACATTTTGCTTCTTTTTTTCTATTGTTTCTCTGTTTAGAAGGTTAGTTATTTTTGATACAGGGTCTTATGTTAGCCTTACACTGGCCTGGAACTCATAGTGTAGCCCAAACACATCTCAACCACACTGTAATCCTCTTCTGCCTTAATTTACCAAGCGCTGAGGTTACAGGAAGTGGTTATCACATTCAGCTTTTGTTCCTAACTTTTTAATGTAATAACCAAGGAATATCAACAGAAACCTTGCCTTATTTGGAGTGTCAGGGATGAAACAGGTCCTCCTGCATGCTAGACAAGCACTCTACCACTGAGCTGCATCTCCCAACTTTCTGTTACATTTTATTTTTTGATACAAGGTCTTGCTGAGTTGCTCAGGCTGCCTTGCCTTGTGACCCTTCTATCTCTGTTCCTCAGAATACAAAAGTGAGTTCTTTTATATATTTATTTTCTGATACTTTATCAGAGCAAATATCCTGAAGATGTTTTGTTAAATTAACACTTTAAGAGTCTGGTATATAGAATGAAATCCCACAACATAATTACTTAGTCACTAAGTGGTTCTCAACCTTCCTAATGCTTCCTTTAATACCATTGCTCACGTTGTGGTAGCCCCCATCCATAAAAGTAGTTTTGTTGCTACATCATTACTGTAATTTTTCTCCTGTTATGAATCACAAATACCTGATATACAGGCTATCTGATATGTAGTCCCTGTAAAAGAGTCACAACCCACAGGTTGAGAACGATTGACTTGGTGTATAGACAGAGACTTTGACTGTCTGTTTCTGTGAATTAAAGAATTTCCTTTAAATTATTTCTATATAAATAAGTACATGTTAACCCTATATAATAGAAAATACAGATTGGTGAACCTCCTAATCATTAATATTCAAACTACATTCTCTGTCAAAATTTCTTAAGGATTTATTTATCCAATAATTTTCTATGGAAATGTGTCTATATATCAATACATGCATAAATAATAATATAGCCACAATAACATGTTTGTTGTGTGTCTGTGCTCTTGTTATAATAAGGAAGTATTATCTTCTCATCTGATCTGTTCTCAATATGTTTTCCTTCTCCTACATCAGCAAATGATGTGTCTCATTCTTCTTAAGGGATTTTTTAATGATATATCATATTTTAAGCTACAAAACATTTCATTATATATAATATATATAATTTAAAGATTTCTTTATCATTAGAATTTGAAATGTTTTAAAGATTAATTTTAAATTATTTTAAAAAGATTAATGGAACTGAATTGATTCCTCAGCAGTTAAAAGTTTTAATTATCCTTGCAGAAGACCTGGTCCTGTTCCCAGGACTCGCGTGACCGCTTACAACAGCCTATAACTCCAGCTCCGAACACTCTAGTGCCCTCTCCTGGGCTCTGTAGACACCAACCATGTACACAGCACACATACATTTGAGCAAATGAGACACTCATATACATAAAATACAAAAACTTTTAAAAAGTTTATAATTAAATTTGAAAGACACTAAATAAGTTGGCAATAGACTGTGTTCAAGAGTGTTAGTCATATGACGTCTGCTGTGTAGATATTAAACCCTTGTTACTGTGTGCACACCTATTTTTTTTCTTGCTATGTAGCCTATGGTGGCTTCAAATAGCTGATTCTTAGTTCAGATATAGCAGGGATGTGCCACCATATTTTAACTAATTTTTTAATTAGTTATAGCTGTTTCCTTTATTTTGATAAGTTTTATTTATATTTAGAATAACTTTGCAAATTGTTAACTCACATATAATTTGTCATTCATCTTTACATCCAATCTTAATGAATTAAATATAAACATACAAATTCCACTCAGTATTTTACCTTTCTTAAGTCCATAAAGATCTTTTTACATAAATATTTATATAGCCATTTATTGTTTGTTGATGTTCTATTAAAATAAACAATAATTTACTTCTCTTAAAAAGCTGCTTTTCTGGGCTTCCGTGTGATGATATAGAAATTGCTTCAAGAACCCAGAGTGAATCCCATTGTCATAAATGGAAGATTTTATGCTATGAAAGAGGTCACAGAGATGCTGCCAGTCTCTATTGCATAGTTAGAAGACAAAGTCCAATATGCTCTTTATTGTTGCTCCTTAAAAAGAAAAGCACATATAATGAACCATTGGAAGGGTCATGTAATTTTAAATGGAGAAGTGTATAGTCACATGCAAATGTCAGCTAAAATAATTGTGCCCTACATATAGGGAGTAGCTGGGTGATTTCAACCAGAACATCACAAAATGGACTGATGAAATCCTAAGGGTCTTATACCCACACAGGTCACTGGAAGATTGAGTGAGACCTGTAATTAGGAACATGCTTGGAGATAAAATTAAATTTAGAGCATTTGTCATGGCCAAGAAATGACTTGTTTCTAAGTTAGTCATATATGTAATAGAAGGAGGGGGAGAACAGAGAAGTGACAGATTATAAAAAGTAAAAGTTAATATGTTCCAATCAACATCTTCCAGACACTGTCCTGAGTTGTTTTGTTTTTAATGTACGAATAAGAGAATGCCCATATTGAGAAATCTGGTAAGTACAATTGTCCTCCCTGTGACATAGATAAATGACAGACATGATTAGGTAATCAGAATAGTTATGTGATCACTCTAAACATACATCAGTGCCAAGACAGACGTGGCATTTGACTGCACGCATCCTGTCTATTCCTTGAGCTCAGCTGTCTCCTAAGTCCTATCTGTCCTCATCTCTCTGATAACAACTCTGACAGAAATTCTTGGAAATTGCCCCACAATTTTCCAACCATCTCTTTGTTTCCTTAAGCATTCCTTAAAGAAGTTATAAGGCATCTGAATTTTATCAATGAATAAAAAAGTTTTATGTATATTGAATGGTGATTTTGTTGTAGACACTTTGTATGGTATTGGAAATACAAAACTGATCAATAGATAACCCCTCAAAGACAAAGCCTGAGAGATACATTTGAGAATACAGTTGCTTAAAGCAACATGTCACATGCTAGTCCCCAACTCCTGTGCATCAGGCCATGCAATACATCTTAACAATATGTCACAGGGAGACGTCGTCTTGAGCAAGAACGTGATCATAAGTCTCAGAACTTATCTGAGAACCTGGGAGTGATAAGGAGGAAGCTGAGGTGAGACTCATCTGTACAAGCGGAAATGAGTACAGAGATCCTGAGGTTTGTACAGGAAGGGACTTGCACACTGGAAGCTCTCTCTTCAACACGAAGGACCATTGTGCTCCTCAGTTGGTTCATATTCAAACTTGGTGGGGAATATAAAAAAAAAACTTCACATGGGGACCCTATGGTTCAAGGACCTGTTTGTGTGTGTGTGTGTGTGTGTGTGTGAGAGAGAGAGAGAGAGAGAGAGAGAGAGAGAGAGAGAGAGAGAGAGAAAGAGAGACCTTGACTATCTCCTCACATTTTTGCAATACAAAGTATTGTAGACCACTCATACCTGTCCTCACCAATCTTGATAATACTCTTTCCAGTCTGGCTTCTAACCACACCTGTTCCCTATCCCTCTTCCAAATCTCACTCTCCCCTTTCTCCTTAGGCTCTCTGTATTACATCAAAGGAATCTATCACTCTTTTACATTCATTATATCATCCTGGTAACACCCACATGTGCACAGGCAGTCTGATTTCTGCATTGAATACAAGCCCCAGGGAACAGGGCCATCTGAGTGTCTATTTAATATCTGTACCTCAATATGTCCAGACCTGCCTGGGTACTATCAATCTTTGCTAGACTCTCTATGTCAATTTCAGTTGATGGCATCACACACTAAGACAGTCTCTCTCTCTCCCTCTCTCTCTCTCTCTCTCTCTCTCACACACACACACACACACACACACACACACACACACACACACACACACACACCACACACACACTTCCTTCTGTCATGGCATGTATGACAGAAGGAAATCTTGAGGTGGGAAAGGGAGAGGATAGAGAAGTTTCTCTAGCCAGAAATTCAAGAATTATCTCTCACTTCTTACTTTCTTGTATGTCTAGTCACCGAACACAATTGTGACCACTTTACTATTATCTCCTAAATATCTTTACTTCTGTCTAGGACCCTTACTTTGCAGGCTCTTTATTTTGCACCCTTGCTAGTGCATTAGGCACCAGCAGTGACTCTCATGATCTCTTCTTCCTAACCCTGCCAGATTTCTGGGCACTTTTTTTCCCTGTAGACTCTTCTTAATGAGAAATAGGTGGGTATTGGCACAACTATGATCTTTTCATCTGGACTTTCAACAATATCCCTTGCTCCTTCTCAATGGTCAGTGGGCTAGCCTCTACCATCACGGTGAGCAGTACTGGAACACAACAGCATTCTTCACTGCAATTATACACATCTTCACTGTTACATGATGTCTTGAAGATGCTTTGTGTCTCTGGCTATCTCTGAAATGGAAACTCATTGTGAACTACCATGTAGGTGCTGGGAATCACGCCCTGGCCCTCTGCAAGAGCAGCCATATCCAAGTGTTTACAGTGGCTAAACTGCACCTCAATAAAGATGTTATGTGCCAAACAAGAGTGTTCTGAAGATAATGCTTTTCAAAGAGAAAGTAGATACAATACTTGTGATCTTTGCTAAGCTAATTCTGAAAGATTTTACCAACATTATGACCCAAGAAGGGAACATAAATACTTAACCATAAAAACTTTTGTGAAAGTCTGTTACTAGGGTGAAAACAAATGCACCAAGTAAAATTTAAAAGTTGAAGATCTGGCCAGGTGTGGCACATGCCTTTAATCACAGCAGATTGGGGCAGAGTCAGATGGATCTCCCTGAACTCCAAACTTCAAAGCCAATCCGGTCTATATAGTGAGTTCCAGGATGGTCAGAGTGACAAAGAAAGATCCTGACTCAATAATACACAGCAAAAATGAAAATTAAAAAGCACATAGCCAACAAAGGAATTGCATCTTCAATATATGAAGAATTCTTAATTTCAATGTTAAGAAAATAATCCAATTAGAAATATATAAAATATTTAAATAGATACTGTTCTAAGAGGGTATAGATGGTAACTACAAGTATGAGAAGATATGTAAAGCCACTTATTGGGAAATAAAAATTAAAACAAAAATAACAAATTCAAAATGACTTGATTCTCCCTTTGCCCTAGTATATTGATATAAGTGGTCACAGTTGTCCCTGATGAGAACTAGTGATATTATTCACATGTAGACCTGCCATTTTGTTGGAGGACCCTTTCCCATGGATAGTGGCCTAACCTCTATGTAATGAACTATAAGCTGAAAATTAACTTTAAGTGTGAAATTTGTAATGAAGAGAATTCGTAACTCTAGATTCTACTCATACATTGCTTCCAATATAGTCTTCAAATTTATCACTTCTAATATTTCAAAATGTATATAACATTAGTCACATTGATAATAAGAAAATTGAAACTAAAAGGGCCATTAATAAGTGTATACAATGTGATTTTTTGTTGTTTTGAGGCAGAGCCTCACTCCGTACCCTATGTTAACCCTAAACTGACACACAGACACTGCTGCTTCCACCTCACAAGTGCTAGACTTGCAAGTGTGCTCCACCATGCCCAACAACACAGCACAGTCCATAGTAGCAGGGATTAGAAAGAAGGTTGGACTACAAAGACACTCCATTATCTCCAAATTTTATTAAAAACAGCTTTCCTGGAAATACATTCATATTCCCTGGAGACCTAACTTGACCCTTTTATTGGCATGCTAGGCCACTTGTATTTTATTTCCCATTATGGTTTGGTTAGCTTTATATCTCAGGTAAACCATGGCTCTACAGTATAGCTCTCTCATTTCTAAAATGTCAATGACAATAGAACATTTATGCTAGAATTGTTACAGGACTGAATAAAGGAAAAGATATGTAGAGTTTGAGAATGTCATGTTTGTAAAAGTGGTCTTTCAATATTAGCTATCATGTGTAGTGTGGTGTTATTGATCTTATCAACAATAATATGGGGATAGGGACCCTAGAAATATGGGTCAGTAGTTAAGAGCATTTACTGTACTCACAGAGGACCTAGGTTCAGCTCGTAGCACCCACATCAGATAACTCAAAACCTCCTGTATCTGCAGTTCCATGGAATCCCTTTCTGAACTTCACAATCATTAGGAATACATGTGTTATACATACATACATTCAGGCAAACAATTATACACATAAAAAAATCTTTAAGAATTGGACAATATAGAAATGTCAAATAAAAATGCCCAGCATAAATAATTAGCTATTTTTCCTGTTAATATTTTAATAGTTTAAGTAGTTGTTTTTTTATTATGTATATTCTTTCTATTTTACCAATATTCTATTTTACCAGTATTATAAATAAGATATTGTTTGATACTTAGAAAGACATAAAACAAAGGAGCAAAAAATTAATATGTAATACTGCTTTAAGACACATGTAGACAACTGAGCCAGAAAGATTGTTCGTCTGGTAAGGTTATTTGTCAACAAGACTAATTACATGGCTTGATTTCTGGAAGATGTAATCCTGACAGCAGAGAACGACCTTCTGCGGGTTGTCCTTTGACCTCTCCTCCTTGACAGACACACCCTTGCTTTGGCATAGGCTCCCACACTCATATACACACAAAAGAAATGAATAAATGTAAAACAAAGATATCATAATTGCCTTTCAAAGTACCTTTAAAAGCCTGCTTTCAAAATAAGTCTAATTTGAGCATTCCATTCCAGGATTTAGTTGAATATATTACATCAGGCCAAGTTGTCTCCGAATATTTAAAATACCATATGTATAGATTTTTTCCATAATAGATTTTTTCCCTAAGTGTATACTTTAGTTTTTATTACATAGTTTATAATGTGTCCTAGATCTGGTAAAATCCAGTATTGTCCCAAGTGCGTGGAATGTGATCTTGTGTCCTCACATATTTTACTGCTCCTCTGTGGTTGGGCCTGATCCTTCATACAGAAACTCCTCTTTCTCTGCTCCCCCTGAATCCATTCCAGTCTCCTGTGCTGTTAAATTCACTGATGTGTTTAAATGTTCATCTTTCCCTCATGTAGACTACCTCACTGCACAGATCAATCCATGTATTTGAAACATCACATGAAAACTACGTGTTTAATAAGGATCCCTTCTTTGTTTTGTTTTTTATATTGTTTTTATGTTTTAACATATGCTTTATGCCAGGCCCTGTGCTAAGTTCTAAGGGGAAAAAATGTCTGGCTGGCCCTGAAAACCTCCTGGGGTTAGATAGGAAAGGTCCAAATATGCCTGATATCAGGAGGTATGGAGTGTAGTGAAGAGGATTGTCTGAGATGATAGAGTTTGACTTGAGAAAGTGTGATAACTGGATGAAGAATGTATCAGTTCAATGAACTCAGAAGTTGAATTATTTATCAGTAATATCCTTATAAGGTATGAAAAATTCATATTTGTTCTAAATAAGAGTGATTTATAGTCCTAAGCTCAGTAATAAATATAAAAGTTAATTACATACAACATTTCACTGTTATAGAACTGTATTACTTAGAAATAGATTACATGCAAAGAAAAAAGTGCAAGAAATGATATCCACACTGATCATGAAGTGTAGCAGCCTGTCCCTTGGGCCACCAACCAGCTCCCAAATCATAACACAGAGATTTATTATTGGTAATGAATGCTGTGCCATATCTTATGCTTGTCCCACTAGTTTTTATAGCTTATTTTAATCTATTTCTCTTCATCTACATTTTGCCTTGGGGCCTTTCTTACCTTTCTTTCACTCTATATATCCTACTCTATATCTGACTGGTTAGTGGTGCCTGGCTGGGTGGCTCCAGAAGTTTCCCTCATTCTCTCCTCATTTTTTTTTCTCCCTTAAGCCTAGATTCCTCCTCCTATTTATTCTCTCTGCCCAACAACTATCGCTGTCGCTCTACTGCCTAACTTCTAGGCTGTTCAGGTTTTTAGTAGACCAATCAGGTGTCTTAGGCAGGCAATGTAAAACAAATGCAATGCATCGCTACACAGTTCAACAAATGCAATGCATTGCTACACAGTTCAACAAATGCAATGCATCGCTACACAGTTCAACAAATGCAATGCATCGCTACACAGTTCAACAAATGCAATGCATTGCTACACAGTTAAACAAATGCAATGCATCGCTACACAGTTCAACAAATGCAGCCTAAACAAGTGTAACATTCCATTACATAGTTAAAGTAATAGTCTGCAACATAAATAAATGTAACACATCTTTACATAGTTAAAGTAATATTGCACACAATGAAGGAAAAAATAGAGAAGAAAAGTATAATTCCTTCATGTTTTGATTTACATTTGAGAGACGTGGGCAACAGAGGATATGAGGAGCTTAGGGACCAATTTGTAGCTTTGTTTTATATAAAAAAAATACCTTAACTTTCTATTTGGCTAAACCATGTGTGCTAAAGCTAGAGACTGCATATTACAGAGTACTTGAGCCTGACTCCTAATATGGAAAGTGAACCTCAGAGGGAGGTTCTAAAGAACCTTCCTGGTGCATTTGATCATGGGTGCTAGGAAGGTTGTGTACCCAACTCAGCCATCTTAGGACCTTGTCTGCCACCTTGTAGCTGAAGATATGTTAAGACATCCAGGGGCAGTTAAGATGTTCTGGAATAAACAACTGTGAAATTCAGACGTCGAAAAATGGATCCATCCATATTATAATTCATAGATGTACCAAGTTCTGACTGCTGGGCTCTTGCAGGTCCTGGCAACACAAAGTTCAAAAGGTATCACCACTGAGTACATTGTTTCATTAGATACAGACATGCACACACTGTCATGACACCTCACCATTGTGTTAGGGGCTGCAGCTTGCTAATGTCACTTGGAGTCCTGGAAAGGTTGTCATAGAAAAGAGCCTATGTCTATGAACAAGACCTGCTTTGCATTCCTTTCTTTTGGCATTATTTTGTCTCAATGCATGTTACTGTCTCTAGTCATGTTTATAAAGAACATATTTATGTTCTTTAGAATGAGGTTTCTAGGTTTCTGAGGGGTTCACTACATTATTCTGCAAATCCTTCTGAGAAAAGACAGAAGTGTGCAGCACTTAAATCAAAGGACTCAGTTACTTTTATTTATAATAGTCACCTCAGTATCATTAAAGGTTTTTATTTGAATACAGAGTCAATTACCCAAAATGCTAACAACATTAATTATTGTATAACTGGTCTTTGCTAATAATAAGTACTTATGCATTAATGCTGGAGATAACATTGGCAAATATTACATCAGATTTAGATTTGTTTGCTACGGGACAACGCTCTTGTACACTGTAAAGATTTGTCACTCATATTGAGTTAATAAAACACTGATTGGCCAGTAGTCAGGCAGGAAGTATAGGTAGAATGACCAGACTGGGAGAATTCTGGGAAGAGGAAAGCAGAGGTACAGTCACTAGCCAGACACAGAGAAAACAAGATGAAAATGCCTCACTGATATAAGGTACCAAGCCAAGTGGCTAAACATAGACAAAATTATCGTTTAATTTAAGTTGTAAGAGCTAGTTAATAATAATCCTGAGCTAATAAACCAAACAGTTTATAATTAATATAAGCCTCTGTGTGTTTCTTTGGGACTGAATGGCTGTAGGACCGGACAGGACAGAAACTTGTGTCTGCATTTGCTGATAATACATTTGATCTATGTAAATCTCCTAACACATATTTAAAGAAATAAGTAAGATTATAAAGCCCATGTGATGCCTATGACCAGAATGGTTGATATCTTATAGCATTAGAAAAAGAATTACCTCAATATAGAAAGACAAAATACCTTTCATAGAAAATAAAAACAATTTTGAAATAGTTTTCTTCTTTCATGGCATTTTTAAAAGAAGGGGAGAAAAAAAGTAAACTATTGTCATTAAAGCCATTATGCATTATCACAATTAAAGAAAGAATACTATCAAGCAAGCATGGGTAGGGAAGAACACACTACCCTTGTGAAGCAGACTAAAGAATATGTGGATGTCCAAGAAGTCTGCATTGTAAAAATTAATTCAAAGAGTAAAGAAAGTGCTCCAAAAATAGTCACCAATAAATTAAGTCATTAAATCTAACAGTGAGCCATATTACCTTGCTCCTTTCCAAAACTGACATCCGTTCTTCCCTCTTTACTTCATCTGATGAATGTAACATTTATAATACATGCGGAGAGAATGGATGTACAGCTCAGCAATGAGCTGAGGTACCTAAATCTTATAAAGAGTCTATAACCAGCATTTGAAACTAAAATTAGGGTGAAATCATTTAACTCTGAATAATGTAACTTCCCCTAACTACCGTCAAAATCTTAGCTTTTAATCTTAGGACCAGATATGGGAATTCCTGCTTGAACAGACTGGTCCTCATTGACTCAGTCATTCACAGTGGTACAGTGAATTTTATGGCAGAATTTCATTTACTTCTCTGATAATTTCACCACCAAAGGAAGGAGAAGAGATTTGGGATGCATAGTTTTGCTGTTGCATTTTATTTTTGTGCTGCTTTCTACCCTTTTTGATGGATTTCTTTATGGAGCTAAGGAGATGCCTCAGTGGGTAAGAGTGCTCGCTCTGCAATTGAAGGGCATGAGTTTGAAACCCCAGCACCCATTTGAAGACAGACTTAGCTGTGCGTGCCTGTAACCCCAACATTAAGGGGTAGAAACAGAAAGCGCCTAAGAGCTTTCTGTCCAGCAGGGATAACTGAAATGGAGAACTTCATACTCATTGAAATACTTGGTCTGTATGAAACATGGCAGGGGCAAGCAACAGAAGAAGATGTTTAACCTCCTGCTCTTGCCTCTGCAAGTGTAATCATGAGCATAATACCATAGGTATCATGCATACACACATAACTACCATGGAAATAAATGAATAAAGAGACATTATTTCTGATCTTTGTATAAAACTGTCATTAAGTTGGTTCTGATGAGATCAGAGAAGTCCTTTCCAACCCAGGGTGCTCTCAAGGTTAAGACTTTTTTGAATTAATGTTTGTTTTCTGTTTTGTTGAATTTGAGCCAGCATCTTGCTAGACAGCTCCAGCTGGCCTGGGGCTTGCTCTTAGACCACAGTGGCCTCAAACGTGTGGCAACTCTCCTATCTCTGCTTCTTGTGGTGGGTAAGAGGCACATACCACCATGCCCACCCTACCTCAATCCTTCAGTGGAACTCATCTTACCCTTCTCTCTACTCTGCATCTCCAAACATCATTTGAAATTTGTGTGGATACCAAGTGAATGAAGGCACATGCAACATTACTTCCTAAAGGTATAATATTAAATACAGGATGGGCCACTAAGTGTGGACGTTAGGTAAACAAGATTGAATTTTAAGCAGAAGTTTGTCTCAGGTAGTATTAGACAGACACTAAATTAAAAGGGAGGTATTTCTTTTTCCAGAAATACAACTTAGTTTAATAATCTGTATTTTTGTCTTAAATCTTGCAACACTGCTAGCCACATGGATAATAACAGTTGGCAACAGATTAGTCTGAGTGATGGCCACACTACGATTGCCTCCCTATGGTAAATATATTGATTTGTCTACAAAAGCAAAGTGAATTCAAGGTCAAATTATAAGTGAGTTTTAAATTACTGTGCATTTTTGTATTATTCTTATAATTTTTCCCTCTGTTAATTCAGAAAATAAGCAGCTTAATATTATCTGATTTCTTTGGTAGGCAGGTGTTTGTGTTGCTAGAAACATAAGGCATTGACAATGACTCAGAAATTGTACCTAGTATCATAAATAATTTCAGAATTCGTAGACTGAAAATGTCCCCAACCTCAGCATTTTTATTATAATTTCTGTTTCTTTACAAATGTCATGATACATTAGGTCAGGGAGAAAGATGGTGGGCTTCACCTCGGGGTCATAAAACTTTCCTTTCTCAATAGGAATGCAGCCATGAATCATGTATTCAACTTTAATAAATCTCTTTTCCACAGTACATACTGCTCCACTGATTAACAAAATCGTGTAACAGTTAATTTGGGATTATAAAGGTTACAAGTTTTTCGGCCCAATAACTTTAATATGCTAAACTAAAGATCAAAAGATTAGGTTTAATCAAACTCAATAAACTGAAAAGTGTAAATAATATGGGTGAAAATGCTTCAAAATGTCAATATGGTTTTTATATGAGATTTTTACTTCTGTCATAAACAAACAAGGAAAGGAATTGGGACAAAGATAATTTTTACTTCTATTTTCTGAAAATTTCCGTTAGACTCAAGTGATGGCGTATGTTACAGGTTGCTAGTACCCCCGAAAATGCAAACCATTTAAATGCAAACCATATTTTAAAATATGGGTGTATCATTTTGTAACCTCTCAAGTAATTTTGTTGTTTAAGTAAGAAATGTGTTAAATACGTGATTTAATATACATAAAATAACGATCGTCCATTATCAGCTGATAAAAACAAGTGGATTCAAAAGTTTTAAACACAAGAAGGAGCAGGTAAGTCAATGTACAAAAAATCAAGTTGAATTTTGCTTTCTAATTACAGAGCCAGCACTTAAGGAGAAAATGTTTTGAGCCGGAATTTAAATAGACGAGCCACAAATACCCGATTATTCTCTATAAATGGATGGTCATGCTGAGCCCAGCTTTGTACCATGCTGGGTCCAGCTCTGTGAGGGAAGGCTAAGATATACTTGTCTGGTCACACTTCAGAGCCTACTCAATTCTTGCTGACACAATAACTATGCCTCCTTCTGAGGTCAAAGGCAATCTGAACTGACGCCTGACTTGTGAATTACAGTGAAGAGGAACTACTCTGCTTAGAATGACCAATCAGTAAGAAATTAATGGGAAAGGAAGGATGTCCCATTCTCGTTAAAAATGTGAATGTATTGTTCCATTCTCTCTGTGTTTTATGGAAGAAGCCCTCCCCTCAGAGCCTGAAACATCAACTCACTGCCTAAGCCCTTGCCTGTGCACCACTCCCTGAGTCCGCTTGGGCAAGCACAGTAAATGCCACATGCCTATGAGTGACTGGAGATTTGGTTTCATGTTTGAGAAAGAGGCTCAGCTCCAGTTTAGAATATTCTATCATTTCAAACTCTTTCTTCCTCCTCATTTTCTGCTAAGTAGACATTCTCTGTTTTAAGTAAGTCGAAAAAGGGAAAAGATCTGTAAAAAAACATATATTTTTAAAATTAAAATTTCCAATATTCATTTAGAATATATCTTATACTTTAAGTAAATGTGGTATCATGATACTGTATTGAAATTACATTTCTATTTTTTTTCAAAATTACAAAGTTACCTATTAAACGAGTTCATTACATTTCCCTTTTAAAATAAAACCACATTGTCAAGTTTTAATTAGCTTTTTCCTTGTTTTTATCTCCTTGAAATGAGGGAGAGAGAAAGGGAGAATTATTTGACTAACTGAAATATATTTTCCTAACTGAAATGTGGAACTGTCTATATATAATTTAAGACTTTATAAAATTTCACCTTGATGCGAAATAAATGTCCAAAGTATTTCAATATACACTTATAAGTGTAATGGGTCAACTATTTTTTAAATTTGTATTAATTTTTCATAGATTGCTTACTACATAGTTTCAAAATAAATCACCAGGATTTGAAAGTAACTATTAATATATGTAGAAGTACAATTCTTTACAATGTATATATTAGCCCTAATTAAGTACAAATACATCAAGGGATGTGGTTTATAATGAATGTCAATTTGCTCTCTTTTTTTCCCCACTGTTCCTCTGAAGGGGCAGACAGGACTTTTCCTGTCTCTTCTCTTTTCTCTCTTTCTCTGTCTACCACTCTCCTATGCTCTCTTCCCCTTCCATTCCCTTTATCTCAAATAAACTCCACACTCATTAAAAAAAAAAAAAAAAAAGGCAACTTGACAGGTTCTAGAAAAACCCTGGAGACCAATCTCTGACCAAGTATTTGATGGGATTTCTAGATTAGGTTAATTAGAATAAGAAGACCCAGCCTTAAAATGGCACCCTGCTGTAGGTTGAAGTCCTGGATGGAATCAAATGGAGAAAGCATGCTGAGTACCAAAGCTCTTCCCTTCTGTGTGGATGCCATGTGACCAGCTGCCACATCCACTTGTCCCCAGGCCTTACCTGCCATAAAGGACTGTACATTCAGACTGTGGCCAAAACAAGCTCTTCTCTCACTAAATGGCTCTTCTGGGATATTTTCTCACAGCAACAGGAAAATTTGCTGGTGCTGGGAGTTTCAAAGTAAAACGGGAGATGGCTCAGTAGGTAAAGGTGACTTGCTGTCCTGAGTTAAGAAGCCAGGAATGCACAAAAAGCTGGACGCGGTGGCATATTCTTTAGTAACCCCAGCCTGCATGCCTATGGCAAGATGGGAGATGGAGAAAGGAGAACCCTCAAAAGATTGCATGATGGCTAGATTAGCATATGCTACAGTGAAGAACAGACCCTGTCTCAAACAAGTAGAAGGCAAAACTGACTCCCAAGGTTGCTTTCTGGCCTTCACATATCACATGTACTATAGAACACCTCCCTTCTTCCTCCCTCTCTTCCTCTCCTCTCTCTCTTTCTCTCTCTCTCTGTCTCTCTGTCTCTCTCTCTCTCATACACACACACACTCACTCACACACACACACACACACACACACACACACACACACACACACAAATTGTAGGACCTCAGAAGGTGATTTAGTGAATAAAGAACTTGCCATGTAAGTGTAAGGAATAAGGTTTGGATTTCCAGCCTACTGATAAATGTCTAGGGGTGAGGCAGCCTGCCTGTAACACCAGTGCTCAGCAGGGAGTCCTTGGAACAAGCTCTCTACACTAGGTGAATCAGTAATATCTGGACTCTAGTGAGAGATTCTACCCCAATATAAGAGGTGGGTAATCACCGAGGAACATACCTGCCATCAACCTCGGGCCAGTGCTCACATGGGCACAAACATTCACATGTGCCTTCACACTCATTTTGTTGTGAAATGAAACTTTACCTGTGGAGACACAACACACTCTTTTACTCACTCCAGATATGGAATGCAGGGCTGACCAAAACGTGGATACCATCAAAGTTCAACTTGGTGAATGTTTGAGTTTTACTGGGGTTACTTATGGAGTTATGGGTAAGGGGTTACTTACAGGAAGAAAAATGAATCAAAGACAGCTGCATCACCAAAGCCCACCCAGCATGGTTGACAGCTCAGAAAGCTGGGAGCCTGGGGCACACTGCACTGCTTCTAGGTGGATCAACAGGTTGGAGCATGTCCATTCCAGGTGTTTGGGTTGGTCTTATCCTCTTCCAGGCAGCTCAGCTGTTTTTCTGAGTCTTCATAGCAGTTGGTCTTGCCTGACAAGCTTCTTTACAGATTGGTTTTCTCTTCTGAGGGGGATTCTCAGCCTTTATTGTTTACTCTGGCAGGGAGAGACCTGGTGAATCTGATCAGTTTCAGGGACTTCGTGAAGCTATTTTGAGTTATTTGCCTCCTTGATTGAGGAACTTCATGCAGGATGCTTAATCTCGGAGACACTGTTACACGACAGAGGTGCACCCACACACATGCAAGCAGACATACACACGAAATGCGCACCGCGCACACGTACACACAAAACAATGGAATTAAAAGATTAATGATGATTGATATGATTTCCAATGGTATTATATATCTTGTAGTTTCATACTTTGAAACCCCAGCATCTCACAACTTCAAAGATAAATAGATTTACACAAGCAGTTCACAGACATGGTGAGGGGAGTTACAGAGAGTGTGTAGGCAGAGAAAAGGTGAGGGTGTTAAGTGAATGGAACGAAGGAAGATTTAACACACAAGTTACCAAAAACATCTGAGGGAAACATATCAGTTTCCTGTCCTGCTTTTCCCTCCACCTTTGAGTCGTCGCTTTGAAATATTTTGTCTGACCTTGGTGCCTCAACTGAGCTCATTCCTTTCTGTGAAGAATTTTTCTCTCCCATCAGATCAGGTCTATTTTTCTTCCTCAGAATACTGTACTCATATGGTTCTTTATGCTATTGGTTCTGGGAAATATGTATATTACAAATCTCTGTTCTAGTTCACAATTTCTTGTATAGCTATCAATCTAGATAGATAGATTAAGTTATCTACAAACTATTTTTAAAAATCTAGGACTAAATATCATAAAGTGGCATTTTAATAGAGTCCAGATTTTAAGCTAAGGTGTGTATGGTTCACTTGACCAAAGAAGGACTTTGGGAAACTAAACAACAGCCCCGCCTCAGTGCCCTTATGTAAACCGGCTGTTGGCATTCACACATTTTATCATGCAATTTACAGGAAATTATGAAACTGACGAAGTTTGAAGTTTTCCTCAGGACTTACTCTTTATACAAGTCCAAAGCTCTCCATAACCACATCTACTGTTAAATGTACTGCAGCTTTACAAAGTGTATTAGAGATATAACATTGGAACTCTTAAACTGATTCTATGCAAATGCTAACACTAGTAGTTGGAGATGTGAGAAAATATCTATCAGCCTCTTTTGCCAATATTTCTTTCCTGAAGATGAAAAAAGAAATTCTCTTGGTTAGGCCAAGAAGTTTACCTTTGTGGTATATTTTAAGTTAAGACTACTAACTCAGTTAAGGTACCATTTTTGACATATTGTTGTGCCAGAATTCAAAATCAGTTTAAAATCCCCACACAATGATAAAATGTTATTTAGAATATTTTCACCACATCCAGAAAAGCTAAAATATTTATTTCAATATAAATATCCATTTGAAATAAAAAAATTATTGGCAGTCTGTTGAATGAAGCACAGAATTAAATCAGATATCAACAAAAAAAAATGATTAAGGCCCTATCCATATGTTCAGAACTTTTCAACCTAGCAAAGGAAAATAAGAATGACAATAAGTAATGGCTATTATAAAATATGTAGAATGGTAAACATCTATTAAAATGTCAAAAGCAAATAAATTGGGTTCTCAAAGGGAGCTTGGGGAAGAAGTTTTGAGAGATGGCTCTTTTGCAGAATGGGTGGCACTTAACTAAGGCCACAAAAAGCCTAATACGGGAATACATCATAAGATGAGGTTTCACAGGCTCTAGTTTATACCTTGTATACAGGTAGACACAATCAGTGATTTTCATAACCTCTCTCCCACAGTGAATAGTACTAAGTTTGCTTCAAGGATACCCTAAAGCACCATCACCAATGTATTAGTTAGGGTTTCTGTTGCTGTGAAGAGACACCATGACCATGGCAACTCTTAAGGAAAACATTTAATTGGGGTGTCTTACAGTTCAGAGGTTTGGTCCATTATTTTCATGTCAGGAATCAAGGCAGCATGCAGGCAAACATAGTGCTAGAGAAGAAGCTGAGGGTTCTTATATCTTGATTCACGGGCAACAGGAAGTGATCTCATATACTGGGCATAGCTTGAGTTTATATGAGACTGCAAAGTTCGCCTCCACAGTGACATACTTCCTCCAACAAGGCCACACCCACTTCAATAAAGCCACACCCCCTAATAGTGCCACTCCCTTTGGAGGCCATTTTCTTTCAAACCACTACAACCACTTATTCTTCCTAAGTTCTAGGGGAGCCTTCATCCAGGAATCTTATCGGAGTCATGCATTCCTTATAGACATGAACATCAGTATCTTGTTTCTCTTTCTTTTTATTTTTTTTGATACTTTCATCGCAATTCATTATCAACTATGTAATAAAAATTTCAAGTAATTTATTTTGTACCTTTAGCTACTATCAAAAAGGTGAAACTGGACACAGGATTTAGGTAGACATTGTTTCCATTGGGGATATCTAACATAAAACTACATCTAATAGGCAGCTTATGATTTAGCATATAACATGGCTTGGAGTTAAAAAGATCTGAGTCCTTGATATGTGACCTTGAGCAAATTTCATAACTTCACAGAACCTTACAGAGGGTGACAATATTACCTACATTATAGGCTTATAGCCTGTTGACCAACTGCTTTAACTATTATGAAGGACACTTTACAAATATTTCTACATATTATAGTAAGGAAATAATCTTAAATTACTGTTTTCAAATGATGTAGCTGTATCATTATTATTGTGTTCAGAAATGATAAATTACATTGAGATTTCAAATAACTATTACAATATATTACCACAAACATTCAAACAAATGTCTTAGATGTCTTAAACTTCAGCTTGTGGTCTGTCTCTAATGGTGCTTTTCTTTATACACTACTGAAGTTGAAAGGAGAATACAGATGAAAAAGGTTTTATACTGGCTCAAAGAATGGCTGGCTGGCTTTTCAAACAGGAGCCCCAAATGGATTTTCTATATGCCAGCCTCTGAGAACTAGGTTTAACTGTTAAGCTGCCCAATTCAAAGATAATTAAAAGTTATCTCTTTTCTACCGATTTTCAAATTGGAAACCTTGTGTAGCAATACTTGCTAACACAACCCATGTCAAAGGTTTTAAAAAGTAGAATACAAAAGCCAGCTGGATTTTGTCAGTCAGAGTAGGGTTCCAATGTTAACACTAAGGTACACTGATATTATCCTTTGATTCAGCAGCACTGGAAACCTCTTGAGAAGAGAAAGAAACAGAGAAACAGGGAGAAAAAGGTGCAACGGAACAAAAAATAGGTATAAACAGAAAGTCAGATAGATAAAAAGAACTGACACTGGTAGCAAAGTTTGGGACTCATTATTCAAAGCTCAAAGTTACTCAGTATAATTCCAGGAATAGTGATAATTTGACTCATCTATTTATCTTCCATCCATCTCTCTACTCATTCATGCCTCCAACAAATGGCCAACGTTGTCTTTGTCAAAGGCAGTATGCTTAATATCTAGAAATAAGAGATAGCTAAGAATGGGTTTAGGGCTCGATGAGAGAATAGGAGACATGTATCCTCATGACCCAGACTGAGAGAACACACCAGGCTTATGAACTCATGGTCGAGAGGCATCTGCTTTGGCGAGTTAGGAATGTTATGTCAGTTCACATAAAACATCTTGATTAAAGTAAAACACTAATCCCTCTTCCATCCCACAAAACTCTGTACTTAACAGCACCATTCAATGATGATTAAAGTTCTTTCAATGTCTTCTTCCAAAGAACGATGGAGGGGACAAATGACTGATTATGTCATAAAATCCACAACCACCACCTATCCTAATTCATGAAAGACAAGTCTCTGGAGTGTTTTTTAATCCAGTGTTCATGGAGTCTTAATAGCTTGGAGGATGGGGTTTCTACCACTTCCCTTGCATGATAAACCCAAGAAATAATGTATTTTAAAGCCAGGAAGTAGATTCTGATATAAATCTTCATTAAGTTTACTTTGCTTTGCATGAACTTGTGAGCACATGAATAATGCATTCTTTTGTCTAGGGATACATAAGTCTCTATCCACTCCTTTCTAAATGGAACAATACTAGTCTACTCCAATAGGGATTAGGCAGACTCAAATAGCAGGCACTACAAATACAGTTAGTTTGACCTCAGGCTGATTCATAATTAGCTCTCTTTGTCCTTGTGGCCCTAAATGTAAAACTCTGCTAAGTCCATAGACTCTAAAGTTTTTTTTTAAAAACCATATCTATGAAGTATAAAGACAGACACCATAAACCCTCACAACGAAGAGAACTCATTCCAATGAGTAACTTTTATGTTTATATTAGCCTAATACCTTTCATTAATTACAGAAGCTAATAAACTACCACACTTATTGGCTCTTTACACATAATTATTATTTGATATTATTAAATATAAATACCATGCAACCTCATGAGCCTTTCAGTATATAAATAGACATGTATTAACAATAATTCATATAAGTATGTGAAAATTATAATTAGGATAAGGATTTCAAAAGCTAAGAGATGGTATAACATAACAAGGAGGGTGTCTTTCAGTGAGGGATCTCTAGGAGGGATTTTCAAGGTAAGCAAGGCCAGATTGACACACAGGTTTTGATCTTGTTCATTCTGACAGGTGTAAGATGGAATGTCAGAGTTATTTTGAATTGCATTTCTCTGATGGCTAAGGATGTTGAGCATTTCCTTAAGTGTCTTTCAGCTCTTTGAAATTAGTTTGTTGAGAGCTCTCTGTTTAGGTCTGTAACCCATTTTTTTAAAATATTTTTATGGTTTATTTAATTTTATCTTATGTGCATTGGTGCGAAGATGTCAGATCCCTTGCAACTGGATCTTTAGACAGTTGTGAGCTGCCATGTGGGTGCTGGGAATTGAACCCGGGTCCTCTGGAAGAGCAGCCAATGCTCTTAACCACTGAGCCATCTCTCCAGCCCCTGTAACCCATTTTTATTGGGTTATTTGCTCTTTTGATGTCAAGTTTCTTGAGTTCTTTGTATATGTTGGAGATCAGTCCTCTGTCTGATGTGGGGTTGGTGAAGATGAAACTGAGAAGCTTCTGTAAAGCAAAAGACACGATCAACAAGACAAAAGGGCAGCATGTGTCAATTATGAATGCACCTGTGCATGTTGATGCCCAAAGATATTGTCAGAACCCTGGATCTCTCTCTACTTTCTTGATTGGGGCAAGATCTCTTAATTTAACCTATATCTTGCAGATATGGCTAAGCTGTTAGCCAGTTTGTCTCATAGATCCTGTTGGAACCAAGCACTGTAATTAGAGGCAGCCACCACAACCATCTGCTACGGGATCTAGAGCTCTGAACTGTAGTACTGATACATACGGCAAGTACTTTAACCACTGAGTAACTTCCCAAGCCCAGTTCTTCTATAGTTGAATTCTAAAGAGGCCTTTTTCATTATAATGTGGAAATCATTTGAAATCTAAGAAGAGTGCATTTGATTATAGTGCATAATTTAGGAATTCATTGCAATAGCTCACTCAAGCCATGATGGTGACCATCAATGCAGCAAAAATAATTACAGAAAACATTCACTGAAAAATTATTTCATATTATGGAAGCCAATTGGGTGCTCTGAGAATATGTTAGATGACACAGTTGGCAGATCATCTGATATATCACAAATGGATGACTGAGGAGTAGAAAGTGTGCACACAACTGATTTATAGGTCTGTATAATGACTATAGTTATTGAAGCAGGATCCACCAGTGTGATGAGTCTTCTGCTCATCCATATGATAAAAATCCTTCACAGCAAACCAAATGATAGTTTAAAACACGTCAATAAAGGGAGCTGATGATTTACCCATATATCAACAGCAAATGCTCACTCTGGGGAAGTAAATGTGTGAGAAGTCACAATATGGTGTGGAATTTCTCAACTTTCTAAATTTTCATTAATATCAATCCTATTTCATTCCTTTTCCAATAGTATTGAGGTCTATAAAATATGCATATTTCTTTAAACATCTTATGATAATACCAACACAGTAAATATGTTTGTTAAGTACTAGGTAAGTAGTTTTATTTAAAGTGTTTTTTTAAGTCCAAAACTTAAGTACATTTCTTTGGTAAAACAAAAACATACCAATTGTTTCTATTAATTTTAATGTGACATACCTGGGGTTGATCCACCTTCTATACTAAGACTGTAGAAGAAAGGTTCTAATAGCCAAACAGCATGGTAGCCATTCCCTGCCATTGGTGTGTATGTTAGTGGAAAAAAAAAATCACATCAGCAATGTAGCCAGCTAACCTGACTACAGGTCTCTGTAGAAGTCCCCACTACATCACAGCTTTATCATCTGTAAAATATGAACAGCAAGTTTGACAATTAGATGATAGGTTATGACTCTCAAGGTCATGTTTCAAATGCTAGCAGAAATAATGCAAGATGCTAATTATGGTTTATTTGAAAACAATGTATATTGTCATTTTTACCATAAACATCAGCAAACAATTACCTCAACTCATTACTGACCCAAAGCCTCTAAGAGATGATGTAAAACAACCTGTATTGAAAGAGGGTCTCACTGTGCAGCCCAGGCTGGCTGAACTAAAACTGCCAATCCTGTCTTAGTTTTCTGAGTCCTAGGATCACAGGTATGTATCACTATACCCACAGAAATTCACACACAGTGGAACACCACACACACACACACACACACACACATTCACACACTCAAGAATTTAAGACTGCCATGCTTAGCACTTGGTTTTCTGTTCTCTCTGGAGGATGAAGTACATTCAGGCTGGATCTCCTATCCTCACTGTCTCCTGGCAACTCCCTGCTTAGGAAGGCTTGCACTTGGGTTCCTTGGATATCACTTGACTGGAGTTAGTCAAGCTCTTATTTAAATGCTGGCTCTTGGTGCTTGAGTTTAAGACCCTGGTTTCTGATATAATCATGCATTATGGCAATAAACGTAAGTGACAGAGACAAGAATCACATTTCTTTAAAGACTTTATAAAATGACAGAAATAATGATAGTTCAAAATTCAAGGTAATAGGTTATATAAAAAATACAATATGGACTTGATTACCTAAGTCTCTTTCTAGCTTTAAATTCTAGAATTTTATATGTGAAAAAGAAATTAAATGGGATAGGTTTTTAAAAACTATTAAAATGTGATATTAAATACATACCATCTTCCTTTTACAACATCATAAAGTATTTATATTGCCTTGCCAACATCATGAGACTAATTTATGAGTCTGAAATGCAGAGAATATGTGCAATATTTTGTTCTACTTTATTTTTACTTTCAAGTGATAAATTTGCCTAATATATGCATCACAACTTTAGTTATAAGTGGAAAGTTTCTTACGACCACTTTCTTGTGTCCAGAAGAGGAGACATGGAAGAAAAGGTGACATCAGGGAATTGACAAATGGTGTTTTTAGATGCTGTTAGACAGACAGCAGTGTTGGGGGCTAATGGAGGTAGATACAGAAAGCAAGATGCTTCCTTTACCGAAATGACAGTGCTGTGCAATGCCATCCTAGCAAGAGATTTTCTGTGTTATCCTTGTATATCACCTTATCTTTTAAAGACATCGGTCAACCAATACCATCTATTCAGTTGTTTATATTGACAGAGTTGAATATAGCCCAAGCTGTGCTCACATTCATTTGAATTCCTGACCCTCTGCTCTCCACCCTTCTGAGTGCTGAGATTACAGGTATGTGCCACTGTATCCTGTAGTGATATTTTATTTGTATTTTAACAAACACAGCTTGCCTGAGGATCAGAGTTCAGAGCTAAACCACTAGAGGCCATGCAGTTGTAGGGCGCACCTTTAATCCAGTATTTGGGAATCACACGCCTTTATTTCCAGCACTAGAGAGGTGGAGACAGGAGTGATATGGTTGGCCCAAGAGAAGAATATGAGGCAGGAAAAGATTGAAGTTCATTGCTGTCTGGAGAGCAATGGAGTCTGAGGTTTGATGGAGAGCACTGAGCGTCCCATTTCTGTCTGAGACTTGGTAGGGGAAGAGCTCTCTAGTGGTTGGTTGATTGCTTTGCTTTTCTGATCTTCAGCTTGAACCCTAATCTCTCTCTCTCTGGGTTTTATTATTCGTGCTACAGCACCCTATTTAATAACTATCCTTTAAAAGAACTTTCCTGTGGCTGCTATGGTAAAACAGTTTTTATTCTTAAGCCTTTTCAAATGTCAGTTTCTAAAAGTCAAACTATAGGCGTTAATTTATAAAGAAAGACTTGAACATAGAAAATAAATTATATTTGAATCATTTGAACTGAAATAGTAATAACTAATAGTGAACGTTTTACCTGAGAGTCTATGAATTAAAAAAATAATAAATCCTCTAAGGCACTATAAAAAATTTCAGTTCAACTATGGCATAAATATTTATTATTTAAAACATTTGTTCCATACATATTTCAAACTTATTTGTAAATGGAAGGAGTGAGTTCCAACCATGCAGCTTGGCTATGCATAATTAAAATGAAATGTTAATAAAATAAATTTCTCTAAATTTCCTCACTTTTAGGACCCCTATTCACATCAGCCTTGTACTTAGAGACATGTCTCTAGATTTTGCTACAGAAAGTCATTGACCACGCCATCAGTAACATTGGTAATAGATTTTCTCCAAGAATCCATTAAAAAGTATGTAAGTCCCATAGAGCTGAGTTCAAGCCTGCATGTAGTTGTATAGAATTAGCATTAATTTTGACTCCTGCTTTGGGCATGACCTGAACTTGTCAAGTGTCTCATCTTTCCAGGGGATTGAAAACAAAAAACAAACAAACAAAAAAAAAAAAAAACAGGAAAACTATCTCTCAATTGAGGAGGTCCATGCAGGTGTCATACAGAGAAGCAAACCTAACAAAGAGATAAGAATGAAAACCTGGTGCAGGCTAACTTTTTCAACCTGGATCAGACTTCTGGGAAGTCTAACACCAGGTGGTCCACTTTCAGCATATTTAAAACACAGTACTATTTGGGGAAAGGTTTCCAGGCAACTATCAGTACAATTCCAGATGCATAGTGAAACTTAAGGTGTGACTACATATAGACTCTTTACAGAGTGCAAGTGATGATGTTGGTGGGTTTTATAACTAAAAGACCTGGAATGTGGTGTGGTCTCTGATCAATAGCACATGGGACCTCTCCCCTAACGATGTGTAATGGTCTAAGACGGAAGAATCTGGGATAATCATTCTGGGGAATTTGGGTGAGATCTGCCTCCACACATAACAAAAAGGTCACCAGGTTCTTAAAAAAAAATCCACTCTAAGCTTTCTGGATGGAATGCAGGTATTTAATTTTTATCTCCTCCATTGAGGAGACACCACTGCATGATTAATATTCCTGGTTCTCTTATTGCTTCTTTGTGAGTACAAGGATCTCTGTGCCCCCAACACACACGTGTCTTAAAATTGTTAACATTTATTCAGTCAGGTTGTTTTGCCTGGTTGGCAGCCAGTCTCAAATGTTGTCTATTTCGAGACACAGCATTGATCCCTGATATGTTAGAGGTGGGGTGTGGCTTGTAGTTCATGTTGGATTCCTAGTTCTGCCTTGATAAAGTACCAAAACAAAAGGACTTCATTAGCACAGTTCTGGAGGCTGACATGTTCTCCTGAAGGCTCTGGAAAAGAACATTTTCTGCTGTGTTCCCATCACTCACTGCTTGTGGACTCCTCGCTCCCACCTCTAAGCCCATCTTCACATAGAATTCGTCCCCTATGTCTCATCATTTTTTTTTCTGCACGTCCTCCTTATGAAAACACTAGTCATTAAATAAAAGTCTAAGATCATTTGGAATGATCTCATCATCACAAAAGAAATCTTTCGATAAATCAATTTCACTTAAATATACAATTTGAAGTTGTAAGTGGAAACAAACTCTTGGCGAAAAACACAACTCTACAACCCAGTATGAATTATCTTAGGGTTAATGAAAGAATTATAAGTTTCTATCTTTTAAAAACACTATATAGTTGTAAAAGTAGGTAAGGATGACATTTTCATCATGTATGGGGTGGGGGTGGGGAGTAATCTGGATGGGCTAAATTGCTTGCCTGGCATCATCCTATTGATCTAGTCAAACCCTTACCTCAAACCTGTATGTATTTGGCTGCACAATTCATCAACTGAGGCTTCATTCTCCTGTGTTGTGCTAACTTTCAGAATAGGGCTTTTTTTTTTCTGTTTCCCACCAGCTCCATATATCAAATACACTGTGGGCTGCTGAATCTGAATTCTATAGGCTGCTTTATCAGGAATCTAAATTCTTGTTCTCACTTCCAGTGGGGTTTAAATGGTGGGAGGCATCAGCAGGTTCACAGAATGGCGGGAGCAGAGGTTAGCTGGAGTAGTAACTCCTCAGCCTTCTATCCTGCTGGACCTTAAGTGGGTCACAACTTCTTGAGACTTTTAAAGCTCTTATAAACTCCAGTTCCAACTGGGCTGTAACTAGCAGGTGGGTAGAACAGAGAGTGAGGGCAAAATTAGCATATGAAAATCTTCTACTGAGAAAAAGACTGGAAAGCTTACCCAGCATGGCCACCATGCACCAGATCGAGCATGCACAGTAAAAGAAAGCTATACAAATGATCTCTAAGGAAAATCCCAGTCCACACAACGTAGACACAATTGAACCACAAACCTTTTTTTCCCAAAGTTTTGTTTCCTAATAAACTGCTCCCACTTCTAGCACTATCCACACATCTCTGCTCAGTTTCTTCTTCCAGGGCACATAAACCTGGAAATCCCAGCAGCTGTCCGCCAGACCGCACTCTTCATTTCTAACAAGTGAAGACTTTGGGGTCCTTGATGTTTTGGCTTAGGGTAGATTCTGGCTACTTTACCACCCCTAGTTGGTTCCCTTGCCCTGTTCACAGCATTATAAATCATTCTTTGATTAAATATTCTTCAATCATATCTTGAGGGTACTGTTTTCTAACAAAAGCCAGGCTGAACCTGATGTCACAAACTGTCATGAAATGTCATCGGCTCATTTCTCTGTGTAGAGCCCCTTTCAACTTTACTGGGAAAAAAAAAAAGGAACAAAAATCAATTCATTTTCCTTGGGAGATAAGAAGGCAGAAATGCTAGGTCAAAATTAGATTGCCTAAGGAGTAGTGGCCAGAGCAACAGATGAGGGATTGAGCCTATATTTCAAAGATAGAATGCTTAATATTTTATCTTATAATAAGAGTTACTCATTTTTTTCGCTTTTTAATGCTGCATAAATACCTGTCCTAGAGTTACTATTGCTGTGATTAAACATCACGACCAAAAGCAATTGAGGGAGGACAGGGTTTTTTGGCTTACACTTTCACATCGCTGCTCATTATTGCAGGAAGTCAGAACAGAAACTTAAACACGGAAGAAACATGGAGGCAGAGGCCATGGAGATGTGCTATTTACTGGCTTTTTCCACGTGGCTTGCTCAGATTATTTTCTTATAGAGCTCTGGACTACTAGCTCAGAGGTGGTAATGGGTTGGGCTTTCACCCTTCAATCATTAATTCATAAAATGGCTTGATTTTCTACAGGCTTGTCTAGAGCCCAGCATTGCAAAGTTACTTTGTCAACTGAAGCTCCATCCTCTCCAATAACTCTAGCTTGTATCACGTTAACACGAAACTAGCCAGCACAATTTATCCCTTATCCGCTTGACACACAAGTTCATCACTGTTAAGCCATAACCTTTCCTTTATTGTTCAGCTCCAAGTTTACACAGTAATAAAGACATCACAATAGAAAACATTTTATCAAATTTAAAAGTCCCAGAGTCTTTAAATTTCAAACACTTAAAAACTCAGTCTCTTTAAAATATTCAAAATCTTTTGAAATCTAATGCCTCTCAACCATGCGATCCTATAAAATAAACAAACAAATAAAATAACTTCCTTGCCTCAAGAACGAAGAACCTTAGCACAGTCACAATCAAACCAAAGCAATACCAAACTACAACAGTGTAAATACTCAATGTCTAATATTTGAAATTCACTCATGATCTTCTGGGCTCCTCCAAGGGCCTTAACTTTCTTCTGAAACTTCTTCCCCAGCACACACAGCTTGTCTTCTAGGCTTTGGCTGGCTCCATTCTACCAGTGCTGCAATTCTTGGTAGCCACTCCATGATACTGGCATCTCTAAAATCCTAGGTCTTCTGCTGCAACTGGGCTACACTTTCACCAATAGCCTCTCATAAATAGGCTCTTTTCATGATGCAAAAGCCTCAGCTTCTCTATGGGACCCCTCCAATCCTGGGCCTTCAACTGCCACTGAGACTAAATTTTCACCAATGGCCCCTCTTGGTTTCTCACGGTGCCAAGGTTCAGCTGCTCTCCATGAAACCTTTAGGCTTTCAAACCCAGCACCACCTGGGTAACTCATACACTACCAAGTTCGGCTGCCAGCTTGAGGTACAACATTGGCCACCTCCAGAACACAGCCTCTGTGTGTTCTGACTCTGAGTAAACACTTCCCAGAAGAATTTGCCTCAGTGATGCTGTTCTTTTCTTAGCTGCCACTAATTTCTCAGCTCCAGCTGACCAGCATCAATCATCCCAGTAACCAGTAATACAAAGGTTTCACGTCAATGGTGGTTTCTTGTTAATCACAGCTGACTGTTCAGCCTCAACTGATCAGAACCAGATATTCTTAATCCAAAATATTCCACAGCCCTGGTAGAATCATTAAGTGACTCTCAAACTTCCCTCTGAAACTTCACAAGCCAGACATCCACCTTTTGTAATCCTCTTAATATTTTATATCCTTCCCTCCTGCAGAACAACTCACTAAGGTTTGAACAATCAATGGCTTTTGCAAAGCAAAGTAAAAGTACAATCCTCCGCAAAACACGTGGCCATGATTCTCACAAGAATACCCCCACAATCCTGGTATTAATTTCTGTCCTAGTTAGAGTTACTATCGTGATGAAGCACCATTATCAAAACCAACTTGGGGAGAAAAGACTTCATTTCACTCACGGTTCCATATAACAGTTCATAATCAAAATTGGTGAGGGCAAGAACTCAAGCAGGGAAGGAACTTGGAGGCAGGAGCTGATAGAGAAGCCATGAAGGGGTACTGGCTTGCTCTAAATGATTTGCTCCATCTTCTTTCTTATACCCAGGACCACCAACCCAGAGTGTCTCTGACCACAATAGGCTAGAGACATATGTCTCCCATGTTAGTTACAAATTTAGAAAATGTCCTACAGGCCTGCCTACAACACATTCTTATGGAGGCATTTTCTCAGTTGAGATCCCTTCCTCTCTGATGACAGCAGCTTGTGTCAAGCTGACATAAAAATAGCCAGCACAATATCATATCATAAAGATGAAGATTTTGAAAGAAAAACACAATTGATTCATTTTTCTGATAGCCAATCAATAATAGCAAGCTAAGTTTTTATAATGGAAGAAGAAACTATACATTATAATATGTATTCCATGGCATCCAAGAAGAAAAGATTTGAGAACATCTCAATCACTGATGGCAATTCTTTCTGAGCTTGTTCTAAATATACCATGCCTCATTTCAGAATGCTCTGTAACTCTGGTGGAATTGAAAGCAGCATGATTTTTTATAGGTAGATTTTTTTATAAGGTAGATTCTGAGCATGGTTTCCTTCCCTTGTCTCTTCCCAGATCTTCCCTACCTCCCCACCCATTCAATTCCATGATTTCTTTCTCTTTCTTTAGAAAACAAACAGAAAGAAAAAAAGAATAAGACAACACAAACAGGCAAACCAAGATAAAACAAAAAACAAAAACTCAATGAGAAACACATATGCATGTTTCACACACACACACATACACACAAATAAAACTCATAGAAACACAAAGTCATAAACCATAATATATAAGCAAAAAAAACAAGTAAGGATTAAAAATGTCGAAGCAAAGCATTATAAGGGAAAACATTTCCAAAACTATCACTGAGTTAGTCTTATGTTAGCCATTTACTGCGATACATGGGGCCTCCCTTACATGTGGTTTTGATAACCATGTGACTCCAGTGAACAAAACTAATTTTTCCCTTACAAGTGGTTGTCAACTGGAGATGACTTTTAGGTTACAGATGGGGGTTCACCTCCACTTCCCTTCTCAGCCCTGGGATCCCATCTGGCTTAGACCTGTGCTGGCCCTGAGCATACTACTCCAGTTGCTGTGAGTTTATATGTACATCAGTCCTGTTATGTCTGGAAGGAACTGACTAGAGAGAATCTCAGTTTGGAGGCAAAGACACCGATGCTGCACTAGGAGCTACTTGTTAAATTACATGTGGTGCATTGGAGTTTTCTTTCTAAGATGTTTAAGAACGACCTCACAGTGCCAGTCATAAAGAAAGGGAAATGGGGCTTAAATGGTTTCACTTCTCAACCTTTCTGCAAAGCTATTGACTCCCTCTGCATGGCTAGATCAAAAGCAAACATTTAAAGGATCGGCATTTTCTGTTCCAGAAAACGTTTAGCCTCAGGTGGATAATATCATCCCACATACAGATAGGTTAGACATCAATTTCTAAAGGAAAATAATTCTATTTTTTAATAAAAACATTTTTAAGAGAAAAGTTTAGAATGCCCTTTCAATACAAAAGATTTCCCAAATTACTTGAAGCTTACCCAAAAGTTGTTCTCAATATACAGTGCATTGGAACCACTTGAGTTTTAGGCAGAAGACTGAAGGGAAATTCAACTTGTATTGCTAATACTTTGGGTAAAGTTCTATTTTGAATCAGCTTGCAAAGGTTTAATTAATTAGGTGTCACTTGAAACTAATGTACGAGTTTCACACATCTGTTTTGAAAAATTCAATGTGGGATGTAATTAGAATAAAATGTACTGTTTAAAAACAAATAAACCCTCTACAGGTGTTTAACAATCATCTAGGTTCACTTCGGTATAGTTGCTCAGGAAGGACATAAGTTAAATTCCTAAAATTAATTGTTCTTCTCCTTGAAGTGATTAGAACACGATGAAATGAGGAAATGTCCCACAATGCATCATGACTTGACCTAGTGTCGAGTGTTAATGTTTGTGAGAAAAGTCCAATGCCAACAGAGTACCTACTGTAAAATATTATCTAATCTTATGAAGCATTTTATGTTTTTGCATGGAATTTTGCTCTAGGATTCCTACCCAGATACTACATCAATCTTTCTTAGGACCTGTTTTCATGACTGCCATTGTCCAATTCTGCCTGAATTGTGTGATGATCCACATATATATACCAATGTTTCATAACCTTTAGAACTTGGCCTCAGCACTAGAGCCTATGGTAGGACCTTCATATGAAGCCCTAGGTATACTTTATCACAAATAACCAATCTCTCACTTGAAATTCTACACACAAAAATTATACCAAGCAGCAGAATGCACTCCAATTCTTTTACTGAGCCAAAATATCTGTGTATTAATTCTGATGCTGTTTCTGACACAGAATAAAAGTGTCAGGCATAGATAGCACAGAAAGAAGCATAGCTCTTGCTGTCCTGGAGCAGGAGCCCTGGTTCCTATTTTCTATTTATGGCCTTGACCTCCAGCTCATGTAGCTGTAGCCATTTCTAGAACAATAAAGTATCATGATGAAGTAGGCTGGTGTGAACAAGTTTATGCATCTTTTTTTAACTCTGAGGCAGAAAAGAGATAGCCTGAATCTGAAGAACTGGAACAACCAGTTCCTTTCTCTGATTCAGCCTAAATGTGAGTTTCCGTAGCATCCGCTCTTTTAATTTTTTTTCTCTGACTACCTTTATGTGCTTGCGTCTGATTTCTGCCCCCGCTGGAGTACTGACTACAAAGAAAGGGACTGCTCATCCCACCACACACTTTAGAACCTGGGGAGATGGTGTGACGGTAAACAAAGCTCTAACTGAAGATAGCGACTTCCCAAGACTCCTTTTTAAGTTCTTATTTGGCAATTCCAACTCTGAAAATCGTAAATGAGACCTAGGCCTACAGAGACCACACTTTTACTCAGGAATTAGATTCTGGAAAAGATAACTGCTGCCCATGGAATAAGCAACTTAGAGAATCTCAGAAATCACACCCTCTCCAAGGAGCAAAACATCTAAACTAACCTACCTTTGCTGAAGCATGCAATACCGAGCAATGGAAATCACACAAAGAGTGTATACATGCTTTCACATGCTATATGGCATAACAGAAAATGTTAGGGGTCAGTGATATAAATAGAAAACCACCAAGTTCAGCAAATTTTGTGTTGTCAGTGTCTGCACACTTTGCTTTTGTCATTGTTACAGAGTTTTGTTAAAAGGTATGCTGCCTACATAGCATATTGCATAACGCAACAGAATGAGGCAAACCCCCATGAAATAGGGCATTATTTTTTTATAGTCTTTTTATACTTGTCTGTGCACTTTAGATAGGACTAATAACATGTACAAATAGCTTCCCACTGGCTGTATTGTTTGTTTCCTCCTAGGATGAGTGAAGACAGGTAGCTTTTAGATTAAGGGGAATTTAAGCAGTTACAGTAGATGCTACAGTAGCAGCAAAGTAACTGGCATTTTAATTTCAGACCATTTCTGTGCATTAGACAATTATCATAAACACCATAAGCATAATAATTTTTGGAAAATTTCCCTGGGTTAATATGTTTGGTTTTCAGATGAGGAAACTGAGACTGCGATAGATCAAGTTTAGCTAGATGGTGGCTCAACTGCTTGGCTTTCTCATTCCAGATTCTCCAGTCTCAATGATAATTTGTATGGTACACAGTTACTTACTCTCATGTCATTCTAGAGATATCTTCTATAGAGAGACAATGTGAGATAGAGGCCTAAAGGAGAGCTGCAGTGGTTTGACTAGGAAAGCCCCCCCCAAAGACTCGTATGTTTTAATCTTTGACCCATAGAGAGTGACACTATTAAAAGGTGTGGCCCTGCTGGAGGGAATATGCCACTGTATGGATGAGCTCATACGTTCATATTGAGTATGCTCATATGTTCAAGCTATGCCCAGTGTAGCATACACTCTCCTACTGCCTACCAATCAAGAT
Source organism: Ondatra zibethicus (assembly GCA_004026605.1). Taxonomy (NCBI): domain Eukaryota; kingdom Metazoa; phylum Chordata; class Mammalia; order Rodentia; family Cricetidae; genus Ondatra; species Ondatra zibethicus. The sequence continues at coordinate 53,678 of PVIU01001275.1, read as the reverse complement.
GTAGAATTCTCAGCATCTTCTCCAGAATTGTCTATACACACATTATCATGTCACACCATGATGATAATCAATTAAACCTCTGAAACTGTAACCCCAAATAAGTGTTTTCCTTTATAAGATTTTCTATGGTCATAGTGTCTCTTCACTGCAATCAAAAACCAAACTACAACTATAGACTTATAGTTGCTCCTTTAAAAGAATGTATAAGCTTCTTGGCATGTAATAGTCACTCATACTTATTGAAGATATTTATTAATTGGTTAACATTATTCTAAATTAAATCATAATGCTACTTTAAAGTAAGTTTCCTTGATTAGCAACAATATTACAAATGCCACCAATGCAGCAAACAAAACTCCTGCCCCGGATCTCATGCCTTGAGATGCCCACATCACAGAGCAAAAGATTCAAAGCCATCTAAGTCCCACTGCTGTGCCTGTGATTAACCTGGATAACCAGTCACAAAGACTCCCAGAACTGTTACTATAAATTGTTCCAGTACAAAGCATCTTCTGTGTTTCAGTCATAGATTTCAGTCAAAGAAGTATGAGAAACAGCAATGGAGAGATAGCAAGTTATGGAAAACTATTAAAGAAAAATGTTTTTTGCAAATGTTCTGTAAGATGAATTCATCTAATCTTCAGTCCGAGAAGTGGGGCTCTTATCTAGTGAAGCAGGGTGTTTCATTTTTGTTTGGAAAAGTAAAGTAATGGACATTTAGCATTTCAAAAGACTAGCAAAGTCTGAAATGAACTGCCTAATATTCCTATAAAACAGAAGTCCTTCTCCCCAAGTTTAAAGCAAAACATAAATTAGACAACTCTGATCAGTATTTAAAAAGAAGCTATAGGAATTTTGAATAGGAGATAATAAGCAGATTTTATTCTTATAGATTAGTGTGCATTAATTATGCAAATTAAAATATTTCATTATAATAGCTTCAAACAAGAATATAAAACATATTGATCATATTTATCACCAATAAGTGCTATAATAAGAAGCCATTTTACAACTTGTATATTTAAATAATTTTGGTTAAAAATCCTAAGCTTAATTTAGAATGAATCAAAAAAAAAATACATGCTGAAAATGATGGTTTCTTTTACATACTTAAGATTAATCAATTCTGTTAGGAATGATTACAAGGAATTATTTTATAAAAGATGAGCCAGCTGCAAGGTCCTTGGCCCAGCAAGAGTCCCTGCTTCTGTACTGAGGAGATCCATCCAGAGGGGTAAGTGTGTGCCCACCCGGCCAGAAGGCCCAGGGAAAGGAGTTCAGGCCCCCTCCAACTCCTGTTGCAGGGGCTTCTTTGTTCCATACGACCCTGCCTCTCCCAAGCCTGCCCCTTTGTCTGTGAGGTCCTGGGCCCAGCAAGAATCCATGCTCCTGTACTGAGGAGATCCATCCAGAGGGGTAAGTGTGTGCCTGCTCAGCTGTACGGTCCCAGGAACAGAGTACAGGCCCCCTCCATTCCCCTAAATGTTTCTGGCCATTTAGCAGGGTGTCTCCCCGGCTACTACTGGCATTCTCTAGTTACCCCATCCCATCTTGCCCCCAAGCACTCCTTTCCATCTGCGGGGTCTTTAGATCCACCAGCACAGCCTGCTGCAGGGCAGAGGGGATCTGAGAGATAGATCCAGTGCTGAGAGGTCCTCAGAGAGGGCAGACCAAGAAAATCCCCCAAGTACACAGTCACAGCAAAGATTGGACGAAGATTCCAAGACTCTCCTGTTCACATTTGAAGGAAGAGATGGGCAGGCACAATGCAAGAATTCCTCTAACAACGTGAAAAGCAACACAACAACACCAGAATCCAGTGAACAAGCAACAGGAAGACTTGAACACCCTAATCCAGAAGAAGTAGAAGAAATCAACTTTAAACATAACATTATGAAAATAATAGAGGCCCTTAAATAGGATGTGAAAAACTCCTTTAAAGAAATGGAAGAGACGACAAACAAAAAGTTAGAAGAAATTAATAAATCCCTCAAAGATACCCAAGAAAACCAAGAAAAATCAATCAAACAGGTAAAGGAAACAGTTCAAGACTTGAAGACTGAAATGGAGGCAATAAAGAAAACACAAACCGAGGGATGGCTGGATATGGAAAATCTGGGTAAAAGAACAGGAACCACAGAGACAAGTATAACCAACAGAATACAAGAGATAGAAGAAAGAATCTCTGGCACTGAAGGAAATAAAATCATTGATCAAAGAAAACACCAAATCCAACAAATTCTTAACACAAAACATCCAGAAAACCTGGGACGCGATGAAGACCAAACCTAAGAATAATAGGGGTAGAAGAAGGAGAAGAATTACAGCCCAAAGGCCCAGAAAATATATTCAACAAAATTATAGAAGAAAACTTTCCCAACCTAAAGAAGGATATTCCTATGAAGGAACAAGAAGCATACAGAACACCAAATAGACTGGACCAAAAAAAAAAATCCCCTCACCATATAATAATCAAAACACAAAACATACAGAAGAAAGAAAATTAAGAGCTGCAAAGGAAAAGGGTCAAGTAACATATAAAGGTAAACCCATCGGAATTACACCTGATTTCTCTTTAGAAACCATGAAAGCCAGAAGGTCTTGTATAGATGTGCTGCAGACACTAAGAGACCATGGATGCAAGCCCAGACTACTATATCCAGCAAAGCTTTCTTTCACCATTGATGGAGAAACAAGATATTATAGAACAAAATAGATTTAAACTGAGCTTCCAAGATTCAGTTGAAGAGCAGAAGGAGGGAGAAGATGAGCAAGGAAGTTAGGACCATGAGGGGTTGGTCCACCCACTGAGACAGTGTGACTGATCTAATGGGAGCTCACCAAGGCCAGCTGGACTGGGACTGAACGAGCATGCGATCAAACTGACTCCCTGAATATGGCTGACAATGGGGACTGACTGAGAAGCCAATGATAATGACACTGGGATTTGATCCTACTGCATGTACTGGCTTTTTGGGATCCTAGTTTGTTTGGATGCACACCTTCCTAGGCCTGAATGGAGGGGGGAGGGCCTTGGACTTCCCACAGGGCAGGGTTCCCTGCCCTCTCTTAGGACTGGAGGGGGAGGGAGGAGGGTTAGTGGGGAAGCAGGAAGGAAATGGGAGGAAGTGGAAATTTTGAATGGTATTATTAATAAAGCAATAAAAAAAGAAATGAAAAAGATGATGCATTAAATGTTGTATTAAAGTGAATTTTATGTTATTTTAAAATCATGTCAATTTATTTTCCAAACTAAATACTATGTAAGCCACATTCTCTTGTCTTTAAGGAATATGTATTTCTTGGAAACTTTCTAAACTTTACAAAATCTTGTTCCAAAACTAATTGTAGAAGGAAGTTGACTCCTCATTCTTTAGAGTCTGTTGTCCATGATGACCCCTTACAAACAAAGAGCTAACATTCACACATTACAGACTTCCCGTACAATGGGAAGGGAAACAAATGAGATTTGTTGACATTTCCTTAGAGGTTTTAAATGGAAGCTCCTACTGCTTGGCTATATTTACCTTATTGATAATTTCAGTTAGTTACCCAAAAGAAGAACCATACATTCTTGAGACAGCTTAAAGACATGGGTGACATTTTTTTAATGGATGCTATTCAAGGGGATGTCAATATATGTTCCCATGGAAGTATCAACCAATATACCTCTTTAAAATTTTGCCAGAGAGGCTTTGTTATTTTGGGAAGGGATAAATTTCAGTGAAGACAACCCTCCCAACCATCTCTGGGATAGCTAAAACTGGTTGGCACCAGGCTGTGATATGGACATGATACTCTGGAGAAATGGCTAATTGTGTCTTAATGTAGTAAGAGCAACTAATTGGAAGGGGAAGCAGAATAAACTAAGACAGTTTCACAATGCTTATTTTAGCCCTGCTTAATGTCCCCTTCTTTTCTGCCCTCTCTTGATCTTTGCTTACTTCTTCCTCCCAGCCTTCCTTCAGGTCCCTAAGAGACCCTCTCACCTTATTCTTTCAAGTTATTTTCATTCATGTCCATAAATGAGAAGAAAAATGGGATGCATATAATTCTTCATCTAGTTTATATTGCTCAACTTAGTACTTTAGTTCTTCAGCCTCCAAAATATGACATGACTTCACTCATTCATGTAACTGAACAAGCCATAACATGTGTGCATGACTGCATACAGATTTCTTTCTAGGTTAATATTTTTGCTATTATCTTGATGACACTGCTCTCATTGTCTTCATATGTCTAATAATTCATAAGAAATCTGATTCTGGTTTATAATTTTTTTAGATAAAGTACAAATTAGAGTTCAAGATCATCTCTTATTTTGAGAATTATGTAGTTTGACTATACATCCATGCATGTGTGTATGTATTAGCAAATGTTTCCTGTTAGCTTAAATTAAGTGTCACTGTCTAGACTATGAGATTGTACCAGAGAACAGAACATACTAACACTCTGTTTTAACAAAGCTTAGATGCTTATATAGAAAGATAAGCATAAACAAATAAAAAGGTAATTAAATTTTAAGGAGTGCCATGTTAAGAAACGCATCTACAAGGGGAGAAAGCTGAGTAACATAGTTTTTCATATTTGTAATTAAGGAATCCTAAACCAGAAGGCTTGATAGAGGCTCACAGAAGCTGAAGGGAAACTTATGCTGATATCTGAGGAAAGTGTTATAGGCAGAGGAATCATCAGGCACCAAGGTCCTGAGGCAGATGTTGTACCTGAGGCTTTATATATTTTAGTTGCTTCTTGAGTGTGTTGTCCTTTTAATTTGATTTAGAGTGCTGGCATTTTTAGGAAGAGTGGGGACAGAGCGTGTTGAATTCAGATAGAATTGTGCAGCAGAGGGAATCTTCAGAGAGACAGATGGCCACTGCAAGAGGGTGATGAAGAAAGATAAGAGCTGGAATTCAAGAGCAGAAGTGAACGCTGACTGGAGTATGTGCTCTCTGCGAAAGAATGTAGAAGCAGAAGCAATGGGTCCAGCTCCAGATATGGTGAGAGAATTCGCGGTGTGTATGTGACGCCTCTGCTAATGAAGTGTATGTTCTCAGTGAAATGAAGCAAGCTAATTAGCTGCATGTGAGAAAGGGGCCATCAGATTACAGAGTTAGTTGAGAATGGGTGAAATGATTAACGCAGAGAGTTCAAGTGTAAAGTTGGACATTAGCCACCCAGGAGCTGAGGCTCATTGTCAATTTCTGCTTCTCTCACACTCAGTCCAACATTCTTCTAAGCCACAGGAAGGTGTGACTCGAAGTTGCTCAGTCTGCTACTTCCATTTCTTGTGTCTCTCTAGATAAATTTTCACAGCCTCCTGTTTACACTGTGGACGGATTATTTCTAAATACATTCCAATTCTTTATGATGCCATCTCTATGAAAGTAGGCATTTATACAGTATTTATTCTCTTTAATTTAAATAACTATAGATTATCCAAGATTTATATTAGCCATCACAACTATTTCTCTACTTATATACATACCTGAATTTGGTACCTAATTTCATGCCTTTAAAAAAACCTATCATTTTGTATTTTTCTTTCTGATCATCCTACACAATGGTCAGTTGGATCGCTGTATGAATTTAGTCTCATTAGCACTGATCAAATTCTTTTGTTCTGTTATTGATTTGCTGTTCATTCTGGTGTAACTATTGCTGGGTTCTTGAGTTTTATTGGCTTTTTTATGGTTTTATTTATCTCCCCACTTCATTATGATCTCTCCTATTCTAGACCTAGTTCTCAAAAGAGCTCTGCTCCTCACAGATACTGGAAGCATCGAATGTGCTGTAGTCACATCATGAGCCCACCTACCATGACAGTGCCTTTCTCTCCTGCACAGCTCAGGCTGCACCTTCCTATAAAGCCGTGGCCCAAGCAATGGCTCCTGCACACCTGTGTTCAACATCTTTATGGGCAGAGGGACCATGTCACCTGCCATCTTAGTGATGGAGTGGCAAGCCTGATTTTGCCTTCATGTCAAGAGGGGATAGTTGAAATTCTCTTTAATTGACAGGAACAAGTCCTCTGTCACCGTTACCTGTTGCCAGTCTAGAAGGCAGCTTGCCCAGGCCTCTCACCACTTTACTTTCAGCTCTGTGTCTATCCTGGAAAAATTATTTTTAAGATTCCTCACATGCCTCCAAAAACTCTCTACTGGCTCTCTGAATGAGGCAGTGATCATCAAATTAGGAAACTTACTTTGCCGACTTAACTTGATGTCAATTTGTTTAATATCAAGCATAGTTATCAGAGTAGAGAAAATTAAGATGTTTCTATCACATTGTTTTTCACACATAAAAACATATCTTCAGGAAAATTCATTCAGGCAAATTTCTTCTTCAATACCTTAAGAGCCTATAGTGAGTTTGCCTGTCTATGCAGTTGGAATATATATATACACATATATGTGTACTTATCCATTCATTTAATTATAAAAAAAGGAATTTCTGGAAAGCAATTATGTATACTAGATGCTGGCGATGATGCAGTAATGAAAAGACATCAGATGCCTGGTTGACCAGAAGTCATGGCATAAACAAAGCCTATGAGATTTTCTCAATAATAGTATTAAAATAGCAAATGCATACTTTATTTAATACATTTTAAGCCTCATTATATACATGCTCATATTTCTGCATAGGTAATTTAACCTATGAAGGAACTTTATGATTCAAATTCTGTTATTATCCTCATTTTGCAATTAATATTCTGAAGCAGGGAGGTTAACTAAATTGCATAGAGTGACATGGCTGGTAACTGGTAAAGAATGGATTTGACTTACATAATTAGACTTCAGAGTTTCTGTGCAGTAACTATTTGTTTCAACACAGATTTGTGGGAGCATGCTGGCTGTAGACAGTCACAAGGTACTGAACTTGCTCTCCGGGCCCTGTTAGATCTACTGTCTTGCAGCTGAATTCGTTTTCTCCCTATTTTGTACAAATATCTATAATGTGAAGCTGAAAGCAACACAGATGTGCTGCTCTACAGATTTACAGATCTGGGATCCAGTTATCTGATGCTTAAGCTTCAACTCTGTCTGAATATCAGAAGACTGGGTTCTTTCAAAAGACTCTGGAGAGAACCTGATTCCATGATAGATTGCTGATAGAATTCAGTCCCTGGAATGAAGGTTAAGACTCCCATTTCCTTGATGGTCAGATGTTTTTCAGAGCTACTAGATGCCTACCACTTTCCATTACTCATAGATTTCCCTCCCTTCATCTTCAAAACCAATGACAGAGAACCAATTCCATCTTGGATGCTAAACCTCTGTCATATGCTCCAACTTTCCTCCTCTCTCTATCCCTTAGATTTTCCTGTCTTCTCTCTTGCTGGTTGTAATGGGTAACCCTATTCAAAATACAATTTTAATTACCTTCCATAATCCTATCTAGAAAATGCCTCCAATGAATGTTTTGCCGCACACTGAAGATGTGGGCATTTTAAAAGGACACATTTTAAATTCTGCCTATCACATTCTCACTTTGAGAACTGTCAGTATATACCAGCTCCTTTGATACCACTGCCTAATCTCAGCAAAAACAAATATTCTGCCAAAGAAAACCAGGAGAGCTTATATGGGCACACATATGGCACATCTGGTAAAGAAGTGAGGGCAAAACTGATATCTATTAAATGATGAGAAAGCATCAGAGATGCCCTAAGAAAATGGAAAGTGTTAGTTCAATGAGTAGAATCTGGAAGCTAAGAAGATATAGGCACTCCTGAATCAGAGAGCATAGACACCAACTGAATGAGTCCTTCCATCCAGATTTCAGACATAAGCAGGATATTTCTATCAAACTTACTATGTACTATGATCTTGGTGGTGACCAAGAGCCATCTAACTAGATTTAAGGACCAAAAGGAAGGTATGCTTCAAAAGTAAGGAAATTGTGCCTGGCAGCGGAAACCTAGCCAACTACCCATGATAGTGGTACAATAGATCTTCGAGGAGAACCTACTACTGCCACTTAGTTAAACCAGTATAATAATTCATAACTGCATTCTAAATACTTACTCTTATACCCACAGGTAAGTATAACTTCCACCCTTCATCAAAATAGTCTCTCTTAGTAGCAGACAGAGCCCACTACAGAAATCCACAGCTGGTAAAAATGCAGAGAACAACTGATCATGGGGCATCCATCCCCAGTTGATATATCTGTAACACAGCTCCCACACCTAAGGCTGAGGGAACATCTTCAAAATGGAGCTGAAAGGTTGTAAAAGCCAGAGGACCGGGAAGCTTGCTGTGAGAGGGTATCTCTTAGAAATGGAAGGAAAGCTACACTCCTCTTACCTCAACAATATGGCTGCTTAAAATGACCTGAACAATACAGCATCAACTGTGAAAGGGTGGAAAACCACAGGACCCCACCCCTAGACAAAGAATTGGGCAACTAAGGACTTCTGTAAGAGGGAGAATTAATCTTCCCAACAAGATAGTTCTTAATTTGACATCTAATACCATGCAGTTGGCCCTGAAGTAACACTAAATGATATATATATATATATATATATATATATATATATATATATATATACAATAACACTTGATATAAATATACAAGTAACACTAAATGAACTTAGAGGGTTGTGTTTACAAATTTAAGCATATCTATACATGTAAAAATATTAGAGAAAAAGAGACTGTAAATTTGAGAGAGAACTGGGGGAGATATGGGTGGAGTTCGACAGGAAATATGAGGGATGATGCAATTATATTTTAACATTAAAAATTGTAAAAATATAATTTAGATGGAGAGAAAAGAAAACCAAGATGATTTTGTGAAGAAATTCAATCACACAGTGTTGTCCCATGCACAGCACTTAGAACTTCTCTATGAGGTCTTTATAGAAGCATGTATATTATAATGAAAATTGATTAGTATTCAGTCAATATTTCAGTGTAAGTTAACAACAAAAGAACACAGGACCTCTGAAAGAACAACCAGTGCTCTTAACAGCTGAGCCATCTCTCTAGGAATCCACAAGGATGACCCCAGCTAAGACTCTAAGCAACAGTGGAGAGGACACCTAAATTGGCCTTCCCCTGCAATCAGATTGGCAATTACTTTAATTGCCATCAAAGAACCTTAAACCAAGTAATGGATGGAAGCAGACACAGAAATCTACAGAGAAGCACTGGGCTGAGCTACCTGCGACCAGCCCAAGAGAGGGAGGAGCGACAATATGAGCAAAGGGGTCAAGATCATGATGGTGATACCTACAGAAACAGCTGACCTGAGCTAGTGAGAGCTCACTGACTCTGGACTGATAGCAGGGGACCTGCATAGGATCAAACTAGGCCCACTGAATGTGAAGGACAGTTGTGAGGCTTGGGCAGTCTGTGGGACCATTGGCAGTGGAACCAGGATTTATCTGTAGTGCTGAACTGGCATCTAAGAGCACATTCTCTTTGGAGGGATACCTTCATCAGTCTAGATATAGGGGGAAAGCCTTGGTCTTGCCTCAAAGTGGGGTGTCAGAATTGGCTGACTCCACATGAGAATCCTTACCCTTGTTTAGGAGTGGCAGGAAGGAAGGGTGAAGCAGGAGGAGGAGAGGAAGTGGGAATGGGGATAGCTATGTAAAATGAGAAAAGATTGTATTAAAAATTATTAATAAAAAAAGAAAAAAAATAAAAGAACAAATAATCGGTAGTCAAAAATTGAGACACAGAGAGGAAGGGAGCATGGATCACAAGAAGAGAGAGGAATATTTCTCTTCCAAGATATCCATCTACTTTTCCTATAGAGTAGGGAAGACCTTTTGTGTTCCATAATACTTTATACTTTCCCTATTGCAATACTTGAACAGTGGTTAAATAGGCACCTTCTCAACTTACTTAAGGAGTGTTAGACACTTACCTTTCTCATTCACTTTTGTATTCGCAGTGTGTAGTCTCCCACACAGTCAACACTCACCAAGTATTTGCTAAGCGAATGTATTTCTGAAGCAGGATTCCCAAAAACCCTCAACAAGATTACTCAGTTTTTAATGGAATTCATTGAATCCTCTTATTTCCATTCCAAGGACACTTAAAACTATAAAAGGTTATCTGCAACATCTGAACTCTTAAGAATGAACCTCTGCTGTTTTAGACACATCAGCTGCCGTGTGCCCCTCATCCCTGTTCATTCCTGGAACTTCCAATCTTCAACACAATAGACTTATAGAGGCAATTACATCAGGTGGATGAAACCCTGGTGATGGAATTAATGTGTTTAGATAAAGAGATGGGGAAAAGCTGCTTCCTATCTCTCTGGTCCCCACTGTGTGAGGATGAAGTGAGACGATGCCCATCTGAAAACTGGGAAGCAGGCCCTCCTTCATCACATAAGGATATGGGAATATTTCAACTGTGGGTTTCTCAGCCTCCAGAAATTTGAAAAATAAGAGTCTATTATGAAATTATGTTTATAATCAGCCTAAACTAATCAGAGCACTGAGTCCTCTCAAAAATCACTTTGTGTTGGCCTTCCTTGCTCTACAGGTCAATAAGTAACAAGTGTCCCCTTACTTTGACATAGGAGATAACGTGTGAGAATTCAATAAGGATAGCTCAAAGATTTATGAATGTTTATCTAGCAATGATTTTGTCTTGTTTTGCTTTACTTTGGCATAATTGACTATGAATTCCAGTACTTTCTATAATATTGCCCCATTCCCCCAATCCTTATTCCTCTCAGCAGTCAGACTTACATGTTTCTTGCTATATGCCTGATCCCTATAAGTATTTGCATTTATTTCTCCAACTGTACACCCTGCCTCTTCTAGGAATATAAACCCTCCAACTCCTCAGATAAGAGTAGAAGGGTACCTGTAATACATAGCTTTAACCTTTCAACCTACTCATTCAACCATCTGTGCTGGCTTGATATCAATTAGCAGTTCAAAGAGGCACATCCCGCTTTGTTTCCTTATTAGTTCTTTTCTATTTTAAAATTTATTATTATCATTATTATATTGTCATTAGTGTGAATGGTGTGTGTGCAGAGACATGCAAATGTGGGCCTGTACAAGCTAGAGGCCTGCCTCAGGTGTCATTCTTCAGAAAGCATCACTTACCTTGACTTACTGAAATAAGTCTCCCATTGGTCTGAAAGCTGGCAACATAGCCTAGGCTGCTTGGCCACTGAGTTCCAGGAAGCTGCCTGTCTATGCTTCCTCAGTGCTGTGATTACATGTTTGCGCCACAACTTCCAGGCATTTTTTAATAAGAGTTCTGGGTAACTGAACTCAGGTTCCTTGGCACTGCAATCACTTTACCAACTGAGCTATCAGCCACTAAATATTTTCATTAAGTATTCAGTTTGGCTATGTATCTTTCTCCACCTTCCCTTGCACTATTTCAAGTTGCTAGAACATTGATGTTTCCGGGTCCAGCTTGTCATTTGGGCATTAAAAAGGAGCCAGATCCTTTTTTTCCCATCTGAGATAATGAGATTTTTAGCTTGATAACATCTACATTTGCTTCTAGCACAACAGATGCAGATCTTATCAAGCCAAACCAGCTCCTTCTTATTTGCTTGGATTCACATTGTGTGGTCCTGTTCACATCCCAGTCAGAGTTAGGATAACACTATGGTTATAGGTGAAATGAACATGTCTTAGTAATTACCATCCATATTTATGCATGGTGTCATAAGTAGCACTTTCCCCCTTCTCAGAACAATAGATCCTCGTCTACTACTCCCATCAGCCAACTCAGGGAACCGCCCCTACGAGAGTTCCAGGATGTAGTACTTTCCTTGCTAACCATGATTTGTGACACCATAAGGTGAGAAAGAAAAAGAAACCATACTTTTCTGGATCTTGCCTCCCTTCCAGCATGACTTATTTTTGTTCTCCTTGATGAAAGTCTCAAGCACAGCTCCCGCACTTCCCACCTGCTCCTCAGATGCCATTTGTTCCCCTATAATTTTCCCCATTGTAGCTCGATGGCCTTTCCATTATCATGCTCTTAAATCCACCTGCCACACACATATTGATATTTTGTTATTTTCTCCACACTTCAGGATTATGGGTTGCTCTTTCATCTTGGTTTTGAATTAATACACCCTTCAGACGGCTTCGGGGAAGCTGAACTCCTCTTAGCCCTCATTTCTGAGTCCATTAGAGCTTATTCACTGATCCCTTGTGTTGGTCTAACTCTGTTATTCATGGTGATTTTATCCTTTTATTTCTGGCTCTTCCCTTTTCCATTCTTAGGCTGATAAACTCCATTATTTTGTGATCAATTGCACTTCAATTACCTCAGCTTTTAAGGCTGCCTTTGAATGGTCACACCCCACATCTCTTCACTTTTATATATAGTTTGCTTTTGACTGAGTTTGTGATTATTATATCTGCTTCTAATTGGATTCAATTTTATTTCTGACAGTTGCTTTAATTTTGGAGAATATGCTCATGGCAACCTGAACATCCTGGATCAGAGGAGAATCATCAGATCCTGTCATACATAGTATCTGTGATAGGACATCAAATCATATGTCATTGTGGGTAGGAGATGGTAAGTCTATGACTTTAAAAGGAATGATCAGATGACTTTCCCAGGCACTTTTGTATAACTCCATACGTGATCTGTTTTCCTATTGCAAATAATAATAATAATAACACGCTGGCCACACAGGAAACCCATTCCATACCCACCTTCATCATGGCTCAATGAAAAATACAAGTTGTGCTGAAAAAAATGACCACCTCTTGTCTGGGAAGATTCTGAAAATTATAGGCATGTGTGTTTAAATACATGGGTCCCACCAAGGGATAATGAGCCATCAAAGAAGGGAATGGTGCTAGAATACGAGCTTTTATCTAAAAATTCATGTTCAATTTACACCAAACACTTCTTCTAATATATTAAAATTCAGTAGTGTTCAAAAAATAAAAATATAAACCTGGCTGAAAATGTTATGTTATAGAGGTTGTTTTCATTTTATTCTTTGTTTACAGTTGTTTAAATAGCTCACACTACTCCAAGCCTTGTCTGACTCTATCAGGATCCAAATGGGAAAACAGAAGCCACTATATTCTAAACAGATAAGATTAAATGCAGGAGTTGGTTGCAGCTGTAGACTGAGCTGAATTACTGAGCACTCAGAAAGGATTCCCACCAAGGCGTATTCCAGAGGATGCATCTTCTCATTGGGCTTCTAAGGGTCTCGGGATTGGATCATCTCTGTAGCCATCCTCTATGGTTGCCATTACTCTTTGGGGCACTATTATTTTCAAGGTACATTGTTATTCCGAATCTTAGATGTTGTCACAGTGGAATGTATGGCTGGCCTTGTTGCTCAGGTTGGATCCAAGAGCTCCTAACTTTGTCCAAGGGAAACAAAGTACTAGGTTGTGCTCATTCTATGAGCCCATCATGTGGGGAGTGGGCCAAATGCAAGATACTTTTCTTTATCTCCAAGTCATTTTTGGTTTATCATTACTGAGTCAAAGACTCTGAGTAAAGTCAGCAATTTTACTAGTGCTGTGCGTCAAATGCTATCACAATGAACATCAATATGGCAAGATATACTTGGGTCAGTATTCATCAGACAGGAGTGGGATAGCCTCTTCATAGCTCACCATGGACTCCTCTTCACACAAGGCCAAGCCCTCTAGAGGTGATAACTTGGTGATCATCATTTGTGATCATCATCTCAGACCACAACTTAACCTTGTATTACGACTGAATGAAGGTAGACCTGGGCTATCTGTCCCTCCCCTGAGTTTCTCAAGCACTGCTATCAAGCTTCTGTCAGGTCCCAGATGCAGGGCTGAAAGTTTCTGTCCAGAAGCACATCTCTCCTAGAAGCCATCAGTGCATCAAAAGGTGGGAAAAATCACATTAAATTCTATAACCTCGAGGTATGCTCAGTGCCTGCCAGGCTCCTCTGCAACTTTAAAATAATTCTCTAACCTTTTATTACTTGCCCTGAATAACAATTTTTCCGTCCCTTCATGGCAGTAGAATGTCAGTAGAAGGCATTGCTGCCTTAAGACAAATTGAATTTCCCAGCCTTTTCCCCACATAACTACAGGCTTGAGACTGAGTCAATGCCTTTTCCCTGTGAGTAGACAGGATGAGTGCTACTCTGGGGTCTCAGACTTGAAGGCATTGTACATGAACTCCACTGTTTGTTTTGTTTTCCCTACTATTGATGATGGGAGACTGATGTGGGATTTCCCTCTGTATGCTGTGATTACCATTAATAGATAAAGAACTGCTTTGATCCTGTAGCAGAGCAGGGCTGGGCAGGGCAGAGCTAGGCAAGGAGGACTGGACTGAATGCTGGGAGAAGGAAGGCACAGTGAGAGAGAAGCCATGTAGCCCTGCCAGAGCCAGACGGAACTTTATCCGGTAAGCCACAGCCACATGGTGATACATAGATTAATAGAAATGGGTTAAACTAATATGTAAGAGTTAGCCAATAAGGAGCTAGAGCTAATGGGCCAAGCAGTGATTTAAATAATACAGTTTCTGTGTGATTATTTCAGGTCTGAGCATCCAGGAATGAAACAAGCAGCCTCCTTACAACAGGAGGCAGTGAAGGCAGACTTCACTCCTATCTCTGGGTAAAGAAGGCATAGCTGCTTATTGACTCCACATTGCTCACTCTTCTGATGGGCATGTGAAGGGCAGATAAATGCCAGGTATTTTTAATTACTATGTGTTGGATTTCCCTGTTAGTTTACCACCCATCTAACAACACTATAGTTCTAAACTCTAAATGGAAATGGTATCAGTTAGGGATAATCAGGAGACAAATAAATTATACACAAAGTAGAATAACTCAGGGAAGGCCTGTTTATACACTGATTACTGAAAGGATGAAACTTCAGTAGAAATCAGAAGAAAGTACAGTGCCCCAAGACAGACAGTGTCTGAGTTACTGACATTTCATGCCCAGAACTGAGTTCAGGTAGCTCTTATTCACACCTGAGGGACAAATGAATTAAATAGTCAGAATCCATAAGAGAAATAGTGCTCTTCAGATAAGTTGTCCTCATACCAGACCCCTCGCAAAGGAAAGAAGCGACTGACCTGCTCTCAGTGTTCTCTGTCCTCAGGACTCTTCACTAGAGAATGGGAATTCAATAGGAAGCTGAACATGCCGTCAAACTCCTGATGTCTTTTCTTAAAGTATCTACTGTTGTAACGAAAAATTGCCAAAAGCTATTTAAGAAGGATAGGGCTTATTTTTCTCACACTACCATAGTACACTCCAGCACCGAGCAATGTCGACATAGGAACTAAAACAGGAAAGGAACTTGGAAGCAGAAGCTGATTCTGCTGGAAGCATAGCCATGGAGGAGCGCTGCTTGCTGGCTTGCTCCTCATGCCTTGCTCAGTGTGCTTTTTGAAATAACCCAGGACCATCTTCCCACTCAAAATGGACTGGGCCCTCCCACATAAATCACTAATCAAGAAAACGTTCCACAGGCTTGTTCACCAGCCACTCTGGTGGGGGTATTTATTCAATATTTGTTCTCTTTTCCCAAATGACTGAGCTATGTCAAGGTGACATAAAATTAGCCGGCGCATGTATCCTTCAGCTTCCTTGGGCAGAAGGAACCTGAGGAAAAATTGCTTTTGAATGAACACATGGAAGCTACGTTATTTAAAGGCCAGCTCTGCTAAATAAATGAGGAAAATCCAGGTACAGTGAACAGGTACAGCACAAATTTCTTTGCCTCTTCTAGATTTAAGCGTGGGTTTTAAGATGCCGAGTGTGCAGTTGAGTGTAAGCTATTTCCTCCTGTGGTTGAGGGTGAAATGACTGAGCCAGTTAATAGTGAAAGGGAGATCCTTCAGACATCAATAGCATCTCCGGCACAGTGTGCAGTCTCGGGACGGGATTCTTAGCACAGAACTGATTGCTGAAGAACAACCGGACTAGGCACAGTATTTTGTTTGTTTGTTTGTTTGTTTTTATCTTTGCCAACATCTTCACTCAAGGTCTCCTTAGAGGTTTATGCCGTCCCTGTCACAGCTTTCGCTGAATGAGATGAAGAATGATGGTGGCAGCTGTCCACGCGTTTACTAAGTTCATCCTTTGTCCAGATCAGGCCCTTTGGGGCAGAAATTAGTATCTGCCAATGATACATGGAAAATGCTCAACAGAAAGCAGACCAAGCTGTTGATACAGAGTTCCTGGGAGATGGTAAAGGTAGCCTAAGTCATACTGCAATAGAAATCTTAGCATATTTCTGGTAGCAAGCAAAAGAAACCACATTTGACTATTTATCAGAAGGAGAGACACTGAGGTCACCAAGATGACCTCTGCAAGTGCTGTCATTTACTACTCTAGCCTGGTGACCTGAGTTTAATCCCCAAAGACACGCAAGTGTGAAGGGAGAGAGCTGATTCTACAAAGCTGTTCTCTGACCTATACATAGACACAGACACACACACGCACACACACAAACAGGCATACACACACACACATGAGCTTCTGCTGTGAACTGCATCAGGCATTTACACAAACATAACAATGATAATAATAACTAATAGTGTTTTATTTATTTATTCATTTTTATTTCATATACATTAGTGCTTTACCTGCAAGTAGGTCTTATGTGGGAATCAGATCTGCTAGAATTCAAGTTACAGACAGTTGTGGGCACTGGGGATTGAACCCAGGTCCTCTGGAAGAACAGACAGTGCTCTTAACTGCTGAGCCATCTCTCTAGCCCCAGTGACTCCAACAGTATACAGAATTGATGAAATCTGCAGGGTGAAGCATAAAAAAGATGGAGGAATCTAAGTCGTGAATTAGATTGCAACAAAGTCACTGCAATAATGAGGCCACATTGTTGTAGATTTTGCAAGCTAAGACTTTATTCTCACAGAAGAGTCAATACTAGTTTAGAGATCTTGGTGAGGCCTTTCCCTCCTGCCCTTTCACCCACTAAGATGGCCTTTGTCCCAAATAAAGCTTCCTTGTTATAATGACCTCATCTAAAACTGTATGATATTATATGGACTTAATAGTTTATATTTATAAATACAAATACATATATGTATGCAATAAGAATTAATGAATAAAAGAGGCAAAGGCCATGAATTGGAAGGAGAGATGGGAGAGATATATGGGAGGGTTTGGAAGGGGAAAATGGGGAAAGGAGAAATGTTGCAATTAAAATTTAATCTCCAAAATGAAAAATAAATTAAAAGAATATCTACTGAAAATTGGCCCCTTGGTCTTTATTTCATCATTATAATAACTTCAGTGAGATATTTTCATGTACACTTTTAATCTCTGCACTCTGAAAGTGAGAAGCCTGGATGTTCATGGCTGGTCTGCGCTACAATGCTAAACTCTATTAAAAATGAATGAATTAATTAATAAATAAGTAAAATTTTTAAAAGATGCTATATGCAAGGAGGAATAAAAGTTAGATTGTGACAAGGAAAAGACAGTGGAATTTGCTATTAGGTCAGCTTATAGCCCATTGTCCAAAACAGAGTTATCTGTCCACACTTAATCGCAGGGAAGAATGGGAATTTCAGGAGGAAGTCATCAACATTTGTCTTACTATAGATTTACAAAAGTGAGTAAGGACATAAAAAAGGGATATTCTGGAAATATCAGCTGTCTCAGCTATATGAAGAGAACCCCAAAAGGGTACCTAAGAATGAGCCACGGCAAGCATTGCTCTGTAAGTATAACAAGTTCCCCATTCTTCTCATTCTCCACCTGTCCTTAGAGGTCCACCTTGTTCTCTGAAGTTTCAGCCTCTCAGAAAAGAGTGTCTCGCTGAAGAATGTCCACCCACACACCCACTGGTGCAAGAATGAAGGACCATCGTATCTGCCAATCCCGTCACGAGACCCAGCATTAGCACCTTCCTAACAGACGTGGTGAGCAACGACAAATTGGAAGTCAGGAATGAAAGATTTTACATAAGAAATCTGATGTCTCTAAAATACATCATTACAGAGATGTTCTTGCTTTTAAATTGTTCTCTGAGTATCTTGTCATGCACGTCCTTCCTCCATTCTCACTTAATGCATTCTAAATTCTGAGTTAATAGAATCACCACCCTAGGAATCTCATTAAAAATTCTTGAACAAAATTTTTGATGTCCGTAAAAGGAAAGACGGGATAATTCTGGTGAATCAGTGAGTGGTCTTATTAATCTAATAGCGTTTGGCTTGGAAATACTAATGATCCTCAGCCAATGCAGCAGATAGGAAAGATGTGGTTTTGGAGTGTGGAAAGAGTTTGTCTCTTTGAATTTTTATTTCTCGCCTTTAAGATGAGGATAATCTTTCCACACAGGGTCATGTAAAAGCTCATCTAGAACATAATTAACAGCTGCTTCACGTGTGGAAGGCACTCAGCAATTATCGTTTTCATAGCCTGCCACTTCCATCTCCCAGATAAGCTTCATTTAGCTGCCAAAATGATATGATTGCTGCTTTAGGGATACAACATACATTTCAGATTTAAGGCATAATTTCTGACCACAGAACATATAGGCCTCAAGAAATAACTTGAATTACATAGGCAGTTTCTTAATGAGTGCTTCGTCCTTATGAAAATTATGACCTAAGCCTGTCTGGAGTTCTAAACAGTTAATGGAGTAATCTGGTTGATTTCAAGAGGTGGGTTAAGGAATGATACAATGATTATCTGTCTGATTCTTATCTCAATATTATTTTCAAAACTAAAAGCATGGTTCTTATATAAAGGGTAGCCAATATATCTAATCTTTTATTCGAATCTTTAATTGAGATAATGGAAGTATTTTAAAATATCACGGGGAAAATGATATATCTAATCAAAAGAATGCCAAAATTAATTTGACAGGAAATACAAAATCGATTTTCATATAGAGTGGTGACACAATAAACTTTATTTATTTATTTTTATATGTTTAATTAAAGATACATCTACTGGTTAATATGTAACTTCTCATAGCTGGACTTTAAATAGTAGAGGCAAAATCAAAAAAAAGTATCCTTTAGGAGAGTTGGAGAAAGGGTAGATTCCTATTGAAGGAGCTATTTGCAATTCTTATCTGCTGGGAAAGGGAAGAGTAGACTTTCTCTAAGACTGTAGTTCCTAATAAGGCAATCATGCTCCCATGAAAGTCCATAAATTCACTAGTATTTGGGCAGTAAAAATTGGCCTTGGTGGGGGAACAAAGGGGTATAGTTATCGAGCAGGAGAGAAAGGGGGTAGATCTGGGGAAAGTGGGGGAGGAGTAGAATATGATCAACACACGTCAGAAAGTCTCTTTTAAAAAAGAAAAAGAATTCCAATGAAAAAATTTACCATGTTTTCTTGCTAAGTGTGTTCTGGATAGTTAATTAGATTTCTGAGTTGGGTAAAAGATACTTTAGCTTGACAGTATAAGGACATGGAACCATCTTCTTAAAAATAAAATAAAAAACTCTATTCCTGTGCAACAGGTATTTTTTTCTATTCCTAATTAGAGTAATTTCTTCCCAGTTATCTATGGCACCTAAATGTATCCGTTAACTATAAGTCTTAGAATTTTTAGAACATATTAACTGTACACAACACTAGTCCCAAATTTGAAATTAATTGAAATACTTTTATATTCAAAACATCACATTTAAATCTCAAACCATTTTTATAAGGATTACCACAAACCCCCTTTTCACTTTGCTTTTATTACTTGGTCATAATTTCAAATTGGATTTTTAAAAAAGCAATCTGTATAACAAGTTTTTTGAAACATTAACAAAATTATTGAATTTCTTCACAATTGTGAGTGCTAGGTCCTCAAAGTTATGTGCAGGGAAAACCAGCATTGTGCCCACAGATGCTGCAGTAGAGATGAAGTGTAGTTGTAAGGCTCATCTCTGTTTAAATGCGCCACAGATCTAGGTTTCTAGTGACAGACTGCCTGGTCGCTCCAGGGCTGGCCTGAGGCAAAGTTATAAAATCTTCCTAGCGTGAATTCTCTGTTCTCCAGTGCTGTCCTCTGGTCCTTTCTACTTTCTTCTACCCATCTGTCCTTGCCAGTACTCAAATGATTTGGGCTTTGTTGTCTACCTTCCCATGGTGCTCCACTCTGATCTGCCCTTTTAAGAAAATGTCTCATATATGGGCACATTTCCATCTGTGGGAATAAAAATCTCCTATGCCTCTGTATTCCAAGGCATTGCAACATACACCCAGATCCTTCTTGGAATGTTTTCTGCAAAATATAAGAACTGTTTGGTGCTGACATGTCAATTGATTCCTTGTCTAAAATAACTGTAGTATGTAGAGGAAATATGTGTGTGCGTGTGTGTGTATGCATGTGTGTGTGTGTGTGTATGTGTGTGTGCGTGTGTACCAGGCATCTAATAGTAAGGGGCTACAGATAACGTAACTTCTAAAAATCCAAACCTGTGATCAGTCTCATTGTTACTGCCTTTATTCGCTGATTGCTGGGGTTCAGCCTAACACTGCCATGCACCTTCATTGACAATGCTTTCACTATTCCAGACGTCTGACAAGCTGTCAACTCTCTTTTCTTTTCTTTTGCCTCAGACACTAAAGATTCCAGAGACGGAGAAAAATCTTTCTAAGGAGGACTGCAAAATATAATTTCAGAATGACCTATAACTGAGGGAGAAAATTTCACCACATCTCAGAACTGAGGCATCTCACATCTCCTCCCCCATGTAGGTCTCGGTGTCTACTGCTTCTGATTTTCCCTTTTGAGGATCTTCTATGTACTCTAGGAATTTCAAGTGAAATAAAATTATGCTAATATAAACTCATTACCAGGACTGTGGGCATAGGTATTTCAAGGAAGAAAGCATCTATTGAATATAATAGGAGGTACTGGGCTCACTGCAATTTACCCACATCACGCAGCATACCAAAGGTCCCAGTATCATTAGCAGTTCGTTATAGTTTCTGTTGTACCATTGCTTTATAAAGAGAAACACCAAACAGAGTCATTTATTAACTAAGGAGATCCAACCAGCTTATTAAATATTTACATCATAACATATCCACTTGGAAAACTTTATACATAAAAACTGAAAAGCATGACTTTTATGTTGTTATTTACTAATGAGGTGTATATGTCTGTGGGGCATTGCTTAGATTCTCAAACACTTGGATCAAACTAGAGATATGCTACCTTCATTTTTTTTAACTCTATTTTACTCTAACACAAGTATATAGTCTCAAAGCAGCATCTAGGAAACGTGCATCTAGGAAAAGAATACAGTGCAGTCTACCATTGAAACTGTGAATAACTTTCAGTTCATGGTTCATTTAGATGACAGATGTCAAATATTTTTCATTAAAACTTTAAATGTTCCAAAGCCTGCTTGTAAACTCATTGTATTGCCCAAGAATGCAAGAGTTCACTGGATGCTACTTTCTAAGTTTTCAAATAATTTTCAGTTTCTTAGCTTTTTCTAACTTTAGCAATGGCAATAAAATAGAAAATAAATTTAAAGCCAGCATTTGGAAAGATCACATCAGAGTATAAAAAAGATAAAAAGGGTATTTTGAGAATACTCCAGTTAATGTGTCATGGTTAGGGGACTGTCAGTTGGACTGACAGTATTTCTCTCAGCAGAGACCTGGTGGCCAGGAAAGAATCCAATGATGTATTTAGAGTACTGAAATATAAATCTTCAAGCATCACAGGCCATCTCAATTGTTCATTTTTACCCTCAGAACATGACAGTATGATCCTGTTGCTTAAGATACCAAATACTTAATTTATAAAATGTGAAGAAATCAGACTGATATTACCCAGTAAGCCTCATCAATACTGCTCACTTCCATAGCATGGAATGGGTTTATACATTCCAACAGAAGGGAAAAGGAACCATCAAGTATAGTCAGCTGTGAACACTGCAAGTTCTAGTGATGAGTGATCTACCAAGGTGTGCCGATTGGTACAATAATGACACTAATATCTCAGGAATAACCAACCACATTCTAATTAGATCTGTCCAACTTTGCAAGATAAAACTCAAACCTGGTACATTTGGGGGTAAAAAACACATGAATGTACAAGTCACAGGTCCCAGAGATTATTCTACTAAATGGTCATGTTGATTATTTATCATTATACCCACAGATAAATTCATCCTTCACCCCTCATCCAAGAAGCTTCTTTTGTCAGTAGATTGTGGTGAACACAGAGACCCTCAATTATTCACTATAGTATGGGAAATTTTAGCCAAGGCAATCAGGCAATCAAAAGAGATACAGAATCCATAAACAGTAAGAGAGAAAATCAAGCACACTTATTTATAGATATGATTCTGTATCTAGAAAAATATACAGATTTCACATGAATGCTATTGGAACTAACAAATAAGTCCTATAAAGTTTGACGAGCTAAAATCAGTACACAAAAGCCAGTGGCACATTCAAACCCAAACAATGAATGACCTTTCTAAGAAAACAAACAACCCATGAAGCCAATCCTATTTATAATAGTCGCACACAAAAATTAAGTTCTTGTAAACGAATTTAACCTAGAGTAAACAGAAATATCTTAAGACATTAATTAGTAAAAGCAATGACTTTTAAATATGAGTCCAGAGGCACAGAAAACAAAAGGAAAATATAAAGCCACAGGAAGAAAAACTGAAAATACACAGATGTGATTGTGCTAAACTAAACGGCTTCTTCAGAGAGAAGGAAATAATAAACAGAGGGAAACAACAACTTGCAGACTAGAAAAAATAATGATGTTCACCACAAAGAAGCAATATCCAGAACATACAAGAATTCCAATAAAGAACAAATATTTTCATGGGATTTAAAAGTGAACAAATGTGTCTGTACAAGTTTACACTCCCACCAGCAATGGAGGAGTGTTCTCTTTATACCGCAACCTCTCCAACATAAATTGTCGTCACTGTTTTTTATCTTGGTCATTCTTACTGGCGTAAGATGGAATCTCATAGTTATTTTGATTTGCATTTCTCTAATGGTTAAGGATGTTGAGCATTTCCTTATGTGTCTTTCAGCCATTTTAGATTCCTCTGTTCAGAGTTCTCTGTTTAGGTCTGTACCCTATTTTTTATTGGAATATTTGTTCTTTTGAGGTCAAATTTCTCGGGTTCTTTGTATATTTTGGAGATCAGTCCTCTTTTCAATTTGGGATTGGTGATGATCTTTTCCCATTCTGCAGGCTGCCATTTTGTCTTGTTGACCATGTCCTTTGATTTATAGAAGATTCTCAGTTTCAGGAAGTCCCATTTGTTAATTGTTGTTCTTAGTGTCTATCCTACTGGGGTTATATTTAGGAAGTGGTCTCGTGTGCAATGTATTCAAGTATACTTCCCACTTTCTCTTCTATGAGGTTCAGTATGGTTGGTTGTATGGATCAGGCCTTTGGTCCATTTGGACTTGAGTTTTGTGCATGGTGATAGAAACAGATCTATTTTCATTCTTCTACATGTTGATATCATTATTCCATTTTTTGATATGCTTTCTTTGTTCCATTTTATGTTTTTAGCATCTTTGTCAAAAATCAGATGTTTTTACGTATGTGGATTGATATCCAGGTCTTTGATTTGATTACAGCCACTTTGGAAATCAATATGGTGATTTCTCAGAAAATTAGGAAACAAACTACCTCAAGACCCAGCAATACCACTTTGGTATATATGTTCAAAGGAAGCTCATTCATACTACAAGGACATGTGCTCAACTATATTCATTGCAGCATTATTTGTAATAGCCAGAACCTGGAAACAATGTGGATGCCCCTCAACCAAAGAATGAATAAAGAAAATGTGGTACCTTTACACAATGGAGTACTACTCAATGGTAAAAAATAATGACACCTTGAAATTTGCAGAAAATGGATGGATCTAGGCAAAACCTCATTGAGTGAGATAACCAGACCCAGAAGGACACTATCATATGTACTCACTCATAAGTGGCTTTTAGACATAAAACAAAGAAAAGCCAGCCTACAATTCACAATCCCAAAGAACCTAGACAACAAAGAGGATCCTAAGAGAGTGATACATAGATCTAAATAAGAAGGAGAAAAAGACAAGATCTCCTAAATAAATTGGAAGTGTGGGGGTCACGGGAGAGGAGAAAATGGGGTAGGGGAGAAAGGGAGGGGAGCTGAGAAAAATGCATAGTGCAATAGAAATAAAAAGGGAAAAAGTAAATAAAGACGAACAAATACAATGAATAGATACATCTTAAACAGAAACAAAAGTTTTAGAGAAATACAGATTGAAATTACAGTGAGATATCATCTCACCCCATTTAGAGCATGATGATTATAAAAGTTTCTGAAATGATATGGGGACAATAGAAATTTCAATCACTATTAATGGGAATATAAATTAGTACAGCATTATAATTAACAGCATAAAACTTCCTCAGAAAGATCTACTTATGGTACAAAACCCCACTCCCAGGAACGTATCCAAAGGATATGGCATCAACACACAGAAGCCTGAATGGCCATGGTTATTGTGGCATCATTCACAATATCAAGGATACAGAATCCATTTAGGATTCCAATGGATTAACGGATAAAGATAATATGTCAGGTATATGGAATATTACCCGCCCACAAAGAAGAACAGAATCTAACCTTTTTCAGGCAAATTGGTGGAGCCAAAAACCATTATGTTAAATGAAATAAGCCGAACTCAGAAAGACGTGTTCTCTCTTAAACATGGAAACTATAGAATAGCCAAACAGAAAACAGAATGGAGATTCCTGGAGGTTGAGAAGGGTTTGGCAAGGAGGTTGTAATTTATTAGTATATTCTATATGCCTGAGGTAGATTATTATCTGAAATTCATTAATATATATATATATATATCAACACATTAACCAAAAATAACATTTTAATGCCAGTCCCTAAAGATAATTACACATCATTAAAAATAGTTCCCCTCACATGTATTTTTTTTAAACCACATATTTCCAAAGCAAATCAGAATCCATAATATGCCTGGCATATGTTAGTATAGCTCTCTTAGATCAGGATAGAGTTCTTGCTAGATTAAAGAGTTCCAAAATATTGTCCATATAAATGTCCATGGAAATGACAGAACTGGCCTTGGGGATTCTATTTCTGAGAGTCCGAACAAGAGATAGTTCCACAGCTCCTGGGACATTTCCTAGCATGTGCAAGCCCTGATGTCAATACACTACCACTAAAAGAGAAAAAGAAAACTAACTTAAGCCTCATTAGTAACAAGCACTGGGGCAATGAAGCTTCTCATGGATCATTTCAAATTACAAATAGGCCAATAATGCTGAATCTCTGCAGCCATCCGTGAAAGACTTACTGACTGTATTTCTTTTGTTATTGACAGGAAACTTAGACTCAAGGACTTCAAGTGGTGGCAAGAAATAAAAGATGCTGTTGTCTATCCTGGGGTTTCTAACCAGAATTTTATGTATTTTCTAACAGGTTGCCATAGAGAAATAGATAGCACACCGTGACTGAATCTCAGTCACATTTGGCAAACAATAGATACACATTCCCTCTCTTGCCGGAATCCAAAGGTCTACCTTCTTGACCCTTTTCCCTCTCAGAATCAATTATGAGATTCCTTAGAAATGAAAATGTTAACTTGGTTGGAGATCATATATGTGAATGCTTTTAACATACTTTTGGACATCAGGAAACATTCAATAAATGCTTTTTTATTATTTTTTAATGAATACATTAACATTCAAACTATTAGCAAAGAATCATCCATCAAATTAATTGACATTAAGCAGGGTAGAAACTGAGGAAACAAGACAAAGAGAGATTGATATGATTGAGAAAGGGAAAGAGACAAAGGGCAGGTGCCACACTGCACACAAACTCACCCACTCTGGCTGCTGTGCTGCCTGTAATAGTTACATTGTTAAGGGGGAGAGAAAGACATTCTACCCATTCTGCCTTCCATAGAGCTTTTCTTCTGGAAAGCCATAAGTATTGTTTGTATTGGGTTATTTGTTCTGACTCTATGCAACATTCTGCTCTTGGCTGCTAGGTTACAGCAATTGTGGGAACCGTTAAAATATAAAGAAAATGCAAGAATCAAAAAATAATAAGTTGCTAAATTTCAGTTCTCCATTGGTCTGAAAATGTGACCTTAAGAAATGGATATTATTTCAAAGAGAAAGTGATGAGAGGAAGGGGGAAATGACGGAAAGCAGGAAGGAAGGGAGGGAGGGAGAGTGTGAGAGGGAGGGAGGGAGGGAGAAAGGACGAGGCTGTGAAGTTTTGTATGAGTTCAACTTTGTCTTCCTTTTCATCAGTGTAGCTATGCAAACTCCCATTGGCTCTTGCTTTATGAATGTTTTCTGAGGAAAATCCATAATCCATCGTCAGCTATCATCTCTTCCTGGGCTTACATTTCCTCTCCCCTACTAGCAAGGCCATCTGCCCTTCTCCCCCACCTCCCTGAAGAAGCACGCTTCATGCCAAATCCTTGTCTCTCCTCCTCCCACACCTCACTCCAAGGAAAGTGCATACAGATATAACTCTGAGTTGGCAGGCAACATCAAGACACTAGAGTTTATAACAACTCTAGATAATACATTCCAAGTCTAGTAGATTTCAAATCACACACAGCCCAAAGAATGATTGATCCATCACACAGGCCAGAGTCATATTTTATACCATGTCAAATCTCCTGCAGATCTAACATTACAGACGAAACTTCATAAAAATGGATGGCACTATCATCTTGAAGAATATTGCTATGTTCTTTTTACCAAGTTCAAGTTAACCACCCTTTTCCCAAATGGATCATCTCACTGACTTTAGGAATTTTACCCTTGTTGTGAGCATGTGATTCGATCCTGTATTTTCTAGAACTGTCATGATCTCATCACATCCTCCTCAAATGTGTCCTGTCCCTCAGTGCATTTAAATAATTGTCCAACTATGCACATCATGTCTGTGAGATGAGGAAGTATTCATAAAACTTTAAAGTAAATAATTTTACATAAAAATTGAGTAGTTTACCTAGAAATTTTATTTTTCACAGTGATCTATGTAAGTTAACAGATATTAATAGAAGAACAATCAAGCCTAGAATCCCATTCAGACACCCTGAATTTTTAAATCTTCTGACATTTTTTTTAAAAAAATGTAACTATTTGGATCCAAAGAAGATATACATGCTTATAATCTCATCAGGTGGGGATAGAACAGATGAATCTCTAGAAGTTCTAGGCCAGTCCCGTCTACACGGTAAGTTCCAGAACAGCTATGAGGGCATAGTGAGGCCTTATTTTACAATTAAAACTAACAAAGAAGATGAACAACAAGAAACCCCACAAAACAAATACTTACCTGGGTTCTTATTTAAGGGACTGTAATCACGGGAAGCAAGTAAAGATTTTGCAAACACTTAGGTGCTGGTAAATTTAGCCAATGTGAGAGAGTTGTCTCAGGGTGAATGATTCCTGCTCTCTTCCTTCCCTCCAGTGGTAGATACACACCAGATCCTTGTTGGCAGGCTACAAGCTGAGAGGGTGTAAGGAAGCTAGTATGTGTACCTACTATGTATACTTAGCACAGCAGCTGGGCTTTGCTACCTTGCATTACTTCATTTCATTCTCTTGACAATCCCATAAAGACAACACTAAGTTGCTATTTTTTAAATAGTGAAACTAATATGATCCTGTCACAATGACAAATTATCAGGAACTCTTGGCTGCTTCCTCTCAAAATAAAAGGCTACAGAAGCTACTGAATCGAAGGGGGATTAAGGGCCTGAGGAAAGAATAACAAAACCATCATACTCTCTTAGGAAATCTGGAAACTTCTGTTTTCTGGGGAATGTCTACAGAGATGAAAGGGGACATGATAGGGAAACTAGGGGACAGAGAGTGTTAGGGAGGTGAACATCAGGAGGAGAACTCAATTCTACTTTCTGCTTTTTGTCAACATACAATCAGGGAGAACAAGCATTGCCGAGATCGTTCCCCCACCAAATTCACTGTTACTGTAGTTGGCACTATTGGAATGCTAGTGTAATGAGGCAGATCTCGGTGAGCAGGCAGCCTTGCATTTCCCAGCTTCGAAACTTCAGGGTAACATGAAAGGATCTTACACCTTTCAACACTGAATCTTTCAGAATTACAGTGTGAATTCACTCTTGGAGCAGATACTCAGTGAAAGCCTGTATGTAGATGTCATTAGTAGCCTGGGATGATCTACAGCTCCCAAGGATTCTGAACCTGGAACTGAGGACATCTCAATAGTCTAGGTACTCATGACTTTATAACCAATTTGATCACAGATATCTTATTAAAGCTGCTGAAGACCTTGGAATAGCCTCTCCAATCATCATCCTTCACAGTTATAGCAACAGCTTGTTGTATATATCACTGGGAACTACCTGATGTATTGATAAAAACACATCATTAATTGCAATGCCACACAGTTAGAATTTTATAGTAGTTTCAAAACGATTGATCACCTGAGAAATCACATCAATTTTATTTTGTTCACTTAAACAGGTTGTCTTGACAAGGATCCTGAGGACTTTCTCCAATTATTACATGGGTCACAGACCAAGAAGTATTAAGACCCCTGCTCTAATATTACCAGTAGGAACGTAGAAGTGCTCTTGGGTTTATCATAACACGTGGAAAAAGGATGATCTGACACCTGGCCTTCACTTATGACTCCTCTTAACTGCTTTTCCTGATCTGCAGTTAAGTGCTAGGAATCTATACTGCCCATGTTTCCAGTAACACACTTGATAGATCAGACTGTACATTTGTGTCGATGTAGGATTGTATGTTTCTGCACCTGCCATAATCTGAATATACCTCTCTCTGTTTATGCATATTTATTTGTATATAACTATATGAATGTACATACACACAAACACACATACACACAGATACACGCACTGCTTTTCAGAGATGAGCCTGTCTATCTGCTCATCAGGAAAACATAAGCCTTTTAGACTCTAATTGCTAGAAATTTTCAGTTTTCTAACTTCTTCTAATCCAATAGAGAAACTGAAGAAAATATAGGTATACATCACTGGATACGTGGATATAAATTAATATATACTAAAATATAGTAGGGATGTGCAACAGAGTAAAGTTCAGGTTTTTACACATACAACAAAGAATACAAAAATAAAACTCACTGAATGTTATGTGTAAGTTAGAGCTATATGAAAACAAAACAGTATGTGTTTTACAAGAACATAAATTGGTAATGACACACATTACCAATTTAAAATCTAGAGTTGAGTCAGCAAGATGGGTCAGCTGGTGAAGGTGCTTGCTGTACATGCTTGAAGACTGACTTCCATCTCAGGAATCCATAGTAAGAAGAGAAAAGGACTTCATAAAGTTGTCCTGTGAATTTCACAAGCACACTGTGTGTGGCATACTTGTACACACACACACACACACATACAAAACACACATAAGTACACACTCACACAATAATAGTTTCAAATATTTTGAAAAGCTGGAGTCATGGAACTGAATAGTACAGACAAAATGCAATGCATGGACATAACAAAGGAGCTTGGCATTCACCAACTGCAGTGATATCCGATGAACCAAGGAGGTGACTCATCCAGTCTTCAGTAGAAAACTGAATCCCTCCATAAAAACAAAATAACTCAAAGGATAAGCAAGGGCTCCACATTCCAACACATAGCCAATGGCAAATATGTCTCAAATCCAGATCCTGCTTCCCATATCACAGTTAGTAAGAGAACAAAGGGAATACAACAGTCACTGGAGCTGTCTCTGCTCATCTTCCCAGCTTGGTGATGGAACTGCTGCCCTGTTGTCTACATACGCTCACCTACCTTCCAGACACAACAAGGAGACTCAGAGGCATTACTTGTGTACAGTCTGGAATACAAGCCAAGGGGCCTCTTGGCTTCAAGGTTTATGGTTTCTGATGTACATCATGAACTCAATGAATGCTCAATGAATAGTGCACTCATCATTGAGTTTCATTAATTTTTATATACAGCATGATGTTTCAAGTTGCTGCATTGGTAATTAAGTCCCTATAGACCCATACAGTCAACACAGGGCCACAGTGATGTTCTTCATCTCCAAAATGTTCATCAATGGCAAGAGGCTTCTTTGTATTCCATTGTGGAGCTGAACTGCCAATCAAGATAGGAAAAGCATTTGTGCAAACCCTTCAGGTCTCTCCACAGGCTTTACAGGGCCATTAGAACCTAAGAACAGTCAGATGCATTGGCAGAGTGCTTGGAGAAGGTTTGGGGTGTTACTATAGAGGCGCTCACTCCATTTAATGTAAAATAAATTTTAAAATGATTATGAAAAGGAGAAAAAGATCAAAAGAAGCTCAGAAATTTCAGGAGCACTGTGGAGACATAAAAGAGCAAGGGATAATGATAGGAAAGCAAAAAATGTTAATAATATTTTTAAATTAAAAATGGTCATTTGGGAAATTTAACTACAGGGACTTGATGGCAAAATTTTCAAAACTAATGAGGCTCTTTCTGAATTAATTGGTCTGCGCAATGGGACACTCATCTGTTTGTGGATCACAGACTGCACTGTTCACGGGAGATGGGGGAGGCCTAGATGCTCCCAGGAAGAGACTGCAGACCATGTGTGAAAAGTTAGTGCCACTTTTTTCCCCCCAGAATTAATTGAAAGATGGAGACAATATTCAAATCTTAAAGGAGTAAGGGAGGCCCCAGCCATGTAAGAAGCAGCTGCCTTCACCTGACATTTAATGAAGATCATTCCATGAAGTTTGATTTTCCATGATCTTGCAAAGGATTTTCAAAGCAACAAACATCACTGCACGTAAAGAAAATAGACAGGATACAGTTCCACAACCATTCTGCTTATCATTCAGGTACTTCTGATCACTTCTTTTTTTTTCTGTTTTTTTAAACAATTTTATTTTACATACTACTCCCAGTTCCCTCTCCCTCCCGTTCTTTAGCTCCTCCCACCATCTCCCCACCCCACCCTACCCCCCATTCACTACTCAGAGAGGGTGAGGCCTCCCATGGGGAGTCAATAAAGTCTGTCACATCATTTGAGGCAGGACCAAGGTCCTCCTTCTGAACACTTCTTAATCTTTCAAAGAAATCTCAGTGTTTTGTTCTAAATACAGGACCAACTGACACTTTCTGGTTCTAAAAGGAAGAGTATATTTATTTATTTGTATTTCCTTGTGATTGATCTTTGCTTCTTGGAAGACAATCATATTTTTGTTTTGTTGTTTTGTTTTTCTGAGATAGGATTTCTCTGTGTAGCCTTGGCTGTCCTGGAACTCACTCTGTAAACCAGGATGGCCTTGAACTTATAGAGATCCACCTGCCTCTGTCCACTGGGATTAAAGGTGTGCACCACCATACCCAGCCCCAGAATAAAATCTTTGAACTAACAAAGATTTAACCACAGCACTTTAGAACTTTGACTGGTCTCCCAATCCAACTTCAATGACCTTGTCACCAATGACAAGTAACACTCAAGCCGGCCTCTCAAGAAAATAAGAACTAAAATTACAGAACTAAGTAGTAAGTCTATCAATACTTAGTGGTCAGTTATTCTGTTCAAGCCTTTTCAAGTTGTCCTCTAAACCCCATACACATCCCATGGTACATACATGGTACACACCACAAAAACCTGCACATATGCACAAAATGAATAAATAAAATATAATCAAACCTCAGCTGTTATTCCTTGAAAACAAAGCAACAAAAACGAATACAAACACAAAGATTACTTCCATGACGCTATCTAACTCATTTAAGACACTTTAATGAGTAAAGAAAGAATACACGTTCTTTTACATCCAACATAAGCAGTATGGTCTTGAAAAAACGATGTGCTGTGGATTCAAATAAACATACTTTCTAGTGTCTGTCCTACAAATGCAGAGTTTGCTCCAGGTTCTGAACTTAATCCAGCAGTAAGTAGGACCGCCTACTGTTTTCCCTCTTTGTTGTCCTAAAAGAGTTGCTTCAGTCATTGATCAAGAGGGAAACATAACCATCCATCAAGGCAAGAACCTTTGGCTGCACCAAACGCCAGTGAACCCAGCCAACACATTCCCTATATTAAAGTACCCTAGCACATTAATTTCAAACTTACACCCTGTAGGTATATTTGGAACAGTCTTATGCTACTGTTCTACGGACAAATAAATCATACTTAATAGCCACTGTGCAGCTTCTAATATTAGCCACATAAATAATCCATACAAATAATCACTTTGTGGCAAGGATTTCCAACACTGTGCCTCAAGGAAAAAAAAATAAACAAATAGAATACACATGTTTACACATATCTGATATTAGTGGTTTAGTGCAATCAGTAGTATTAATACAGTAAATCATGAAGTTGGTAGCATTACTAATTTATCACACAAACAAACTGACAGACTAGACTACCAAAGCTGACAAAGTCTTCAGAACTTGTTTGTGCGCTGTTCTGGAGAAAATTCTAGATCTTCTTCTGTAGTATTTAGAAAATAAATAACCTAAAGGTTTCCTAGTTTAAATCCTATTGGTCGATAATAAGTACATGTTAGAAAATATGTTACAATTGAATGCATCTAAGTTAGAATTTCCTTCCACATAATAAGCCCAAATCCACTTCTTTTGTTTTCAATCCATTGGTCCCAATTAACTTGTTAAGTTTATGGACGGAAAACAATTTCTTCTCCCACATAACGCCAAGTTACAAGCAACCACAATCTTTACTAATGGAATTTTTCGAATCATCTTAAATGACTTCCTCAAAGTCATCCCTAGGAACTCCGATGCCTTTGCTCTGTATGTAATACATCGTCTTTAACAGACTTTCTACTTCCCCAAAACATAGTGTTACTTTTCCCCATTGTCATGCAGCCAGAGAAAATTTAGATTTGTCTTTATTGAAACATTCATCTTCCAGAGTTGGTGCAATACAGGAAAAAAAAAAACTCTAGAGCAGCAACTTAGTTTATCCCCCAACACACATACACACACACACAAACAAATAATTCTAGCCTTACAAAAAGGAGTCACAAAACCAATGCCAAGAATCCAGTTGTGCTTTTCATCTGGACTCACCAAACAACAAAGGTAAACAACAAGAGTACAATTTTCAAAATCAAGAAAGTCATGTTGACATTGTACTGTTATCTACTTTACACCCTTAGTTATTCGAATTTCATCCTTTATCCCATTGTCTATTTCTGATTCTAAATCCTAAACAGGACCTTCCAGGAGGTGAGACCTATTGAGTAGAAATAACTTTATGAATAACTTTTTCTTTACCCTGCCCCCAAACCAAAAGAATTCTTCAGATGTTTCATCTAAATGAAACATCACTCTGCTAATAGGAACGGGAAATCAGTTCAGAGCAACTGAGAAAGCCAAGGTGGTAGCCATGATAAGTAGCTTTGACATAAGAGGAACTCAAAGGCTACTTCACGTGAATAACATCCGTGACTCCCACTGCTCCTGGTGCTGATTCCCAGAGGCTGCAATGTTCTGGAGACTGTGCTGAAGAGCTGTGGAATTTCAAAGACATTGGCAGCAGTAATTAAAGCAATTAGAACTTCCCTCTTACGCCTTGACTACAGGGAAAAAAGTCTCTCGGTGCAGTGCTGTCATTCGGCCTCTCTTGCACTAAATGCCACTGAAGAAACAGCACCCTGTCACTGGATGCATCAGCTGAGTACTGATACTTAAGTCCATGCATACATGGCACAAATCAAAAGTGAACTTCTAGTCTGCATGCAGTTTCTCACAAATTTTGCAACCTAGAGTTAGATACAAAGAGTTAAAAAAGTCAAGATAATATTATCCCCTGTACTTTCAAAAACACTCTTCCAAAAGCAACTTTAGGTTGAAATAAAAAAACCAATTATGCACACACACACACACACACACACACACACACACACACACACACAGACATGCCGAATATATCACTTGCATTTTGTGGCTAGCTTTGACTACATAAGTAGGCACTAATTAGAACAAAATAGAAGCAGAAAAACAGCACACATGATTGTGCTGAAGAATTAAAAAACCGCTTCTCACTCACTAGTACTCACATGGCAGTCTAGATTTTACAAAGGAACAGGCGCTGTTGGCCCAACCGCTCTTAACGGAAGAGCTGGAGAAGCACCATAATTCAACATTGTACTGAATGCAAAGATAGGCCTTGAACCTGGTGATAGACAGAAAGGCCCTGTAAGGGCAGCAGAAGCGGGAGATTCAAGCAGATATTGGACAGCCACATGTAGGAAACAGCTTTGGGCAGTCCCATTGCTGTGAGGAAAGTGTAGCTAAGCACTGTTGAGCTGATAATGGACACTATACTATCTATAAGTCAAAAGTTCATTTTAATTCCATCCCTATGTATTGTAATGTTTCCCTTTTTGAAGGAAAAGTCCCCAAAGCAATTATCTGTACATTGCTTTCTTCAATTTCTTTAATCTTCACCTTTCCCAATCAAGTCCAATCACGCTAGCAACTGTCAAAATTAGCAATGACCATCTCTAGTAAATATAGAGTTAATTTTGAGTTATACATCTGTACTACAAAAATACCTGACGCAATTCAGGAATTACTGGTATTATCTGTGAACAGTGATAGCTTACAGTGAGGAAGACCTTTTAAATTATATATTGCAGTTATACATGCAATGCATGACAAATTAAGACCAGTATTTGCCAAATTGTACAGACAAAACTTCTTAATAAAGGGCTATAGAGAAGATGCCGTGTATCAAGTACTTGCTACACATTCAGATCCCCAGTTTAGATGGAAAATCCTTGTAGGCATGGTGGCACACCTATAATCCAATGCTAGTGTGGCAGAAACAGGGGATTCCTAACACAAGCTACTAGCTAGGCTAATCAAATAAGCAAAGCCTGGGTTTAATGAAAGACCCTGACTCGGTGAACAGAGCGGAAAGTTATTTAAAAAGGCAAACAGTATCAACCTATGGCCTCAAACGCTCATATGTTCTTTCCCCCACTCCATCTCTCTCACACACACACATATCCACATACAATGCTTAATCCATGAAATAAAAATATATCAAATATATCAATCAACTTATTAAGCATATTAACATAATCTCTCATTTATTCAATAGTCAGTGAAACAGAAAGACAATTCCTTTTGTGTTGAAAGGTTCATCTGAAGGAGCAGAATAATAAAATATGCAGCTTTAAACTCTTATATTAAAATGGGTTTATTTGTCTTTAGTGTCCTTGAGACCAAGTAAAAAAACGTGAGAATCCTAGATTTGTAGAAGGGTTAAATGAAGAAAAGAAGAGAGGCCCGAAGGGTAAGAAGCAGAGTTCTACAAGGAAGTTAATTAATAATCGGAAAAGCAGCTGTTAGAGCACCACCAGCTTCTAATGGGCATTTCACTTTATGGCAGGTGCCACTTCATCCATTTGTGATTTCATTGCCTCCCATCTCCATCTGCCATGATCTGAATGTGGTTCTGAAACTCAAATATTGGAAGTTAATTGCCAATGTGATAGTATTATTAAGTAGGACCTTTATAAAGTAAATGAATCATGGCAGCTACTTTTATAAGGATTAAGACCTGTTAAAATGGCTAAATGGAACTCCCTAAACCCCTTTTTCCCTTTCTGCCCCTTCTGTAATGTAAGGCTGAGGCATTCATCTTTTCCTGAGGACATTCAAGATGCCACTTACTGGTACAGAGCAACTCCTCATCAGACACTGATTCTGCTTGTAGCTTGACTGGAACTTCTATAACTTCAAGATGGCAGTTAACATTTACATATTATACACCTCAGGTATTGGGTTTTCCTTCCTTTCTTTTTTCTTCCTTTCTTTCTTCCTTCCTTCCTTCCTTTCTTTCTTTCTTTCTTTCTTTCTTTCTTTCTTTCTGTTTTTCTTTCTTTCTCTCTCTCTTTCTTTCTATTTTATCAACAGACTTAAACATTGTCTCTCTGAGATAGTTTTATTTTTTTTCTCAGTCTAGAATTGAAGAAACAGTCACCTGGGAGTTGAAACAACTTGTCTAAAATCATATAGATGCTATAATCTAAGGATCTTATATTAGTCCTTTTTTCTGTCTATGACAAAATATTTAATTTAACCAACTTAAAAATAAGAAATATTTGTTTTAGCCCATGGTTTCAAAAATTTTACCCTATGGAACTCTACCTAAATTGCTGTAGGCTTGAAATGTAGTAAGCTACAAGGCAGAGTAGGGCTGCTCACCCAGTATCAGGAAAGCAAAGAAAGAAAAAGGGATGGGGATATCAATAATCCTCCAAAGGTAAGCACCAACACAATCTCTTCTCCTGACCAGGCCCAAACTCTTGAAGTTTCTACCACCTTCCCATAGTACCAAGTCATTAACACATCAGCCTTTAGGGGAGCAAACTCTAAAAGACCCTAGGGATTCTGAATAGACAGGCCTGATAGAAACTCAAAGTCCACCAAAGACAGAAAGCAGCTCCTGTTACCTCCCCCAATAGCAAATCTCAGGGAACTCCTTTGTTTTTTTTCTAATAAGTCAATTGACAGAATTATCAGCCCCTATGAGTGGCAATGAAAACAAGATTGGATTCACATTATTTATGAGACTCATGAAATTCAAGACCCGGTCTCCCACAATGGAAGACCCTGTCATTAGCTCACATGACCATTATAAAGGGCTCCTCTAGCAATGCAGCGCAAAACAGTTAATTAAAGAAAACGAGTTGATGCTTTCAACCTCCACAAATTAAATTAATTCATAATTAATAAGATGACAGCAATCTACTAGGCTATAATATTTTAAACCAGCAAAGCATGGCAATAATAAAGTAATCAATTTCATCCCTTATAACAAAGACGCCTTAACACACAGTTTATTTATGAACAGGAAACATGGTCAGAAATCTGTAGCAAGCAAATATAAAAGATAAATTAATCAAGGGAGTCCTCGATGGAGAGATTT
Organism: Ondatra zibethicus; assembly: GCA_004026605.1. Classification (NCBI taxonomy): domain Eukaryota; kingdom Metazoa; phylum Chordata; class Mammalia; order Rodentia; family Cricetidae; genus Ondatra; species Ondatra zibethicus. Next base: position 16,772 of record PVIU01001275.1, on the reverse strand, counting down.
TCTTGTTTAAAATTAAATAAGTTTTCCCATGGATGGGATTAACAACTCTATCATTAAAATGGAAACACTGACAAATAACTAGTAATTTACCTACTAAAACTCACGCCATATTTTACATAAGACAGCAGCAGAAATTTTATAGAATTGGAACTAATCTAGGCACATTATGCATAGGTGTAGAAGGTATAATTTTAGAACTTTTATAAATATATAGAAATATGTAGATAGATATGATTATCTCTGAAACTGTGGCATACAGTAGAGGTCTGCAAACAAAAGAAGCCAAACAGAAAAGCATATTGTACAACTTAATCTATATTAATTTAATTAATAAATTTAATTAATTTACTTAAGAAGGCATACTGACACAACCCTAAAAAGAATCTCTGAAGGAATACATTTTATGTATCAATATTAATTGGTTTTTATTCCATTGACTTGTCTATTATTCATGTATGTGGGTATGACAGCACTGGAGTGCATCTATGGAGTTTGGAGGTTTTCTAATGAGAGACAGAAATGGGCTAGATCTGGATGTCAGGAGAGGTGGGAGGAGCTGGGAGGAGTAGAGGGTGAGAAAACCATAATTAGAATGTGAGAAGTAATGCTATTTTCAATAAAAGGAAAAGCACAAACTTAAAACATTGTTAGCCAGGGTACGAATCATTTCCCTTGTTGCTTAGACAAAATGCCAGACCAAAGCAGCTCAAGGAAGGAAGGACTCAGGCTGGCTCAGAGTCTGAGGGTACAGTCCATCATGGGGAAGACACAGTGGCAGGAGCAGGACCATCTGGACACATTGCACCTGCAGTCGGGAAGCAGATTGATGAATGTTGCTCTGCAGCTCCCTCTTTCCTTTCTATGTGGTCCATAACACTAGACCATGGAGCAGTACCATAGCCCAGCCCGTGGAGTAGTACCATAGCCAATCCCATGGAGTAGTACCATAGCCCAGCCCGTGCACAAGTACCATAGCCCAGCTTGTGGAGCAGTATTATAGACCAGCCCATGGAGTAGTACCATAGACGAGCCCGTGGAGAAGTACCATAGACCAGCCTGTGGAGTAGTATGCTTCACATTTAGCATCCCTCTTCCTGTTTCAGTTAATCTAATCCAGAAAATTCTCTTAACAAGCCCTCCACAATGAAGATTAAGCATCAAATGAGGTTAATGCAAGTAACTTTAAAGTTTCTGGCTTTCAGCAAATGATTTGTTTTCTCATCTTCGCTGTTCATACACCCCAAAGAGGCCCTCAGTTAACCAGTGAGAATGAAAGTTTTGCCTTTAGGTTTTTATTTTTTCATGAAAAAGTAAAGCCTTTTTTACATTCCGCATCTGGTACTTCCAGGTTATATAGAGGAAAGCATGCAAAGGCATCACTAAAATATTATTTTAAAATACTAATTAGTTTTTGTTAAAATTTTGTTTTAGATAGTTAGCCTGGAATACAAGTCTGCTTCCAACAAAAAATTAAATGGTCCTTTTAAAAAGTGGGTTACCGGAAGAAGCACTCCTTCAGTGGACACTCTCAAAGCTGTCCTAGATGGTGCTAAATAGAATACAATAAGCCATGAAAGAGAAACCCAATATAAAACATACTTTCAGGACCCAATGAATAAGCTATGGGATTTTATTCACATACAAAAAAAGTTTTAAATTTTATTACATTTATTTATTTTTGTTCCTTTAGCATACCTCTGACTACTCAGAATTAGCACTTCATCAACCCCAACCATTCTATTATCATGTGTGACACAGATGTATTAAAGAAACTAATGCTGTCTTGCTGCTTTCAGCTACATGAAACTCACAGACAGCAACAGATTAGAGAGATTCAACTACAGGCAAGAAAGGCTAACCATCTGTCTAAAGAAACAGCAAGGTTACCAGCTGACCTCTGCAAACTCTGGCTTCTCAAAAAATAGATCATATTCTGTTTTCAACAAAACCTTACAACCTGATCCAAGAAACCCCTGATCCATAAGATGTTGACTTCTTTTGTACTAGAAATTTAAATAACCTTGTAGTCACAAATTTCCCATCGCTATGGTTTGCTTTCTGTAGAAATAAACACACACACACACACACACACACACACACACACACGAAGACTATCTCACAATTTTCAAGGTTCTCCCGCAAGATCAGTGGATCTTATCATATTTGGGCCTCTGGCAAGAACATCAAAGCAGGAATATATGTTGGATCAAGCCACTCACCCCAAGAACCCAGAAATCAAGCATCCAGACAGACAGAGGAAGACAGTCACCAGGCCCCACCACTCCTCTTCAAAACACACCCCTTTCTGGGGCTAATAAAGTTATGGGTTTAAGTCTTACTAAGGATTTTTTGTTTGCTGTTTTGGTTTAGGTTTCAGCATGCGTGTGGTGTGTTTCTGCAGATCCTTACAGCCTGCCTTGTCCTGGACCGTAATGGTATCACATATGTAAATACTACATGATTATATATATACATATATATATGGCTTTGTTTTCTTTATAATGAAATTATTTCATTTTTCCTGTTAATGTGAGAAATGTACAGCACATGATTACTTGATTATGTTTTTCAAATTTAATATTCAAGTAATATGTTTGGGAAAATAAAAAGAGCACATACCCAGTAACCTAAGGATCTCACACTAGGCTCCACCTCCTAAAGGTTTTAATGCTCACAGCAGTTCCATTATGAACAAGAGACAGAAAATCTAATTTTTCATGCCCAGGCATGACAGCATGTAACTGTGATGTGATATCATGTCTTCCCCAAATCTCAAACCTCTATAAAGGTAATTATTATCTTCTATGGACTGGCGTTCATTTTTCTTTCTAATATTCATATTTTTGTACTTTTTAGAGACGGGGTCCTTGGAGCACAGTTGTGTTTATATTCTATCATGGAAGTAGATCCCTAGGGGTGGAACTTGTACCCTCATTAAATAGAAAAAGTAAATCTAGTTTGGTTTATGCAACAAAAAAAGCCATTTGAGAACACTAAGGTGGCCCTGGCAAAAAGCTTCACAGTAAAACCAACCTTGTTGGCCTCTTGCTCTGAAATGCCCATCTTCCAGAATTACAGAGGATAAATTTCCGCTGTTTAAGCCTGGCAGACTCTGATAGTTCTGGACCAACTGGACAGACTATCCAGCAGGCTATTCTGATTCCTCTTCAAATGGAGACTGAATACATTACCTTCCAATCTTCCTTCTCATTGTAATTCTTTTCCTTCAATTATCGCTTGTGTCTGTCACAATAAACGTAATAAAAGGCATCATATCTTCACTGCCATAAAAAATGCAATTTTTTAGGTTCAGTAGAATATCCCTTCTGGGGAAGTTTCAGCTGTAGATACAAAAAGAGAAAAAAAAGAAAGGAAACTTAATAGTTAACGAGTAAAACAAAAGGAACTTAGCTTTGAAAACAATCAAACAGCTTTATCATAGAGAGAGGCTTCTTTCGAAAATAAACTACCTTCTTCATAAAAGATGCCATACAAAGAGAAGAATTCTTTTCTTTCAAAAGAAAAGAGAAAATAAAAAGGAACAGCCAATTAACAGGCAAAAATGTGAGAGAAGAGAAAGAAAAGAACTCAGCATTTAGCCTTCTGGAAAAAGAAACTGCAAACAAACAAGAAACTTTAGACAGAAGATGTATTTGGCCTTTGCCTTTTAAATAATGCCACGGTATTACACTGCATTTAGTTCTCACTGTAAAAACTTATCTAACCCAAGTTAATTACATTTCCAATGATAGTTGGAAGAGCAATTGCCAAGATTTACTACACAAATGACATATAAATTTAGTCACAGAATAATTAAGTCGGAATCTGAGTCCATACATTAAGCAATGAGCACATAATTGCGTTCTTATGGATGCTTAAAGCCTCACAAGCAATTCTAGAAAAATGGGCTCAACAGAGACTCAGAAAGCATTTAATTTCATTTATGATTTCTTTCCCCTCAATCCTACTATGTAAGAAAAATACAAACTATAATTTGAGTAGTGTTTTATAGTCCACTGTACTTTTCTCACTTTGGAATCTCTTTGTGCATTTGGTGCTAATGGCAGTACCAAGAGGTAGATTTAGAGTTTAGGGTTGGAAAGGTTTTGGCCTCACAATGAATTCATTCAAGACCCTTCCTATGCTTCCCAAATAAACATTCAAATTTTCTAAGAAATGTCTGTCTCAATGAGACCAATTTAAACAAAAATGTTATTTTTTTCAGTTTCAATGTGGCATCTTCTATTCATATGTATAACTCTTTGATAATATTCACCCACCAACCATCTTCTCTTTTTCCCCTCTTCCTCCCACTCTTTGAAACATATAATTTTGTTAACTATTTGATAATGTCACACAACATGTTTTGATTATATTCATATCCCATCCTTTCCCCCCTCATTTTTTCAAGATTCATCCCCCCATCCCACCCCCCACCTTCTTCCTACTCTCTGGCCTCTTTTCTTCATAGCCCATCAAGTCCAGTTGGTGCATACTCATGGCTGTGGGGTATCCAATGGAGGGTGTCAACCTATCAGGGGACACATCTTTAAAATCAAAGCTGACTCACCCTCCCCCAGAAACCATCATCAACTCTCCCTAGCTACTTGGTCAGGGGTGGTGCTCATGAGCTCCAGTCTCCTCCAGGCCCGAATATTGACTGTGTTGATCTTGTGCAGATATTCTGGCAGACACAGCTGCACTAGGTCCATGAATGCCCAAAAGACGACAATGTTTCAAGACAGTGTTTCACTCCTGCCCTCTCCCACCACTGTCCGTTAGAAACCTTCTGCCTCCTCCTCCAGGATGCTCTCTAGGCTTTGCCAAAGTGTAGGGGTGTGATTTAGATATCCCATTTGTGGCTGAGCACTCCATTGATACTCTCTGAACACCGATAAGTTACAAATTTCTGCATTAACCACCATCCATTGCACAAAGAATCCTCTCCGGTGAGGTCGGAGAGCGGCACTCAATCTGTACTAAGGTAGCTGCTACTGCAGTTAAGAGTCCAGCGAAGCCCCTGGTGTTATTCTCCCTATTGATTTGAAACACTGTATTTAAAACACTATTTCACATTTCTTACTACTATTTATCATCATCATCATTATTTTCATAGAACAAGCTCCATTTTATAACCACTGTTTAGATCCTGGAACAAGTAGTTAAACAAGTCACATTCTCTTATCTTTAAGGTTTCATCATTTACAGTAAGCACCCTCAAGACATATGATAGGATGAAAACACAAGCTCCCCTTCCAGGGTAGGAAATCTGGGGCCTTACATTGACTCCTATCAGCCGGTAACCAACTCTCCTTTTACCTTTTCCACCCATAAAAATACTGATAGAAAAGTTGCAGCTATGTAATTAGTGCTTAACAAGATTGATTAACCAATGCAGTGCCAATTAACACATTTAATGTGGAGGAAGATGATATCTTCACCTAATTGATATTCTGTTATTATGAAAAGTTATATGATGAATAGGAATGAAGATAGCTAATAATTTACTTTTCCATTCTTCTCTCCTGACTACCTAACAGCTAAATTTTCTATCTATTCCCACTGTGAAGTCTCATTTACTGTTTCTCCTAGCAACCAATTTATATTTAATCACGTTCAAGATCAGGCTTATAGAGGGCAAAATTAAATGGCTATATCTGCATCACAGGTAGAAAAGCAAAAAGACTAAGAATGAATTTACGTTCTTGCGACATGAAGTTCTGAGCTACTGTTTGGGATTAAATAGCTTTAACTTTGCAACTTTGAACTTGGGGAAACCTTTGTGTGTGTGTGTGTGTGTGTGTGTGTGTGTGTGTGTGTGTGTGTGTGTGTCTGTGTCTGTGTCTGTCTGTGTCTGTCTGTCCGTGCTGTGCACATATTTCTCTGTGTGTCTCTCTGCGTGTGTTCATAAGTACATAATCTTGTGCATACACAGAAGGCAGGAAAGAGAGTTGAGAGAACAACCTCACTCTTAGTTTACTCCTTTAGGAGGGGGTATCTCACTGACTCTTTAGCCTGACTGGCAGTTCGCAAGCCCCAGTGATCCTCTAGACCTTGCACCCTTTGTTGGTGGAATTATAAGTATATGGCACACCTGGCTGTTAAGGTAGGTGCTGAGGATTTGAACTCAGGTCTTCACACTGTACAGCAAATGCTCTTAACCACAAATTCATCTTCCCACCCTGGGAGAATACTTTCTTCCACGTATTCATTTTTAATCTTGACAGTGCACCTTGATTCTTTTGTTTTACAACACCTGGGGTCTTATTTAAAAGGTAATGTTTCAGGTCCTGGCCCAGATTGACAAAACTATGTGCTTTGACAAGATGCCCAAAAGGTGATTCAGTGGCTTTGAATTCTGAAAAGCCCTTGACTCTCCATGATATTGCAAATTCCTTTCCAGGGCTTTTCACCATTCCCGTGAGAAGAGAATAATAAAAACCAACAGCAACAAAAGCACAGAATGCTCAGTAGTCATTCTCCAATCTCTATGCAACCTTCCTCATTCCTAAATTCCAAATACCCAATAATAACGTCACGCCCCCACAATTCAGTCATCACAATGCATAATTCATTGTTTTGACATCCTCTTTACATAAGTGAAATAACAGACTTTTGTAAATGACTAATCCTGAGACTAAAAATCTATGTTTGCTCCTTTTTTCTTCTTTTCTAAAAGCCCTAAAATGTACAGATGACTCACTGCAAGTAAAACCAATAAGCCTTCTACAGCACCTACTCTGGGAGCTATAAATCCCCCCTGCAGCACCCAGCAATAGCCTCTCCAACAAAGCACCAAAAGACTATGTGATGAATTTTCCTGAGGAGACTGAAAGATTTCCCAGAAGAAATGAAGTCTGAGCAGGAATTCCAAAGCCAAAGGAGAATTTGAAGGCTGGGGGCTGTAGCCCAATGATAGAATGCTTGTCTAGTATGTATGATGCCCTTGGTTTAATCCCTTACATAACAAAGGAAAAACAGTTTAGGTCATCTGAAAAGGAATTTCAGACAAAATTATTGTATGCAGATATATATGCAGAGAGCTGTGGGGCAGCTGGGAATAGTTAGAGAACTTTGAATGTTACTGCAATAAGTGAAATAAGCTGGAGAGAAAGACAGGGCAGTCTATGGGACAATGCTGACTATGATGCTACATGTCCTTTAAACATTCCTCTAAATTTACTATTTTTCAACATATGGAAAACAGTATGAATTCTAGTCACTTAGAAAATGATTTTTAAAAAACATTCTTATAGTCTCTACTCTCAGAAATCTCCATGAATGCTTAGCATTTTTTGAGACAGCAAAACACTAACTTCTTATTTTCAAAACAGACATTTTTTCATGAAAAATGTTCTCTATGGATCTCATACTTTTAAAGACTCCTGTCTATTAAATTTTTCAGTTCACATAAATAGATCTTTTATAGCTAAGCAGTGAGTTGTACGTCAGTATAAGAATTTTGGAGGCATGCAACAGAGGGACTTCTGCTGCAGATCTCCAAGCTAGAAAGAAACACTCAAACCTAGTATAATCCTCATCTGAGTGCAAAAATGTTCTCCATTGCTTCCTGAACAGTACAGGGTTAGAAAAATCACCTATTAATTTTATTACTCTATATAGTTTCATTTCTGGGTCCTGAAATTTTGCCAAGAGACAAACTAGCAAGAAATACAGGGTATTTGTTAACCAGAGAGTTTTAACCACAGATGAGAATGTTTAAACTAGTATTTCCAAGAAGTTGTTGGAACTGGAGATTAAGCAACATCTTCATGAGACAACAACACATATTTAGAGAAGGAACAAGACAAAGAAGAACACACCAAGTATCTAGAGCAACCAGTTTGGAGAAGGTAAATAAAGGGGGACAGACGGAAGGTGGCTGGTTGGTAAAATTTGTTACAGATTCCCCTTGGTGTCACCTCTGAGTTCATACAAATCTAGAGTTGATGCTGGTAACTGAATTGCAAATTTTCTGTTAGAAAGAGAAAGGTAGCATCTTTAGAAGCTTATGCCCCACCTTACCTTTAGGTAAACAGGGGACCAAATAATAATTTTCCTGACTCTCTTGACTAATTGCTTTCATCTCAAAATAATCCTTATGTCCAGATTACGTTTTAAAGTGTCAATTTCTGATCCCAGTCAAGAGTTAAAAGCCCCACTCCCCTTCTCCCAATCACCTCCACGCATCTCTATTGTTAATATGTAGCTTCTAAAGTTACCAAAATGTAAATATGCTTTGTGTCAGGGGCTCAAGCAGATGGATTGTCAGCTAAGACAATCTGTTAAATTCCATTTCTTTATTCACACACTTGGCACAGGAACCCTTGCACACACAGGGAGTTCTTTGGCTCAATGTGCACTACTTGCTTATCTGCCGTTAGATACTATGTGATAAATTTATTTTTTCTATATCTGCTCCATTTCTTTTTTTATGAGAATTCTTTCAAATTGTAGGAGATAAAAAATAGCAGTGGATGTGAAAGAGCAGAAAACCAATGCATGTCCTAGGAGATACCTTAGTGTGCCGATAAACTACCCAGATACAGAGTGTCACAGGTACAAGCTCGGTGGCAGTGGGAGGAGGCACAGACTCATAAACCTCAGAGGTACTGCTTGGGCTTGTGGAAGATCTGAGAAAGTGCAGAGTTAATGTGTAATGAGCAGATGAAAGTCCAGAGTGAATAAACATTGCTAACACAGTCATGGCCATGCCAAGGCCCAAGGCCTCAAACCCATTCGAAACTGGTGAAGTATTCCTTATGTTGTTCAGGCTCTGAATTGGCAAAGCCTTCCTCTGGTCCAAGTGCAGATATTGACTGTACAAGCAGGAGAGCTTAGGAATGATTAGCCAGAGTCTACAAAACCATAGCAACTGCAGCTTTCTCCTTCCAGATGTTTACAACCTAAAAGTGCTCACCTCCACAGACCTTCTGTGACTTGCTAGCCCTTTCCTCTATACTCAAAATAAACGCGTTGAAGTATCTAGTTGCTGTATAGTTGGTGCTACTCCATCAGAGTACACGTATCCTATCTGACCTCAGATTTTCTGATTTTACAGTCGATGTTTCTTTAGTATCTTTCCTTTCTTCATTTCTAAGTGCCAAGCAAAGCAGGTTGTTGAGGTTGTTGTATAGATTCAAGAAGGAAATTTTAAGATTATAAAGAGGAGTAACATTTTCTTTTCTTTTTGTTTGTTTGTTTTTTGAGACAGGGTTTCTCTGTCTGCTCTGAAACTCACTTTGTAAGACAGGCTGGACTTGAACTCACAGAGATCTTCCTGCCTTTGCCTTCTGATTGCAGGGATTACAGGCATGTGCCACCACTGTGTGACTAAGTAATCTTTTAAACAGCCCAAGTGATTTATTGTTTTACTTTGTTTTCTGAATTGGTAGATCAGGGAAGCAGCACCAGGCAAGAGCATATCAGTTCAATGAATAAAATAAAGTATAATAAATAAGACTAGTATCATGCCAGTCAATACATTTCAATATGTTTTATCTTACTTGTGTTCTAGGATACACATAGGATCTGGAGGGCAGACCTGACTGGGTGTATTATATAGGTGAGAAAGTATACTCAAAAAAGGAAAGAGCTTCCCCAGGGTCACCTACTGTCAGAATCAGGTAAATATCTGGGGCATTCGCATGAACTCTTTAGGAATAGTGAATGAATAAAGAGGATGGTAAGCAAGAATCTTAACTGCAGAGCTAAGGAAGAGCAGGAGAAAGACTCCCCACATCTTTCATGGGGTGGAAGATAGCCACCACCAAGTTTCAAGGTTCCTCAGTACAGAACACTAGGTCTTGGGTGATGCTAAGAGATACTGGACTAAATAATATAATCATAATATAATAGGACAGAATTTAATTAAAGTAACAGTAAATTGGCACAGCCATATCTGATGGGAATAACAAAAGTCATAAAACCAGTAAAACTGCTTGACAAAGATCCAGCAAAGCTGAATTGCATGATGGCCGCTGTACCATCTTTGGTTTTCATTTCTACCTGTTACATACTTGGGAGACTTAAATATTTGTACAATTTGGGGATATTGGATTGATGGAAAATTTCTTATGAATAAATCATTTACGCTCTCTCCCAGGAGTACTGCTTCTAATCTTCCCCAGGACAGCCCTCAACATACTATTCCCAGCTCTTTAGGGAGACGTCCTTATCTACTTGAAGGTCATCCTTACACCTTGGAGGTTGTGACACATACAGAAGCCAGAGGTCTCTTTATGAGGCTATGAGACATTCTTGAATCATCTGTCGCTGTACTTGCTCAGGAACAAGGTGTTTAACTCCAAGTTACTCAAAAAGGTCAGCAAGATTCGGTGTGCTAGAAGAATTGGCCACAGATCAGATGGCAAGCCTCTTCCCACTACACACTCAGACAATGGCGTGGCATAAACAGCAACAAAGTTAGCTTAGCTGAAGCTTCCTCAGCCCCACACAGAGACTTAGACTGATGAGCAAAGTATGGAGTGGAAAGATGATCAAAGAATGAGATGGTAGGACCTTAGCATATAGGCCTCCAGGTTTCTTGTTCTTCACAAACAAGATTTCCAAAGCTGATGAATGGGTGAATGATAAAAATACCCAGGCATTTTTTTCTCTTTATATAAAGAGGCAGTAAAGTGGCCCATGGTAAGAAGGTATTGCTAATAAAATCTTTGGGATGTGGTCAGTAATATGTATTGAATCCGAGTTCAATGCCAATTTAATTCACAATTATATTCTTTTTGTTTATAAATACTGAGCATAGCTTAATACTAAATAGCTCACTCACTAAATGGTTGCTGTGTTAGAGAGTTTTATGTCAACTTGACACAAGCTAAACTCATCAGAGAAGTGGGAGCTTCAGTTGAGAAAATGCCTTTACAATGCTGAGCTGAGCTGTAAGTAAGCCTGTAGGCATTTTCTTAATTAGTGAATGACTGGGAAGGGCCCAGCCCATTGTGCTTGATGCCATCCCTTGGCTGAGGTCTTGGGTTCTATAAGAAAACAGGCTGAGTGAGCCATGAGAAATAAACCAGTAAGCAGAACCCCTTCACAGCCTCTGTATCATCTTTCACCTTAAGGTTCCTGCCTAGTTTTATTATCTTGTCTGTTCAGTGATGAACAGAGTGTCTTAGTTAAGATTTCTATTCCCATGAAGAGACACCATGACCACGGCAACTCTTACAAAGGAAAACATTTAATGGGGCGGCTTACAGTTCAGAGGTTTTGTTCGTTATCATCATGATGGGACATAGTGGCATGTGAGCAGACATGGTTCTGGAGAAGGGAGGAGCTGATAGTGCTATATCTAGATCCCCAGGCAACAGGAAGAGAACTCTCTCACTGGGAATGGCTTGAGTATATATGAGACCTCAAAATTCACCTCCACACTGACATACTTCCTCCAAAAGGACCAGACCTACTTGAGCAAAGCCACACCTCCTAATAGTGACACTTCCTTTGGGGCCATTTTCTTTCAAACCACCACACAGATATATGGAAGTGTAAGTCAAATAAACCCTGTCTCCTCAAGTTGCTTTGATCATGGTGTTTTATCATACCAATGGTAACCCTAACTAAGATACTTTCACAGAAAGTGTAAGAACCTAGTTTCAGTTCCCAACTCTGAAAGATCAAGGTCTGTATAGAAATGATACCCAAGGTCTCTGAAGGAGACAGGAGAGGGAGGGGGTGAGCTTACAACTTTAGCAGATGCTTTAAATGTTGATTATGGGATGCTCATTACTTCCACTAACAGTAATAACATCAATTATCACACTAGTCAATAGCTTTGAGGACCAACCAAATTCCTGATACTACTCTAAGCAAGAAGCATGTGTCAACTCATTCTCATTAACTCTAACAAATTGTTTACCCCTTGTGAAGTGACAGAAATTGAAGGTCAAAGTTACACAAGGCCACACAGTTCTTCTGTGCAGTCCACAACACTCAAAATAGTCACATGCCAAGCCGCAAAGTAATCCATTATGAACTAGGGTACATGATTCTTCCCTTGAGTCCAAAGTAGCTACCCTTAAACTCTTGTTCTGCAGCTGTAGATTGAGGTATAAGAGATCTAAGGGAAAGGTATAAAGGCCACAAGTGTTGAGAACACGTGACAGCAAACACACCAACTTCCCTCAAGTCCCCAATGTCATCGTGTTTTATGGCTATTATGATTATTGTCTTTTAAGGTGGTAATGTTTTGTTTTCTAAGGCTTCCCACTCTTCAAATAAAAACAAATGAAATATCTATTGTAACAGGTGGCTCTTTGTAAGGAAAGCACCAAAGCGGAAGTAGCAGCAGCTGGGGAGGAGGGAGATTCAAGCCACCTATGAAAACGAAGCATCATTTGTTGTTATAAAGAGATGTTTATTTTGTGATAATGGATACAATTAATAGCAACATATGCTGCAGGGTGCATACCCAGCAGTAATTAATGTAACATTAATTTAGATCCTTTTAAGAAAATGCAATAAATCTGGAAAGGCAACAGTGCTTTTGGACTTCTGGCCAAAACAGAACTCTGTTTTGTTAACCGAGATTTAGCCTTATTTCCATGTCTCACCGCCTGTGCAGACTCTCCCACCTGAGCCCGCTCCTAATCACAATGATAAAGAAAAGGGCTTTATGCTTCAAATTGACTACTGTAGGCATTGCAAACTGAGATCCACGGAAGTGAGCAGTAATTATTTAACTTAAGAACAGCTGTGAACCGACACCATAAATGTTCATCTACCTTCATTTACACATACAGCAATATGGCTGCTTTCAGCAAAATTTAAATTAAAGAAAACTGGATTTCAATACGAAAGTAAAGATCATCTCATGAAAAATGATAGCATTGCTAGTCACAGAAGGCACTTCCCAGACAGAGTAATTGGGCATTAAAAGTGTAACTCCATAATTCAGGGGCAGAGGGGCATAGATAAATAAATCTGGGGTCAGCAGGGACCCCACATTTCCTGTAAGACCAGGACTTAGTGTAAGGCCTGATTGGTATTAGCACTAGAATCAATGCCTCTCCTCTTTCCCCTTTTCTGTTTGATTTTATTAATTACCTCTGATATAAACTTGCCCTTCCTCTCAAACTCAACCTGGAGCAATTTGCTCCTGCCTATGTGCAGTTGACTAAACTCGAGAACTAAAATGTCCTATGTGAGTAGACATTTAAATAGACACCAAGTCTGTAGAACCCCACTGAACCCCACATTCCTCCCAATCTGCATGAAGGGAAATGCACATTGTTCTCAGCACCCAATTACAATCCAGGAGATGGTGGATCCTGTCATTCTTTCAGTACACCAGGCCCTATTGCTATAATAAAATGCCCATCAGTGAAGTGACTAGACAAGCAAATAAATAAATTAAAAAAAAAATGTGCCACTAAGTCCGGGAGACTGGAAAGCCCAAGATGAAAGCTCTGACAGATCCTCTACGTTATGGGTCCCACTTCTTGGCTTGTAGAGAGGCCTCTCTTCAGTGTAGCCCCAAATGGCAGAAGAGGCAGCTCCCTCTGGGGCCTCTTTCTTAAAAATACCAGTTTCCTCACAAAGTCAGCATGTTCAGAACTGAATTATTTTACAAGGGTCCTAGCCGTTGGTATCACGCTGTGAGTTAGGACTTTAATGTATGAACTGCAAAAACAAACATAGCTAGTCTCTTTCTGCAAAAGTGGAGCTTGATCTCAACGGTGCACTGCTAAGATCAAGGTGAAGTTCCTGTCACCTGAGGTCCTGGAATGAAGTTTCCCAACCTGACTTATTCATAGCTGTATATCTAAATTTAACTCAGATTAGTGATTTATGTTATGGATTAAGTAAACATTAAGATTATTAAAACATAGAAATTGAAGACACTGGGAAGGGTAAATAAGAGGTTGCAACCAGGACAGCCAAACTGACTGGGAAAGAGGAAGGGCATGGTTCTAGAAAAAAGCAGCAAATCCCATCACCACCATGCTCCAGCTGACTCCCCTGAAGTCTGCTCCCCAAAACTCATGGAACAAAACAACACTGCCCTTTGATCTAGTAAACCTCTCAACTTTATGGATAATTAAACCTTTATATATATTTGAGCATCTAGTTCATTCATCGTAAAGAAGATAAACCAACAAACAAAATACTCAGTTGTGGGAAAGAATGACTTTTTCAGAAATCTTCTGTCTAACCTAGGAAGGAGACCACTCCAGACTGTCCTGGGCTGGATAAGGGAGAAGAAGTGTTAGGATTTAGAAACCTGTATACTAGACAGAGCCCTCTGTCCTTGCCACATGGTGTGATACACCCTCAACTGTGTGTGTGGTGGGGCGGGGGGGGCACTCACTTTCTCTTTCTGTTTTCTCAGCTGTTGAAACAAACCTCAATTACTTGTCTTCTCTCTCCATGCCCTGTGCAAATTCTCCTCCTGAGACACAAGAACTGAGCGGCTGCTGTAGTTGGGATTTTAGGCATGGAGGAAAAAGTATCTTTTCTCTTCTATAACAAAATAACACGGGGGAGTAAAAGAGAAACTGCATTCTCTACTCATCTAGCTCACAGAACTTCCCCAACCGGGACCAGCCACATCACCCTGAAGTAATTTAGAAATGAGACTCGAGTCACTAATAGCACCAAATAAGGATCTGTCAGAGCCCTAAAAGATCCCAATACATTGGTGTAAACTTGAACATCTCTGTATCCACCCCTACCCTGTCCTAGTCTAACCACAAATGTGTCAAGTTCTTCTGCTTCTAAAATACCATACCTATTTTTAGTGAGGTGCCAACAATTTGGGGCTTTCTAGGCAGACGTGTTAATGAGATAATACATATGAAAGTATTGGAAAGACAGCACGAGGCTAGGTTGATACAAAATATTACTAAATTCTCTAAAATGAAATGAACTGTGATACTAGATGAAATTACATTTTTAGGCTTTGATTGGAGCTCACTAGTTATAATGTGGCTAATTAATTCTCAGGCTGACACCTCCACGTATTCTAAAGCCTAAATGGTTTAGGATATGGATAAATTTGTTCCTCCTCAGTTCTCACAGAAGTCTAGACAGGCTCTCTGGAGTTCCATTATCAAACTTCACACTACCTGTTTAAGGTAAGAGACTAGGGTAGAGATCCCGAAAACATTGTGTGAGGATGCAGATTAGCGTAGGAAATAGACCTGTGAACCAAGAAGACCAACGAGGCTGAGGCAAAGTGAATCTGGTTGTTCTTAAAGGCACAGACGTACTCCACAGTATCTGAAAATGACCTACCCGTAGCTTATTGCAATACTAAAATTAAAAATAGAGTTAAAATACTAATGAGAAGTCTAGTGCATGAAGCTGTGTATAACACAGCATGTAAAGGGATGAAGAATGCACAAAAGAGCAAATAGTTGCTTGCTACCCCTCTGCAAGGCGGCTGAACTGCGAAACTTTCTCTTTTTGCCCCAGGCAACTTCCTCCATTGGAAATATAGGTTTTTCTAATAAATGTCCCCTGTTCTGCTACAGCTACATTACCATTCAATTCTTTGTCCACAGGTACAAGAACCTGAAGCTCCTTGGAAGGTGCACTCCAATCTCCGATATCATGTTGGGCAGCTGACAGGTTTTCCAATAGCTAATTCAAACTCTGTATGCCCTCAAGGGAAGCTGCCAGGCCAGCAACCTGCTTCAGAAAGCAGCCCTGCCCTCTGCCCACTTGCTCAAACCCAAAGCATGGGGTTTATCTTTCACCTGTATCCCGTCACCCTCACGTGTACCCGGTCATGTTTCCTTTGTTTTTTAACACCTAACGTTACTTCTCTTTGCCCAGTTTTCCACCTTAGTAGGCAGTAAATTTCTAAATTGTTTCTGCATCCCAAGAACAATGGTCTCAGCCTGCTTCATGTTTCCCTGCCTTTAGGCACAGCATCCTTTAGGCAGGATGACCTTTATTGGAACAGAGGTCTGACACCTACACTACTTTGCTTCAAATTCAAGATTCTTCATTGTCTAGGCATGATCTTAAGGCTGGTCCAGACATAACTCATCATATTTCTTATTCACTCCGCCATCCTGATTATACAGAACAAAGGGTTCTTGCAGTTCTGTGAAGCAAACCAAGCACTCTCTTTCCATTGAGTCCTCCCTTGACCTGCTTCTGTCATTGCCATTATCATCCCCATCACCTGGCCCAACACTGTTCAGATGAGCTACTCATACTATGTGAGATTTTCTATTCGCTATTGCCTACCTAACTTATTTTTGACTTTTTTTTTGGAGTCACAGCCCTTTGTGTTCACCCCATAAGACATCAATAAGGAAATAAAAGAGGAATGGCTAGTAGGCTTGGCTGCTTGCTCCAGAATTTGACTCTGCCATTTACCAGCTATGCCATCCAATTTTGGTGCCTCAATTTCTCTACCTGCAAATTTAGAATACTGGCAATGCCCTTTTTTAGAGACTGACAGTGGGGACTGAATGAAGCTCGACATTTAAAATGTTTAACCTGGACTAGGGTTAGCATGTAGAAAGCACTTAATAAATATTATCAGTCTCATCCATCCTTTCTTTTTAAATTTCATTTTGGTTTTGTTGTTTGGTTTTTGACACAGGGTCTCATGAACATCAGGCTACCTGGAGTCTCTCATCACCCTGTTGCCACCTTCAGATTACTACAGCACTGGGTATGGTATCAAATACCACACCAGTGCTGGAGATCAAACCCAGTGCCTCATGCACACTCCACAGGAACTCCAACCCCAGGCTTCATGCATTCTCTTTTCTTTTTTTTTTTTTTTTTTTTTT